>JBCNJP010000011.1:11199625-11228267 GCA_039602395.1 Deinandra increscens subsp. villosa | reverse complement strand
TTTATATATATAACAATTTTAATTTGTTGGATGTGAGTAGAATTACTGTGCTTCGTTGCACTAGTAATTGTGTAACAGCTAATTTATCAAGCCAATGGGTTACTCCCACTTATACTCTCCACCGTCATTGGCTTTGTTGGTTTTGTATACAGCCCCTGGTTTTCTTCTCAAGTTGTCCCGGTTTCTACACTTTACAAAGTGAAGTGTGTGTGGTTTTTAAGAGCATCGCCTCTCTTCTTTCTCTTTATAAAATTCTTTTATCTCAACATTAAATTTCTTAATCTGGTGGTTTCCGTGATATGTCGTTGTAGCCCTAAGACCGGTGTAGCCCCCGTGGTTGTCGGCGTTATGCCGTTGTAGCCCTAACACCGGGATGTTTTCTAAACGTTGTGGTTTCCTGGGTTATGTCATTGTGCCATATATATGTGATGATTTTAGTTTGGGTTTTAGAAGAATCTGATCTGAGACTAACTTTTCTTCAACGATCTGAACGAAGTCCGGTTCCTAACACGTACCGTGGTTGCCGGCGTTATGCCGTTGTAGCCCGAACACAGGTGTGGCCCTAAGATCGAGATCGTTTCTCAACGTCGTCGTTGTCGGCGTTATGCCGTTGTAGTTCTAAGATGGGGATGCCATTATCATTGTTGTCTAGATCTGTGCTTCTATAGCTATGAAGATCCACTATCATGCTCGGGAATGCCAATTACAAAGGCTATATATGATGATATAGTTTGGGTTTTGAAAGAGTTTGATCAGAGCCTTATTTTTTCTTTAACGATCTGAAACAAATATGATGATTGGAAATGGCTTTTTGGAAGGCTATGATGATTTTCTTTTGGTTTTTCATGACCACTATCTGAGCCTTACGTTTTTTTTTTGTTTTTTTAATGATTTTAAATGATTTTGATTTTCATGTTTTGAACTTTTTAGAGTTCTTCATATTCTGATCTATAGTACTGTATATATTTTATTGTTCTTGGAAGCAAATATTTATAGGGTAAAGTTCTAGTACAAACCAATATTATTGTAAGAACTTAAGAACTAATGTAAGAACCATTAAATTTCAATTAAATGAAGGTTATTTACATAATTTTTATGCTTCTTCTTCTTTTTTCCTTCATGCCTATACACATGATGACAACTTAACGACCTAAAAAAACAAAAAACTAAACAAAAATCGTTTTTTTTTGTAAATCCGACTATGTTGCATATATGCAACATATGAAAATATATAATAGTGCACATATGCAACATATGAAACATATAATGTTACATATATGCAACATGGTATGTTGCATATAAAACATATGAAACATACCATGTTGCACATATGAAACATAAAATGTTGCACATATGAAACATAAAATGTTGCATATATGCAACATTGTATGTTTTATATGTTGCATATATGCAACATAGTCGAATATGCAAAAAAAAAAAATAACAAAAAAAAACTTTTTTTAAGTCATCGGGTGGATATGGTGGATATACGTGAAATTAAATTTTTAAAAAAATATCAAATTACCCAAAAAAAACTTTATTTGAAATAATTTCCCTTGGTTCTTACAAGTTTGTACAATAGAAAACAAAATACTTTACCATAAATGTAGTGGAGTAATTAAAAAGAAATGACAAAATTACTTAATTAACCCTCATTTAAGTAGGTTCTTAAGTTCTTACAATAGATAATGGTTCTTACATGAACTTTACCCAATATTTATATATGGGTATTGAATGTGTGAAGCCTATTAAGATTACCAAGTCTATTTAGCTGATTCAGTTTTGGACCTTTATTGAAGGTGTGAAGCTTATTCAAGATTACCAAGCCTATTCAAGATTATCAAGTCTATTTAGCTAATTTAAATGAACTAAAAAAAGACGATTTTTTCTTAATATTTATTTTCTTAATATTATAGAAAGTAGTCTATTTAATTGTTGTTGTGTTGTATTTTTCTTTAAGCTACACAGGTGACCTGTCGCACCGCGTATAATAAAAAAAATACAATTCAAAGAAGAAGCTACCCGCTGCAATGCGCGGGTAGTATGCATCTTGTTAGTAATAATATAAAATGTGATTTTATATTAAAACAATATAATTTAATTTATTTTTTATATTAGATTCCCAACAGTTGTATCAGAGCCACTTTTATGATGATTAAGATAAATTTAGTTTATTGATCTTGCGTTTTATAAATTAAATTTATTTTTTTGACATAAGATCTTGCCTTTACATTTTGTGATTGTGTGAATCGAGCCATTCAATTCTATGATTATATTATGGTTGTTGATTGGTATGGTTACGGTAGTTTTCTATATTTATGGATATATGTATTTTTCGGGTTTGTTGGACCCGCGATGTAATAGTTAGGTTTTATTTATTTTGTAGATTTGAAAATCTAATTACATCAAGACGTACATCAAGTTGAAGACGAAAGAAAACAAGGACGAGATTCGCTAAACTAGAAGTGGATCCTTGTACATGAAGAGGATACGAATCCGGTCACGCGTGACGCGAAGACGGTGGTTTAGGCTAATGTAGCTAATCACCAAGCAAGATATCAAGATTGGCGGGATATTTATATACTTCTCCTCTGCATCTCGTGAAGACCAATAAATCAAGTGGGAGTGGTGCTAGAACTGTGGTTGCATGTCCCTTAGACCTAGTTTAGTTTCGTTCATTGGCTCGAACGAAACTAAACACATAATCTTATATGGCTCGAGTCTATTTTATGGTTGATTGATTATTTAGAATAATGTGTTTAACCCAAACAAAGATTTTCACAAGCTCAAAAGCGTTTAAATTAAAAGAGTTTTAATTTATTTAAAAGAAAAATATAATAAGGCGTAATTATAAGACTGGTTTTGGATTTAAAGTTGTTAAATTGTTAAAAGACCATAAATTAGTAAAGAGTTAATTAATATTAAAATGGATTCCCGATAAATTACCAACTTAGTTTTATTAATTAGGTTACTTAAATACAATCGCATCGTGTGTTGAAAAGAAGTTTTCATAATTTATCATGCAATATGATTTTAATTATATGCACGACCTCTTTATCATGCAATATGTCGTCCATTATATTTTCAGAATATAAAAAAATCCCAATATCAAAAAGACATTTTAATGCCGCCTTAAATCTGAAACACACGAACCGATCTATCTAAACCCCCTTTATGGTTTCGGGATGAGGTTGAATCGTGATTCCTGTGTAACATATGCCGATCCAACACGTTTCTTAATAAGGGCTAATATCACTTGTGGAATGACAAGTGCACATAGTTGGGGTAAACGTACAAAACTTGACGCAAAGTATCACGCAAGTCTAAGAGTTGTGTGGAGACATAATCGGTAACCGTTTCCCACCTACGTAGCAAATGCGGGAATGAATAGTGCTAAGCCAATCACTTCTGTATTTGTGAAATAGCGTCGGCGTTTAAATTAATTTTGAATAAATACATAAATTAGCATTGCAAATTCACAATTTGTCATGTAACCCCCAAAATCGAGAGTTGGGTGAGATGCAATCGGTAACCGTTACCCACCTACTATTAAATACAGATGAATAGTGCAAAGCTAATCACCTTGTATTTATGAAATAGGATCTCTATCCTAATTGGAAACATATGCTATTGAGTCTACTTATTTAATTAGGATATTAGTAACACGAAATACTAAAAATATATATTGTTTCCCCTTGTAGATGTTCCATAGCTATTATGCCCAATTCCGTCACCTACAAATAATATATAGAAACAAGCTCACCAAGAGGAATTTTTCAGTATGGTACTAAAACTTAAGAAGCGTTCTTGAGAAGGTAAAATCTTTATGCGTATTAGACGTACCACTGGCTAAGCTTCCACCTCTAGATGACACTAGACCTCAATGGTTACAGCATTACCATGATTCCACGAAACTGTCATATATAACTCTCTCAAGTATTAGTGAAGAACTCCTAAATGAAATCAGGCACAATTTCAAAAGCCTATATGCTTATAATATGAACCAAGAGTTAGGAAATGACTATTAGTCAAAGCAGGTTTGGAGTCTAGGAATCACTAAAGAGATAACGAGACTCATGAAATTTAAACACAATGTTGCAATGGTGAGATATTTTTACAGGCTTGAAAAGCTAGAATTTCCTGTTCACCCAGTTATCGCCCTGAATATTAATTTATCATCCCTTCCAAATGAATATGAGGCATTTGCGAAAGAATACATTAAAAGTAGGTTTAATGGGTAGATACCAGCTCAAAGAGAAATGCTCATAGTCGAGGAAAGGAAACTTAAGCTAGTACGAAAGCATGTACCTGGAAACCCTAATCAAGGACAAAGAGAGTTTGTGTCTTTGATGAAGATGCTAGGTGTGTTTGCAGTAAGCTGGACCATGGATATGCTCGGGAAAGGTTCCCAAACTGATTGGATCAGATTCCTCACAATTTCTTTATGAGGTAATATTCGTTTTAGCATTCCTATCTTGAAATCTCTAGTGTAATGACACTAATAAAATGTGTGTTCACATTTTGATTTGCAGGATGTGGAATTCAGTGACGATGAGGAGGACGATGAATAACTCATGTGGCTTGACAAGTTGACTGAAGTTGAAGATGTTAAAGTGTTTTTTTCATTATTTCTAAACAATTTTGATTTGTTTTAAAACATCATTTTACTACTTTTGTTCATAAATATCTACTTTATGCATGGAGTTTCATAATTACTGCAATTCGTATTTCTATCAAATAAAGGCAAATTTATGAGATAGTATCCTCCCCAATAACAAATAAATTATCTTTATTATATGCATAAATGAGATTTAATGTATAAAGTTAATCAATGCAAATCATTGTTAACACATTAGGAATTCTGTGGAAATAGTTTTCTAATGGATTAACCTAAGTGTGCAAACATGGTTCATGTGACTAGCTGACAAAAGAATTGATTGAGAAACTCGGTAAATGCATAGAGATGCAACAGTTTTAAAGAAAATGAAGTAGTGCTTGGTTATGTTTTTGTGAATCTATAAGAATAGTGGATTCTTGAAGAATTAAGTAGAAACGCAATCAGTTCATTAAGGAATGTTCAATCAGATCAAAACCATTTCCTTGACCAATAAATCCTAAATAAGATCATTAGATTGTATCTTCTTGAAAGTGCGTAAGCGTATGGATCTTCTACTTAGTCGTAACGAAATCAATGAAATACGCGAAGAAACACAAAGAGTAAATACAAATGAGCTTTGTATTAACCACTGAGACCACAGAGTACACAGAGTAAATGTATAACACGGAAGCTTAGATTGTTCCTCTCTACAATACAAGACGACCTATTTATAAGGCTGAAACCCGACTGGCTGAACCTCAGGTTCGGCCACAAGCTCGGAGCTGTCCGAACTCCAGGTTCGTTGGGAGTTCGGACCTCAGCAATCTTGTGTGATCCATCTTGTATTCGATACTTCACATGACGATCAAGGACCATGAATCAACAAACTCCCCCTCGGCATGTGCAGTATCATATTCTCTATTCAAACTTGCATCATGTATCTTCAATCAAACTCTTCCTCGATTTTGACGACGAGTTCAATCTTGAATACTTGATATTGCATCGTGTGTAATCTCTTTATCAACAAACTTCAGAAGACTTGAAGTTGTGATGTTCCCTTCCCACTTAGAAACCTGCCAACATAAATAACCTTGGTGCAAAATGTCTCTTCGAGACTCCAAGATATTTTGATTTTGAAAATTGATTCCATAATTCGTGTTGATCAATCGAAAACAAATCAGAAACAAAATCTTTTTGGCTTTTAGAAACTTTATATCAAAACACACCTAAATTCTTTTTGGTATTTTCTGATAAGAAAAGTAAAACAATACAAAATTAGACACTATTTTTGTCTTTTGTGAGAAAGATCACAACTTGGGATCATATTGGTCAGAACATGCTGAACTACATTTCAATTTCAATTATTGAAGCACATAAGCCATGCCGATTGCAGATATAGTTTGTCCAACTTTAAACTCTGGCAGAATCGTACTCATAACATTAGGATATGTTAAGCTATTGATTAAATTTGCATTGACCAGTGTACCCCACACTATCAGACATACTCAGATATGCTTTTGCTTATCACATTTTGTGATCTCATTTGTGATTGTAATCACACAATGATTGTAACCATGATATAGTCAACTGTGTTCCATGCAAAAAGAAATAAGAACGTTAAATCGTGTACCTTAAGGTCGATCTTTCGATACGCAGATAAGGCCTCGGATTTAACAAAATAAGAAAATAAAACAAGTTAAAATTGTATAACTCAACAACAATCAGGTCGGTACTCCCGTACACGCAGAGAAAGTCCGATGAGTTATACGAAACACCAAAGAAAATAAAGCAGAACGTCAAACGAACAACGATCAGGTCGGTCTTTCGACACACAGAGAAAGTCCGATCGTTTGACAAAATAAAGAAAATCAAACAAGTTTAAATCTTTGCAAAATAAACACATGTATACACAGTGACTTCTCATTTTATTTTACACATATCTTTTTCTTGATATATCATGAGATATGCATCAAGATGTTATCCACTAGGTCAAGCATCAGATTTAGTGTATATCACATTTGTATACTTTCTGATTTGCCGAGCCTACCTTGCACATCGATCAAATGGTCTTATGGCCTTTTCATTTACTTTATCCATGAGTCAGACACTGTCAGCCAATGTACCATCATTTCTCAATCATGTCGGATACAATTTCTCATTTTTCAATGTTTTTGTCTTTTTCAAATTTCTCCCCCTAAAAATGACAACTCTATTTATAGATTTTCATTTTTACCAGGTGAAAAACAACACACTATTTTTGTATTTTTGCAAAAACAAACTCCCCCTCAGAATGAGACGGGGTGAAAAACAAGAAAAATTGATCAACCAACACAAACACGAGCAGTTTAGCCTTTTGAAAAACAAAATTGATTTTGAAATCCAATTTAATTAGAACAGATATTTCACAATCAGCAATTTGCCAATCACCGAAAGGTCTTCTTGAAACACCTGCCTGACACCAAATAAAACATTAGTTGCATTGGGATCAACCCGAATCAACACTTCTTAACTAAAAGGAAGTTCTAGTAGAGAAAAAAACTAGACTTGCATCCAGATGAAAGTCGAACTAATGATGAAAATGTGCAAAAAAATAAATCTAGGGTTATATCCCACTGCTTCAAAAGATTAGAAGGAATCGTAAAGGCCTAGCATACATCATTAACTAATAACAATTGTTTCATATCAATCTAGGGATTGAAAATTGCAATAGCCTCATTAGATGATAGTCATAAGATTAAAGACTGTGAATATTTAATAAGAGGCATTGCATATTGAACTGAAATATGAACCAAATAGACAAAACGAGTAATGCACTTGGGTAAGAGATAAAGTCGATTATCTTAAAATCTATCTATTATTAGTTCCAAATATTTCTAACCAAATATACATACTTGATGAAGTATAAATAAGATGTTATTAGAGTAAGAATCGCAATGAACGATGTTAAGGCAAGTGGGAGCTCTGTGACAAATCTGAACAATGGAGATGTCATCATGGAAGGGGGTCTCCATGGTGAATCACATGCTTAGACCAATTGACATACAAACGAAAAGTGATGCATTGTTGATATGAGATATATAATCATCACAACACCCGTAGTCTGTAAAATGAATACTAAAATAGATCCATAAGGGTGTGACTAATGGAATAGTATTGATATGAGATATCAACATGTAAAGGTCATTAGAAGTCTAAAATGTGATATTAGAAAAGATCAATACTTGAGGTATATCCAGAATAGATTTAATTAAGATATGGTTCTTTATTAAAAAAAAGTACAGGAAAATTAGATAGAATGAGTTCTAATCATATCCTCTCATATATCGTTACGTGAGATATACCAGATCAGTATGTTGATATTGAATGTCTAAACATATCAGATCTATGAAAAGGCATCAATGATAAAATCATTATAGTACATTAAAGTCGGAAATAAAATCTTCTGAAAGGATTGTTGGTAAAGCACTTAAGATGAGATCCAGATCTCAAAATAAGTGAGGATTGGAAATTAGAAATTGATCACAAGCATATGAGAAGTGTTATTACTGAATATGTCAGTATAATTACTAAGGGCAAAATAAGAAAGGATGAAATAGCTCATCTACAAACGTCACAAGAGATACCAAGTGTATGGTATATAGATCAAGATAATCTGATAGAATATCTTGATAATGTTAGATACAATCTGCATGATAAAAGGATGCGGTCATATAAATTGCCAAAAGTAATTCACTATTAGTATCTTGTCTTTTGAACTGTTAGGCCACATGATGAAGTCCACCTGGAATTAACGGTTAATTTCATTATGGACAGTGTGCCTATGTTCAATAATTAGTAAGTTTTAGAATATTCGTGAATATCCACAGTCGATCAAACTCATTATAATGAATATGAAGTAATACTGTTGTGTTTTTTTTGGTTGTTCATGCGATGAAAGCTCAAGAGGTTGAGGGCCACAATTCACAAAGATTCATTGGAGAATGATATTGGACGTAACTCGCTTTAAAATTATCTTCATGGATCTAAGTCATATGTAGTTTTGAAAATGGTATGATTGTTATATCCTCAGACCTGAGAAGCATGCTGAGGCTAACTGTAACACCCGTGTCCGACCCATTTACAAAACCCGACCCAAATTTGAACCTGTAACGCAAAGCGGAGTTTTGATTTAACGATTACCGGAAGAATTTATCTAAATTAGACATTTAAATTATGTTCGGATATTTCATAATCATTTTTGAAAGCAAAATAATAAATTTACAAGGTTTTAGGTTAAACGATTTGTTTAAAACAAAATAACGCGATTTTTTATTTTTACATAATTTCGGTATTTGATTTATCGTTTACCGGGAATCTCGTGGTCATTGTCTCAAAATATATACTTTGGAACATTCTAAAATCATTTTATAACATTGAAAACCAATTGGTTAAATTTTAGATCAATTTTGTTAATTAAAACGCAATTAAATAAATTTACCGTTTTTCATGCAATTCCGTTAATAATCGGGAATCATGTAAATTTAAAAAATCATATTTTAATGTTCGTTGGTGTTTCATAAGGTCAATATAAGTCACTCGTAAAATTTTAGAGGTTAACGAGTTAAAATGAGCACGAACGGTTAAACAGAAAATAAATATATATTAATACATATTTTTATACCTCGTAATGCGTATCCCGAGACTTAGAAAACCATGAGAAATTATTTTAAATAATTATTGGACATAAAATGATAAGGTTATAAAAGCCTGGGGGTTAAAATTGCCAAAAAACCAAAGTTCAGGGGTCAAAATATAAATTAAAAGTACAGGGACCAATTCTGTCATTTTCCCAAAGTTGGGCCGCGGTATGCGCAGTCCCTCCCCTTCTCCGTCGCGATACGCAATGGGTTCCCAGACAGGAATCTTCCATGTATCCGTCTTGCAGCTCACGTTTGGCATCTCCACACGTCGTTTTTGATCGATTACTCACCACATGAGTTGTCTACACATAGCCACGCCTCTATCGACTATAATACGCCCTCATTTCATCCGGAATCAATCACCAATTTCGCAAATCTCCTCCTTGAAAACCCTAACTTTCAACCGAACCTTCTTCATTCAAATTCGAGCAATCCAGAAGGTCTTACGAGCTGATATCCTGCAGTCCTACATAAATTGGTATGCTCTACAAAAGCCCTCTGTCAGTTTATGTTAAATTCGTTGTTTTTATCGAGATCTAAAACTATACAAAAATTTAGGGTTCTTAACTTGTTTGGTTAATTTTGGGTAATTGGGATGGAATTAGGGTCTGAAGTTTTATTGTAAATCTTAAAATAATGTGTTTTAAGAAAGCCCTAAGTTATTTTTAAGTTTTGGGAAGGTTTGGTATTTTATCTAAAAAGTAGTCAAAATTAGGGTTTTCGGGTCGTTGTTCTGCCCAAATTGAGTAAAAGGTATTGAATTAAGGTTTACTATTTTGTAGTTGACACTTTATCTTATACATGTTGCATGAATCCATACTTGAGCTATTATGTGATCACGCTAGGATTGTTGGACCTAGATTAAAGAATTTAAATCAGTTAATATGTATTTTATCATGTGCATCTGGACAATCATTGTGCCCCGACATATTCCACCGTCGGTTGGGGTGTGACACTAACGATAGTGGAAGATCACTCTTTGATCTTATCTAACGATGCACCTTAACAGGGCAGTAATAAGGATACTTGATTGGGAACGAATCTGAAGCTAAGTGGGAGTTGTATGTTGTCGAAGGAATTTTGTACTTCTCAAATGAGAAGCTAAGCATCTTGGCGCCCTCGTAAGATCAAGCTGGTGAAAAATGTGTGGCTAGGATCAAATTAAGAGTAGTTTTTCTTCCACTTTGAATCTGAGACGAGAACATGAATAGTTGAAAAAATATGAAATTGACCTCAAATCCATGTGTCATGCTCAAATGATGTTCTAAACAGAAAGGAAAGACCATAAGGTTACCACGGCTAAACTCCACAAAAGCAGGAAACCACTTTAAATCGTTTGGAGTATAGTTGATGAAAGAAATCATGTTATACCTTAATGGTCGCGAAGAGATACAGCTAGGTGTCCTCCTCTGCATGTGTTGAAACTATAATAAAAATCGTCCATGTGGGAGTTTGTTGGAATTGGTATGTCTGACTGTCGATTAATCAACGCAACCGTACAGGTACATTCTAAGATTTACACTTTAGACAACGAACAAGTTGTAATATTTGAATATTTAATATTTAATATTACTGATCACAAATAAACGACATTAAGGCAAATCACCATTTGACGAAATGATGATTTTATTAATTGTTTAGAGAAATAGTTAATAGGCAAGTGAAATGGTGAACGTTTACGAGTTAAGCGAGGAATTAATTTGTAAACTGTTAACAAATTTGGAGCGGAGTATATTATTATGTCAAAGTAGTTTTGACTAATAATTTAGGATAAGTTGTTATCCGGTATTTGCGACGCTTAGAGATTTGATTGATGAGATAAATTAAACGTGGATAATTGATATTTTTGTTAAAGACGTTTAATAATAATTATCCTAAAACATTTGAATTGAACAGTTAAATTTAAACGTAGAGATTGAGATATAAAGTTATATTGGGTTAGTTTCGTACAAATAAACTTTGTTGGATATTAACTATAGTAACAGTTAACATATAATGACTTTGGGAAAAAGTCAGTTAATTTGGGGATCAGGATGTAACTTGTATTCCTATAAATATAGGTTAATAATAAAATCAAATACATAGAAATCTCCATAAAAGTTTAGAAACCAAAACCCTAATCCCATTTCTCTTTCTCTCTCACGTCGCCGACCTCCCCACCCCGTCGGAGCCGCCGCCGTCGACCGGCCATGGTCATCGCGCACGCACCGTCCACGCGCCACCACACGTTGTCGTGTCGCCGCCAGACCACCGCCGTTTTTTTCGCCGCTGCTCTGCACCGACGCCGCTTGCCACCATAATCTCGTCGGGTGTTCGAATACTGAAGAGTTCGGTTTTTGAGTCGGGATTCATTTGGATTGTTTTAGTTGTTGAAGCTGTGATCAGGATTACTAGCGGATCCGTCCGTTGCATCCTTAGTGTTACATATCGGTTTCGTAAAGGTCAATATCCAAACACCATATGATTGTGTTATTTATATTTATCTGAAATAGTTGTAAACGGATCACTGGTTTGGGATACCATATTCGTATAGAATAAAGTTTTGAACTTATCGCTTTCGTATTCGATTATTTGTGATAATCGATTTTCTGATATAGTAATAATATAAAATTTGATATTATATTAAAACAACAAAATTTAATTTGTCCTAAACGAGCCCTATATTTCCAACAAACGATATGAATATTGTTGAGGGTCCGCTCATCCGTAACGAACCCTCTCTTGGTTAAAATAATTTAAAAGAAGATGCATGTTCTACAAATTGATTTCTCTAAGGCTTTCGATTCTCTCGATTGGATGTTTCTTGACTCGGTTCTGGTGAGTATGTGTTTACTTCCAAATATATATCATGGGTATCTTATCCTCGGACATGGGTTTGGTTTTGTTAATGGGTCGCCTACAGAGGAGTTTTAGTGTCATAGGGGGTGCGTCAAGGAGACCCTTTGTCTCCCTACCTATTCTTGGTTACCATGGAGGCTTTGAATTGGATGCTTGTGAAGGATAGCTCATTAGGGATCCTTGAGGGGATTTAATTGCCTAATGGTGGACCGTTGCTATCTCATTCGTTCTATGAGGAGGATGTAATAGTTATGGATCTGGGACCACCTCTAATGTCACTAATATTATTCGTTTGTTTCATCGTTTTCATTTTGTGTCAGGTCTGAGAATAAATGTGAAGATATGTGCCTTGTATGGCATAAACGTGGATCAAGGTGAAGTGAAAAGGAGAGAGGGAGACTTCAAGTGTGTGGATGACACTTTCCCTTTCACATAATTGGGGTTGGTTGTCGGCTAACATGAATAGAAGAAGCAATTGGCAAAACGTTATTAACATCTTCGAAAGGAGACTCTCATGGTGGAAGGCTAAAAATTTGGTTCTAGGTGGGCACTTGGTGCTTGTCAAAACCGTTCTTGATAACTTGCCGACTTACTTCTTTTCTCTTTACAAGGCTCTAAAAAAGGTGATTACTATTTTAGCGAAGATCCAGTTTAATTTTCTATTGTGGTGGGGTGGGGGGGGGGGGGGCAACGGAGAAGAAAATGATACATTGGGTCAAGAAGGATGAGGTTCCCCTTTCAAAAAACAAGGGGTTTTGGGTTTATCCAAGCTGTCGAACATCAACACAAGCTTATTATGGAAATGGTTATGGAAATACAAGGTGGAAGAACACAATCTTTGGCGTAAAGTTATTCACGGTATCCATTCGTTTAGGGGTCGGGCATAATTCTTCTCGTGTCGAAAGGAAGTGGGAGGGGTTTGGAAGGCCATAACTTTTGTTAACATTGAGCTCATGAAACATAATCAGGTTTTGCACTTGTGATTGGAGGAAAACAATGACAACTGGCTCTGGAGGGTGGCATTTTTGCATAATACTCCCCTAAAGTTGTTAGGTATGCATTACCAATAGGGGTGCGCATCAACAGTCTCTCACGTTCCTTTGGAGCAGCCTTGTTCCCAGTAAGGTGAACATCTTCACCTGGCGTGCTCTTAGGAACCGGATTGCCACGTTGGATTTGCTTGTGCGCAGGAACATGTCTGTCACCTCTAATGCTTGTTGCTTTTGTAACGATGGTCTTGATTCGGTCTTGCTTATGTTTACTGGATGTGCCTTTACTACGGTGATTTGGTAATGGGTGGCTAATTGGTGAAAATTCATGTCATCCTTGCTTTTTTTTCTTTTGAAGACCCAGTTCGTCTATACAAGGAAAGGGACGTTGGCGACAAGAAGAAGGACTTAGTTCATGGCAATATTCTTACTACTTGTAAGTGCTTGTGGAAAGAAAGGAATGCTATTTTGTTCAAAGGTGGCTCGGTTAGTAGGATCATAAAGGAGATTAAAACTTGGTGTAATGTTTTGTTTGATAATAGATAAAAAAAAGAATTTAATGGACTAATTTTTGTATGATGTAACTAGGTCTTCTCGGGAGACCTCCCTAGTGCCTTGCTTAGTTTGCCTTATCTTTGGTGCTTAATATAATTGATGTTAAAAAAAACTTTGATAATTAATAAATAAAGGGAAATTAGCTAATGGTATGGAAATGATGGTTAGAGCTTTGTATCCTTGAGGTCTTAAGTTTAAATCTGACTTAAGAGGGATTTTCTCAGTGGTAGCTTTCCCTCTTGATTGCGTTCTTAGGTGAGTTAAACCTAAAGTGTCAAATCCAATATAAACAATTCTCGTCTTAAATAAGTTCACTCTAATATTGAAGATTCGAGGGTTATTCCAAAATCATTAAAAAAAATACAATAATTAAAGATAACCTTAATGTAGTGGTTAATCCTATCCTTAGGCTATGTGTAGTCATAACCCCCCACCCATGGGGGTTATGCGACACGTGGAATCCAACTCATCTAAGGGGGTTATAGTAAAATTGGTGTAGTGGTAGAGGGGTTATGTTTTATTGTATCATTATATTAAAAAAAAAGATAAAAAAAACAACCAATCATTGGAGCCCCAAAAAACCTGGACCAATAGAGGACATGGGGGGAGGGCGTTATCTCCCATAACGCCAAAGGGGAGAAATGCTAACATAACGCCTAGGCGTAATGGTGGAGGGGGGTTATAGGGGCGCAATGTTGTGTTTTTTAGGGGATGACGCCCCACTACGGATAGCCTTAAAAAACATAATAATTAAAAGAATCAACACGTGGCCAACATATATTTAATTACTATAACAAGTGAGTGGTTGGTTTTTCATAAAGGGGCACTTCAATTCAATTTATTTATAAATAAACATGTTGAATATTGACACATAAATAAAGATTATACCCCATGATAACTGACATAATATAGGAGGCAGGACAAGGAGACCTCACCAAGAATTAAGAAAAGAGGAAGAGGATAAGAACATGTATACGTCACTGCATATGCCATTTACGTGTTGAATATAACGCTTTAATATTTTAGTTCCAAGAAAGTTACACAAAATTATTCGATTATAATTGTCTTGTAATACCTATATAAAAGAAATAATAGAAGAATGGATTTATTTACATGTTTGTTATTTTTAAGTTTTCAACATTTTGTTTTTCCTTTTTTTTTTCATCCGCTACCGCTACAATAACATGAGTGAAAGAATACGTTTATTTATTATTTTATTATTTGTGATGCTATTTTTTTATTCGTTACAGTAAAAATAGTAAAATTAGAATTCTGTTTTATTTAACTTCTTTTATTATACGTTTAATTTATTTACGTTTTCTCTATGTACCGTTATATAGTATAAGAGTTCTGTGTGCGAATGTTAACTCCGCATGAACGTGCATTTGCCGAATATAGTTGGGCCCATTTCACAACATGATCAAAAGTAAAACTCATAAGGCTATTCGTAATGGGGCGTTTTTGGGCTCTATAACGCCCCATAACGCCCCTTATAACGCCCCGCCCCACTACGCTTAGGCGTTATGGGGCGTTATGGACGAAAAAAAATTCTCGGGCGTTAGCCAGGTAACGCCGAGAGAGGGGATAAATCAAATGATTGTGGGGCGTTATGGGGCTTTATCCACTACACCATAAAGCCCCATAAAGCCCCTTGCCCAGTCAGCGTCCACATGGCGCATAATGCCCCTTGTGGGGCTTTATGGGGCTTTAACCATTACGGATAGCCTAAGAAATGTAAATTCATAAGATATCAATGTTACTCTTCGCTTAAATGTGTTTGAAATGCTTCAAAAGTAGTATTTTAAAGAAAAGAAGTGTCTTCTTTTTTTTTATTAACCGCAAACATCCGGTTATCCGGGGGTCTAATGATGTTACTCACCACATGCTGCTATCACAGTCCGTACGAGTAATCAGGACACTCTGTGTTGCACGTCTATCCCCGAGGAAACTCACCGCTCAAAGTTCCATTGTGGTAAAAACTCTGACACACCTCTATAATATTTTATATTTTTGTATCAAGTAGAATTTGAACCATTGACCTCCAAATTGGAAGGTAAAGGGATATTCACTCCACCAAATTATGGGAGATCTAAAACTAGTTTTAATATGAAAATGTTCGAAAACATTTTCTAGGGGCTTCTTCCAGGAGTTCGTCGGTTCGAGTTTCGTCATCTACGTCGGGGAAGGTTATTAGGGGTTTGCACCTACGGAAGATTTTTGATTTGGAACTGAAACATCAAATAGCTGAGGACGGTTGAAATCCGATTCTATGAAGATTTGAAAAACACTATTATAAAAACTATTAACCTGCTTGAGGTTGTTCTAAATTGGAGGAGTTGGTCTTTTCAATTCCTTTATTATGACTGATCTTTTTTCTGGTTTAACATCATTCTTGTTAAAAAGTATAAAAATTCAATCGTTGGAAATGTTAGTAACTAGATTTACTATGTATGTGTTCCTACGAGAATAACACAGATAAACAATATAGTTACATTAATAACGTGTAAATAAAAAATACCGGAAAACCAAGAGATTGTGTAATGACGTTGAAATTAAAAGTGAAATGCTCAAAGCATCAGACTTTGGACCTAGACGTTATGTTATATAGCTCTACCCGTTACACCACTAATTCTTATATATTCTTGCAAATATAACTTGTACATATGGTTAAACTGAAAAAAATAAAAAAATAAAAATAAACCTATTAATTCTTGTACATATGACTAAATAAAAAAATTTGTTGCACTGTAGTAAGATAAGACAAAAAAAGAAAAAAAAGAAATCCTATCGTTTTTACTATAGCGATAACACCCGTAACTTTCATAACTTTTAATATGACATTATTTTTTTTTTAAAAAATGACATCATAAAAAATGACACCATAAAAATGAGCATTTTTTATATAAAAAATTTAAAAAGAAAATTAGTTTTTTGATTTTTAACACAATGTTTAGATCATTGTGTCATTGTGTTAAAATGTTCAGATTATTGTGTCATTGTGTCAAAGACATATATAGTGTTGCTATATATAAAATTAAATACTCTTTTGGTTTTTGACATCATATAACACAATGATCTGAACATTTTTACACAATATGACACAATGATCTGAACATTTGAACACAAGAATTTTTTTAATATTATATATAACAATATTGTATGCGTTATAAAGATAAAAACACTCGTTTTTATGGTGTAATTTGAAAAAAAAATTTAATGTCGTATCTAAGAGTTATGAAAGTTTAAAAAATAAGGGAAATTTAATAAAAAGTCAAAAAGGTCCCTCCATCTATTGTTTTCTTTAGTTTTTCTCTCTAATTATACACACAAAAATTTTAAGTCATAGATCTTCACTTAATTGAAGATCTAATGACTATGATTTTTTCTTATCCTTCTTATCCAAACTAAACTTCTCATAGTAATGAATAACCTCACCTATTAAAATAAGATAAAACAGAATAAGAATTGAAAACAAAAGCAATATTTTTGTGTATCCAACCACTTCTACTCTATATAGATAGTAATAAAGTGGAATTAACCAAAATTGTTTTAGTTTCAAGAAAGGCTAGTGGGAATGCGTTTGAAGATGTGTTAGAAAATAATTATCAATAATTTATTAGCAAGGGGAAACAATAAACAACTCTGTTTTAGTAATGTCAAATAGAGAACATCTCTGCTTGTCTGATAATTTGTTGAATTTTTTTTACTACATATATATTGTTACGTTTTTTATTCCATTGGAAGAAGTAGCTCACTGGTTGTTTGTTTGTGTTTCATAATGTGTAGGGTTAGAAACTTGGGAACCCCTTTTTTGAGGGTTTTTTCTTTTTCTTTTGGTTGATTAATTATTTTGTTAGACTATTTATTTACTATTGGTTAGGTTCAAATGATAACTTTAAAAAAAAAACCATTCTGAACCATCAATTTTCAGAAGAAGCATTCAAATTCATAGTGGCCGACCCAGGTTCAAAACCTCAAAAGCTTGTTTTTTGCCTTTTTTTTTCAAAATCGTGTAGTGTTTTTTACTATATATTCTGTGTTTCACAGTTCAAATATTATCCAGAGATGTGTCGTATTGGTTGTTTGTTGGTTTTTAATACGGGGTGACCCCGGTTCAAAACTTGTTAACCCTGTTTCTTTCTTTTTTGTTATTTATCTAGATTGTAAAAGAGAATTATTATGTAGGGTTCAAACTTTTTGTGTTTCAAAAGTTGTTGCAAATGCGATAGATATATTTTTTTTACGAATCTAGATTTGACAATTTAAAAATTCTATTGTTTTGATTTAGCATAACGTTTGCGAGCCTTTTTTTTCTTTTGTCGACTAGCATGTTTGGTAAACGCCAAACACTATGACCGGCACAACGCAGGGTCATGCTCTTCACGTTCACAACTATGACCGCAACAAAGAACGGGTAGCTCTCAACTAGTTGTTTTTAACATGGAAGTTCTTTTCTGATTGTTGGCTTCATGTTTATGTGGTCTCTATTTTTATTCTACTACTAGGAAACGTTTCCGCACGTTGTGACGGACGTTTGGTTTTGATGACGTATGTCCGGTTAAGATGACGTCACAAGAATAGAGGCACGCACATCCAACCCAACAACGCACAAGTTAAGGGTGTCGGCTAGGTAATTAACCAACTGAGAGACACACAACATGTACCACAAGTCGACCCGTAAGAGGTCGGCCAACCATACGCTCAGTGTCGGCTACACGACATAAACGATAGTCGACCCTCGAACACGACAAGTCCGAAATGGACCCTACAGACCAGTGCTCCCACACTAACAGGTCGACGTACGGACACTTGACCTGACTCCACATTTAATGTGATTACCCAAAACGTGTACTGTAGGAACTTGGCACAGTCCAAGATGCAGACCTGCAGTATACCTCCTTTGGGCAATTAGCATTAATGACTATACAAGACAAAGGTCACCAGGTTAGAATTCATTCAATGTGCTTAGCTTCGACTTGATTACAGTTAATCTCTCGAAACGCATACTTATTCTCACGCCCGAGCTTGGTCGCAGGACTCCGTGTCCTGCCTTCCAAGAACAACGGTGTTTCTTTGTTTTGCAGATACCAGCTGAGTCGAGACCCATCTGGCCGAAGGCTCGCAATCTTATTTCCGTAGTCGACCAATCGGTGTAGCTCGTCCTAGACTTCGGTCTATCTAGCTATCCTCGGTAGCCCGATTCTACATTGGCGCCATTTGCATGGTCTTTAATACAGTTACAATTAACACAATGTCGGATAATCAGGAAGAACAGCCAACCCCCGACGGGAGCTTCATCACCCCAAGGGGGAAAGACATAGCAGCTAACGTGATCGACTCTCAGGCCCTGACGCTCACACCGGAGTTAGTGAGCCAAAACTTCATACATTTACGGTGCATGATGTATGAGCACGTAGCTACCGAAAGAGCAAAAGGGATATGCTTGCAACTATCCTATGATGACGATGGCCCCATCATCGATGATGAACCCCCATCACCGCCAGGAGGAAATACCGACCAATCCAGGCCGACAGCTTTCGTAACCGAAAGCACTGTGGTGTCGACCCAGACACTAAGACCCTCGGCACTAGCACCAACCTCGGTCACCGAAGCAAGACCCATACTGACATCCGGCCTTTCAGGCCCGATGCCGTTCCCTTTCAATCAGCAGCACTCGATGCCATTCCAAGGTCAACAATTCTATCCTTACCCACCATTCATGAACTCATACGGGGAACCGGGTTACCAAATGCCCTTATACCCCCTCGTACAACATACTGTCGCAACCGCCAGGTCTGACACCCCCGGTAGGCCAAAGCACAGGCCCTCGGCCACAACTGAACACACGGGCCGAGACCCTAGTAACTAGGGTAGAAGAACCAAAAGACACCAACGTTGATGATTTCTCTCTACATTACATCCCGGAGGAAGAAAGTAAATTCACAGAAAGAACATAGAACTTCGAATGTCCACCAAAGACAAAATTGCCGAACACAGTAAAAACATATGATAGTAGCACCAACCCCGAGGATCACTTACACGCCTTCAAATCAGCTGCAAGCATCGAAAAATGGTCCATCCATGTGTGGTGCAAGATGTTTGTGCAAACCCTATCTAGCCCAGCCAGACTCTGGTTCAACTCCCTCCCTGACGGCTCGATCGATAGCTATGTCCAGTTAAAGCAGCTATTCTCCAAACACTTCGGCCAACAGAAGAAATGCACGAAAGATCCAATAGAGCTACACAACATTCGACAGGGAGACTAGGAGTCCCTACGAACCTTCCTCGAAAGGTACAAGAACGAGTCTCTGACCATCGGGCATGCCGACGAGAGACAAAAAATTTCACCCTTCATCCACGGTATGAGGACGAGACAACTGATCAAAGAAATGAGTGCTAGAGTAGCCTTGACAATCCAGGAAGCTTTTGATCGGACCGAAGCTTTCATCTTTGGCGAAGAAGCAGCACAGCTTCAAGACAAATCATCGGCCGACCAATCCAGGTCACAAGGCCGACAATAACACAACCGAGATTCCCGCCGACCCTGGCAGTCGGGCGGGGATAAGGGAAACCAAGACGATCGTCGACACTCAGGTTTCACCCCCTACGAGCGGCCAGGCTCCTCTAGCCAAAAGCACGACAGAAGAGATTTCCCAAGCTTAACAAAGACTCCGAGGGAGATACTACAGACAGAGGACACAAGCCAACAGTTTGGCAAGCCTCGCACATTGGGCCCTAATACGGTTAATCGAAACATGGCTAAGTATTGTGACTTCCATCTAGACAGAGGTCATGATACCAACGAATGCCATCAACTAAAGAAGGATATCGCCCATGCAGTGAAAACAAGCCAACTGGCCCATCTACTAAAAGAAATAAAAGAATAGAAAAACAAGAAAGAAAAGAAAAACAACAACATACCGATCCTGATGACACATGCTTCTCGCAACAAGAAGCCGAAACTCAGAAGGGAAAATTGGGCCAACAAACCAATCTCCTTCCCGGCATTAGACACAGCCGTACCAACACTCAGCCCCATGGTCATCATCGCCGAAGTGGCAGGCCACAACGTCCACAGATGATACATTGAAGGGGGGAGTGCTTCGGACATCATGTACAAGGCATGTTTCTCCAAACTACCAACCCATATATAACGGCAGCTCCGACCTTCAAAAACATCCTTGGTTGACTTCAGTGGGGACATGGTCTTCCCTGAAGGTGAACTCACTCTGCCGGTCACCTTTTCCGATAGATCGTACGCAAGAACCGAGGAAGTAACCTTTCTCCTAGTCGACTGACCCTCACGATACAATATTCTTTTCGGTCGACCATCGATCTACCAGTTCGGCTGTGTTGTCTCCACAGCACACAGGCTAATGAAGTTTCCAACCGAGACCGGAATAACGACCATCCGCTCCACCCAACCTGACTGCGACCTCACAGAAGATGTCACCGAGGAAACAACACAGAATAAGTGGAAGGTGAATGAAGAATACCCTGACCAACTGGTCACCATCGGCCCTGAGCTATCCAATCCAACACGAGAAAAGTTATACAACTTGATACGCAACAACACAGATGTGTTCGCTTGGACACCGGCCGACATGGCGGGCATACTAAGAGAGATTACTGAACATCTCTTGAAAGTCGACCCAAACAAGGACCGGTGGCCCAAGCAAAGATAATCATTGCCTGGGACCGAAGTAAGGCTGTATGCGAGGAGGTAACAAAACAGGTCAGAGCGGGATCCTACGAGAAGTCAAGTGGCACACCTGGATAGCCAACCTAGTCATGGTAGCCAAGTCTGATGGCTCATGGCGAATGTGTGTCAACTTCACCAACCTTAACAATGTATGCCCGAAAGACTGCTACCCCTTGCCGGCTATCGACGCAATAGTGGACACCCTATCGGGCTACACCTACAAATGTTTCCTTGACACATACAAGGGTTACCACCAGATCAAAATGGTCCGGCAAGATGAAGAATAAACGGCCTTCCACACTGAAAAAGGTATCTTTTGCTACCGCAAGATGCCTTTCGGCTTGAAAAATGTCGGGGCCACTTACCAATGGTTGATTGATAAAATATTTGACCCACAAATCGGCCGAAACATGGAAGCCTACATGGACGACTTAGTCATTAAAAGTGGGACAAAGGAAGTAATGATCAGTGACATTAAGGAAACATTTAGTCGACTCAGAGTTGTCAACATGAAGCTCAACCCCGCCAAATACTCTTTCGGAATGAAACAAGGCAAATTCTTAGGGCACATAGTCACAGACTAAAACATCATGGCTAACCCGGAAAAGATCCGATCCATCATCCAGATGAAAGCACCACAATGCTTGAAAGAGCTTCAATGCTTAAACGGTCGTCAAGCCGCCCTCCATCGGTTCATCTCCAAGTCTGCAGAGAAGTCGATGCCTTTCTTCCGAACACTAAAACAAGTTACTAAAAAAAAACAGTTCCTCTGGACTGAAGAGGCCGACAAATCATTTCTAGAGCTAAAATAGACCCTCACGACTCTCACACCAGCAACTGGCAAAGAAGTGGTCATCTATCTCTCTGTCGGCGCCGAGGCTATAAGCTCGGTCCTATGCATAGAAAAGGCCAACCAACAAATCCCGGTCTATTTTGTGAGCCGAGCAATGAAGGATCCTGAAACCAGGTACACCAAAATTGAAAAATTACTATTAGCTCTAATCCATACTGCCCGACGCTTGCATCGATACTTTCAGGCCTACAAAATCACGGTGCTTACAAATTACCCCCTTCGGGAGGTAATCCAGAGACCGGAGACATCAGGCTGATTCACAAAATGGGCACGAGTTACACTTCAAGCCACAAACAGTATTCAAAGGGTAAGTTTTAGCCGACTTCTAAACAGAGCTTCAGGAAGCCGACCGTCGATGATTACACTCCCCCTCCACCAATCATCGGCACCAATGTCTGGACACTTTACATAAACGGAGCCAAAAACAGCGAGGGGTCGGGTGCCGGCCTGGTCTTGATTGACCCACACGGATTCGAAGTAACATATGCCACCCGGCTCGACTTCCCCAGTACAAACAACGAAGCCGAATACGAGGCATTGTTGGCAGGCTGCGACTAGCAAGAAAGATGAACGTAAAAAAGCTAGTTGCGAGAGTCAACTCGTTGCTGGTAATAAACCAAGTAAACAGTGACTTCGAAGTTCGGGGAGAAGCAATGTAAAGATACGCTAATAAGGTGAAAGAGCTGACTTACCAATTCGATGGATTCGAGATTACCCAAATCCCAAGGAGTCGGAACAAGAAAGCTGACACTTTAAGTAAACTCGCATCTCTTGCATTCGCCCACCTAACAAAACAGGTGTCGGTCGAAATAATTCACAGTCGAACTGATGAACTCAAAGAGGTACTGGAAACTAACACAGCAGTCTCAAATAGCTGGATCATACCAATCCGAGACTACCTACTAACCGACACCCTCCCAGAATCTCCACTAGAAGCAACAGAGTTAAAAGCCAAGGACCATCAATATACACTTCACAATGATAAACTTTACAAGAAATCATACTTACAGCCGTTACTCACATGCTTGACTCCCGAAGAAGGAAACTACGTCATAAGGGAGATCCATGAAGGGATCTGCGGTACACACTCTGGGCCCCGATCAATAGTAACCCGTATGATGACAATGGGATATTATTGGCCGACGATGTATACCGACACAGAGAAAGAAATACAAAAGTGTCGAGGTTGCCAAATGCATGCAAGTGTGCAATGGGTGCCGAAGCACAACCTCATACCGGTCACATCCCCCTGGCCCTTTTACAAATGGGGTATCGACATCGTTGGATCCTTCCCAGAAGCCCTAGGCCGAATCAATTCTCATAGTCGCAGTCGACTACTTCACCAAATTTCCGGAAGTAAAAGCTGTAGCCACAATCACTAGCAAGCAAGTCATTAACTTTGTCTGGGAGCAGATAGTCTGTCTGTATGGATTGCCAGGAAAGATAGTGTCCGATAACGGTAAACAGTTTGCCGATAATCCATTCAAAGCATGGTGTCAGGAGCTACAGATTACGCAGGTGCTCACCTCGGTCGCGCACCCACAGTCAAACGGTCTGGTCGAATGGACAAACAAGTCAATCGTCTCGGGTATAAAAACAAGACTTGGCGAACAGGGGAAGAACTGGCTCAATGAGTTACCAAATGTCATGTGGGCCATACGCACCACCGAACAAACAAGCCATGGACACACTCCTTACAGTTTGACCTTCAGCTCTGAAATGGTCATACCAGCAGAAATCAGCATGCCAACATATCGCACAGAGAATGCCTCAGAAGTCACTAATGACGCAGAGTTACTTGTCAACCTAGCCTAACTCTAGAAGGCCGGGACATGGCTGCAATCAATGAGGCAAAATAAAAAAAAACAAATGGAAGGGTACTACAATCGAAAGGTCCAAGAGGTTACCTTTCGGCCTGGCGATTACGTCTTCCGACACAATGAAGCAAGCAGACAAGAAAACTAGGGTAATATGGGACCAAACTGGGAAGGACCCTACCAAGTCAGTGAGGCACACGCCAAAGGATCCTACAAGCTAGTAACTATGGAAGGAAAAGCCAATCCATGACACTGAAACGCAATGCAACTTAAAAAGTGCTACTTGTATAACAAAACCCCACTCTGTTCGACATGTTTATCTTAAAAGGATCTCTACACATCCTAAAGTCGACTCCAAATGCCTTAAATTTGTGTCCCCTTTTAAATACATACTTGCATCTCATTATAACTGCTCGAACCGACTGGCTAATATCGGCTAGCTTACAATAATATATCACTTATTACATGATTCATAGACTCAAGTCAGCCACATCGGTCACAAAAAACCTTGGCATATGATTTAGCTAATTTCATAGCGAGACCGGAAGGCACTCGTAGCAGTCTTCCCGTAAAAAGGTTATCGCACCAGTCGACCATATTTAACAACCGACCGACACCTATCCGCGTGGACGACAGCTTTCGTAAGATGGTTATCTGTACCGGGCTCTACAGGGAAACGCCTTGTCGTTCATCTCTCACAGCTCTCATCAGTGGGTGACCAGCAAGCTCCCAAACTTTCCGGTCCGCCAGGTTAACAGTCGACACTCGGAATACTGGGCATAGACCGGACCACATAGACCAAAAGACTTCGTTCGAACCTAGTTATCAACGCACAAACCATGTTTTAATTAATATTTATTGGACCGTACATCCATCACAATTTTAGCAGAAAACATAAGACTAGAACACTCTCGATACCGACACGATCGTATCACTAACAGTCGAGGTCGGTAACAGGACATTTTTATCATCACTCTATTTCCCCTCTCGTTTTCTCTTTGGCGATACACCACCACCACCGAAGAAAAACATCAAGAAGATGAGTTCCGGCGACGAGCACGATCCACACCATTTTCACCACTGTGCTTAGGCCGAAGGGTAAGCGCATCATCGTCTGGGATCGTACACGGGTAGTACGAGCACAGCAACCACCTCTCGGAGCATCACATTTCATCCCGGTGTCGAGCTTTCGCGTTCGAGTTCAACCCCGCATTCGCTTCGGTCATCGCTAATACCCGAGGTAAACTTAAAAACTTTTCGTAGTCAAGATCGATCAACCACTACCATGTTTCTTTTGGCTTATGTTTATGTTCTAGGAATTCCCGGTGGTTAAGTACAGTGGTCGGGTAAGGTAGGGTTGAAGGTTAAGAAGATGACACCCGATCATAAGATGTTAAATATTTTCTTGTGAGAACTAAAACCAAATCCTAAAATTGTCCGAATGGTCATCGCCTTGTGTTGGGATGTAAAGATCGGGGGTTCGAGACCCGTAGTCTCTCTACTATTTTTTTTTCTATTTACTTTCCGCGTGTCAAGTTTCCTGTAATCTGTTAAGCACAAAAGTCGTACAAAATGAATTTGATACCAAACCAGACCTCTAGCCCAGTGGTTAGGGTGCTCGGAAGTGATCCGGAGGTCACGGGTTCGAACCCAGTGACCCCCATTCTTTTTCTGTTTTGGTTCTAAATAAAATTTTGGACTTGATTAACCTACAAATCACCCACCGGTCGTTCCCTATGTCACTTTGGACCCGTAGAATATTTTAAAGGATCGTTGTCTTGATCATTATCTCACTGGGTTTTATAAATTGGTTTTTATATAAAACATTTGGCTTGACTTATAAAATAATACATATTTGAGAAATGCATAATTAAGCGTGTTTAGGAATGTATAATGAACGTTGTGGTAACCTTTACACTTGTCTAAAAATATACGTATTTTGCGATTTAAATATTCAAAGCATTGAATTTATATTCATGCAAATATTTAAAAACACATTATTTTGGGGTACTTGTTATTGATATAATGTCATATTAACTCAGTTATGTATATATATTCATATATGTATACCTATTTTGATTATACGATTTCATTGACGAACATTATTTTAATAATATACTTTTCCTTGACTTCTGTAATCGTCATGATTTTTGGCTATGTGCCATCCTCGACTCGTTTTGGACTTCATGATCTTCGTCATGTCATAGTTGACGTTGTCTATCTTTCACGTTGGTCTAGACTTAGTCGTTTTTCAATTGAACACACACTTATGTATATATGCTCGTTAGGTGTTTGGTAGAGTACACAAGACCTGCTAGTTGCTACTTGCTGTTGTTATTTATCTGGACTTGCTGTGCACCCGAAGGTGAGTTTCACGGCCCCATTTTACTGTTTTAAATCATGTTAGGGGAGATTAACATGCATGATTTACACAACTGAGATAATTAGACTTTTATATATCACTTGAAGTACTTGTAGCACACTGATACAACAAAGTCCTTCTTATGGTATCGTTAGTATTAATGACGATAGCGGGAAATATATTGTAGTACTACTGGGTCTGACAAACCCCACCTGGGTCAGTCGCTCTGACATGATTGGATATCGAACGGGTGTTATATTCGTCCTAAACACAACAAGGTAAACTATAAACAACTGTTAGCTTTGGTGACCATTAACGTGCGAAGTTTCATGTATATAGCCTAGCTAGCTATTTGATATATATTAGTGATTATGCTCTTACAACTTAACTGTTGTTGAACAGTCGATCTTAAACTGAACTTGAAATGTTACTGAACTGTTAAACTTGTGAACTCACCAACCTTTGTGTTGACACTTTTTAGCATGTTATTCTCAGGTTGCAGATGTTCTAGTATCACGAGTACGCATGCATGAGACTTCGAAACCCTTTTATTAACTTTGCACAAACCACGTCACCTTGGGTGACGGTGTTTTTACATTAATACTACACTTCCGCATTTGTAAAACTCTGTATTTATATTTTAATGAAGTATACAACCTTTTTTATTAAATACTGGTCGTTTGGTGTAACTAATGGACGGCGATCCTGGTTTGTCACGCTCACTGTGGCGGGTTATCGTGCGTGGGATTTTTGGGGGTGTGACAGCTATTGAGAAGAAAGGAGTAAAAAGCAGATTTGACGGTAGTAAAAAATGAGGGTAAAAGGGGATACTTATAGAAAAACCCTAATCGACGGTTGAGTTACACCCTGTCCCATTAAGTAACCGTCACCCAAGCCCACAAAAAGCCCAACACGTGTCTACAGCTGTCACGCATTACCATTCAATAGATCTCGGCCATCGCGGCTAGCCGACGCTCGAAAGTTTAAAACAAAAATTACAACTTTGCTCCTAGTCCGATAGTAATGTCCAAACCACCACATACCAGACTGGGTGGCTTATGACGTATGCCCGGTTAGGATGACGTCACAAGTAGACAGGCACGCACATCCAACCCAACAACGCACAAGTTAAGGGTGTCGGCTAGGTAATTAACCAGCCGAGAGACACACAACATATACCACAGGTCGACCCGTAAGAGGTTGGCCAACCATACGCTCAGTTTCAGCTACACGACATAAACGATAGTCGACCCTCGAACACGAAAAGTCCGAAACGGACCCTACAGACCAATGCTCCCACACTAACAGGTCGCCGTACCGACACTCAACCTCACTCCACATTTAATGCGATCACCCAAAACGTGTACTGTAGGAACTTGGCACAGTCCAAGACGCAGGCCTGCAGTATACCTCCTTTGGGCAATTAGCATTAATGACGATACAAGACAAAGGTTAAGGGTTATAAATACACCCCAACCACCAGGTTAGAATTCATTCAATGCGCTTAGCTTCGACTTGATTACACTTACTCTCTCGAAACGCATACTTATTCTCATGCCCGAGCTTGGCCGCAGGACTCCCTGTCACGCCCTCCAAGAACAACGGTGTTTCTTTGTTTTGCAGATACCAGCCGAGTCGAAACCCGTCTGGCCGAAGGCTCGCAATCTTATTCCTATAGTCGACTTATCGGTGTAGCTCGTCCTAGACTTCGGTCTATCTAGCTATCATCGGTAGCCCGATTCTACAGGTTTATTATAAGTTAGAGTGAAATCCACATCAATAATCAAAATTGAAATCATCCACATCCATAACCAAAAGTGAATTATAGCATTGCCTTTACACTAAAAATATCACAGATCTACATTCTAGAAAGAAAATACAAAGACTTTTATTTCAATCAAGAAACACAAAAGTCTTTTACTTCAAACTATAATCTTGTATACTTCAATAAATTGGAACAAAAACAAAACTGTATGAACTAGCAAGAACAGAACCGTATGAAGGTTCAAGCCTTGTTTGCTACAATTTATAACTTTTGATTGTCTAATAGTGGATGACAGGATTTATAAACTGGCTAGATTTTAATTCTTCAATAAATTGGAACAAGAACAAAACCGTATGAACTCACAAGAACCGAACCGTATGAACTATAATTCCTTCAGGAAGAACAGGAAGAATAGAATCGGATGAACTAGAGTTCTTCAGGATCAAGAGTAATTATTCAGTAATAGAACAGGATGAACTACAGTT
>JBCNJP010000011.1:11168829-11199125 GCA_039602395.1 Deinandra increscens subsp. villosa | reverse complement strand
ACGTGAGGACGAAGATGCACCGACGCATATCTCCCGCTTCATTCGTATCTGCAACACGTTCGGACTCACCGGAGTCGCGAACGAAATCATCTATCTGCGTCTGTTCCCATTCTCCCTTACGTCTCGAGCCGCCGAGTGGCTTGAGACGCTTCCGCCGAATTCGATCGCCACCTGGGACGATCTTACCGCGAAATTCCTGAAAAAGTATCATCCCCCAGCCAAGGCTTCGCGTACTCGGGAGGAAATCCACTCTTTCAAGATGGACCCCGATGAGCCTTATTCTGTTGCTTACGAAAGATTCAATACCCTTCTGAGTAGGTGTCCGCAACACGGGTTGACGGACTGGGCGATCATAGAAAAGTTCTATAATGGACTTCCTTATCCTGTTCAGAAGGATTTCAATATTTCGGCTGGAGGGCATATGATGGAGAAGCTCACTGTGGATGAATGCAAATCATTATTTGAGAGCTTCGCACTTGCTGAACAGCAGGCACCCGGAGGTCGGAGAGCCACCTTGGCCCCGACTAGATCACTCGTTCCATCTACATCTACCCGGGGTGTAAATCACATTGGCTCAGAAACCATGTGTCACACCCCCAAAATACCACTAACGGAGTTTATACCGTTAAGGGGCGCGACTAGACCAGGATCCACAACCATAGTTACAAATACTAAACGAATCAGGGTTAGTTCAAACACAAATTATAAAATCAAAGTCTTCAATTACATACGCAGCGGAAAAATTAATTGTCTTTAGCACTAACCACGTGCTTTACATGAATATTGTTTTAAATTCCCAATTAGTTCAGTTCAAAATAAAGGTCTTCACGTGCCATGCCAACCCGCTCCGGATACTCCTTAGCGATCTGCAAAAGTTTAAACCACGCAAGTGTCAACCTAACGGTTGGTGAGTTCACAGTGGGCTTGTCATGCATTGGCCCGGTCTCATAGTCATAATTCATGTCAATTTGTACTTACAAAATGTTTATTTGTGAAAAGCAATGCTCGTAATTAATTCTCAGTTTATAAATGTTTTGTCCGTGACCACGTCATCGGGTACGTACTAGTTCCGTAAAGTTAAAGGACTCAACCGATATCGCGGGTAGCTAATCCGTTGTTCCATGCTCTAAGGAAGTTTGTACCAAAGCTGACTTATTTTGTGGGGGCCGAGCCATCCCGTACAGTGCGGACCAAGTCATCGCGGTTTCTGCCTCCCCCGTGTCCTCTCGGGACCACGGTCAAATAGGCTGATATTGTACCTCCGTGCACTCCCCGTGCCACGGGGCGGAGTTTGTCAAACTCCAGTAGATCTACCCAACATCCCCTCGCTTTACAATTAATGGCACAATTTTAGTTGAGGACTTTTAAGTTATAAGGCATCCTTAGAAAACATGTGATATCATATGGTTTAGACTTTAACCTACACTAGCCATATTAAAACAGTTTTCGTTTCAGAAATCGTTTATTCAGAATTCATAAGTGTTCCCATAAAACACTTCCGTTTATCAAGTGGGTGCCAAGCATCCCGTGTTCTCAGGTTCATCAGTGAGGTGCCTAGCACTCTCGAATTTAATCAGCATTGTTTTTCGTTAAGTTATTCGGTGTGGCCCAACGGACTCACGGTATGCGGGTTAGTGACACTCACCTTTGGTTGCACTGCTACACTTCTAGAATCCAAGTATTGTTGCTTATCGAGGACCTAGAACACGTTTAGGTCTTAAGTATTAGTTTCGTGTCTAATCTTTACTTAACGTCACTATGGCCCATAACATAGCACGTTGCAACTATGACTCGACATACCGACACACGACACCAATGGTTGATCATAAACAAGGGTTCATACGGATCAGATATCAAGCACGTTTCATCATGGCATAATCAGGTAAGTCATGGCATAACACTTAAGCAAATTTCACAAGTTTGGTTATTAGGTCAGGTCTTAGTTTCGCTAGCATAGTTTCGCTAGACAGTTTCGCTAGGTGCACGGGCAGCACTTTCGCTAGGCAGTGCCCGGTGACACAGTTTCGCTAGGCTAGTTTCGCCCGAAACTGCTGACGCAGTTTCGCTAGCCTAGTTTCGCAGGGAAACTGGTTTGAACTTTCGTTCAGGTGTTTCGCTCAGCAGATTCGCTCGAGCTGGTCTGGTCAGGTTACCCGGCGACACTATAGTTTCGCTGGTCAGTGTCGCTGGAAGGACATGTAATTTCGCTACTTAGTTTCGCCCAAAGAACAACAGTTTCGCTGGTCGTGAAAAACATACGGATTTGCCTAAAAATCAACCTAACAGCTTCTGATCATACATGCAATTCATTATTTAGCATCTATGGGCATTTACTAACATAAATCAAGCAACTTTAACACGTTTAACATGCATTTTGTCATCAAATCACCAAGAACCCATATAAAACCCTAAAATGACTAAAATGGCATAAATCTCTATCATGGTTGGATTTCATACGCAAAGTTATCAACTTTATTACAGATCTAGCATTCTAAAGCATACATACAGAAGATCAAGCAATATTATGGAGGTTTGAGCATGCTTTAAGAAGAAAACATATAGAAAACACATAAAGCATAGTTTTTGGGACTCACGGTTGATCCTAGAATCGATAGAGGAGAAGAGATGATGGTCTAGAGGCTGAGATCTTGGTCTCTTGATGGTATTCTCGGCTGGTCCAGAAATCTCAGAGAGTGTGTGTGTGTTTGTTGTGTGGTTGAGCAAATGAGGCTACTAGGGTTCATTATGTTTATTTATATCAGAGGCTAGTTTCGCTGGCAGTTTCGCTGGCTGGCGAAACTGGCTCTGATCTCGGGTACATTGATCAGTCTAGCCTGCTACCGGGCGAATCTGTAGTTTCGCTCGGTAGTTTCGCTGACTACCAAATTTAGGCAATTTTCACATAATCAAGTATTTACAACAATTCATGCTATACACAATAATAAGTCATGTATTTAAATCACATTGCACATAAAGATAATCAATGATAAACACATAACACATATGGACGGGTTCGGTGATCAACCAAAGGTCGTGGACGTATTCGGCCTAGTTATGCATTAGCTACTTATAACGTAACTAACGGGTTTGTCTAACGGAAGTTAACCTTGAAATTCTCGGGTGTCACATCATTCCCCTGAAATTGGAATTTTCGTCCCGAAAATTATTCTTGTGTCGTAGCGTTCGCAGCATCAGCTGTCGTTGTTGCTATCGTCGCTGGGGGAAAGAAAGCAAAAAGTTTTAGGGTTGTCACATCCTCCTCCCGTTAAGGAATTTTGGTCCCCAAAATTAAATCATACCTTGAGTTTCGAACAAGTGAGGATACTTTTTCTTCATTTGATCCTCTCGCTCCCAAGTATATTCAGGTCCACGCCTTGAGTTCCATCGCACTTTGACGATCGGAATCTTGCTACGTTTGAGGGCTTTCTCCTCGCGTCCCATGATTTCTACCGGTTGCTCGATGAATCTCAGATGTTCATCGATTTCCAATTCCTCCAGAGGGATTATTTCGATGTCTTCAGATAGACATTTCTTTAGGTTGGAAACGTGAAACACGTTGTGAACTCCATCGAGTTCAGCAGGGAGTTGCAATCGATAGGCCACCGGGCCTACTTCCCCAATTATTTCAAACGGACCGATGTAGCGAGGATTTAACTTCCCACGCTTCCCGAAACGTACCACTCCCTTCCAGGGAGATACCTTCAGCAATACTTTGTCACCCACCTCGAACTTCAGAGGTTTTCGGCGTTTGTCGGCATAGCTCTTTTGTCGATCACGCGCTGCAGCTAGCCGTTGTCTGATTTGAATAATCCGTTCGGTCATATCGTGGATAACTTCCGGTCCAGTGAGTCCCTTCTCACCCGTTTCGGCCCAACACACGGGCGATCTACATTTCCGGCCATAAAGTGCTTCAAAAGGGGCTGCACGGATGCTTGAATGATAGCTATTGTTGTAAGAGAACTCCACCAGTGGAAGGTGAGTCTCCCAATCCTTTCCAAAGTCTAGAACACAAGCTCGGAGCATATCTTCCAAGGTTTGAATGGTTCGCTCCGACTGACCATCTGTTTGTGGGTGATAGGCTGTACTCATGTCTAATCGGGTTCCCAATGCTTCCTGCATTGATCGCCATAATCGGGAGGTGAATCGAGGATCTCGATCAGAAATGATAGTCTTAGGCACACCGTGAAGCTTCACAATTTTGTCGATGTACAGTTTTGTCAACTTATCCATATTATCACTTTCCTTCATTGGAATGAAATGTGCAGATTTGGTTAATCGATCGATGATAACCCAAATCGCATCTGGTTGATTTGATCGATGAGGTAATCCCGTTACAAAATCCATGGAGATATCCTCCCATTTCCATTCTGGGATCTTTGGTTGTTGCAGTAATCCAGAAGGCTTTTGGTATTCGATCTTGACTCTTGAACATGTTAAACACTTAGCCACATATCGAGCAATGTCGGCTTTCATATTCGGCCACCAATAAAGATTTTTCAAGTCCTGATACATTTTATCCGATCCAGGGTGCACCGAATATCTTGACTTGTGAGCCTCGTCCATCACGAGCTCACGGAGATTTCCAAATAAAGGAACCCAGATTCTGCCATTATAATATGTGAGTCCATCAGACTTAACTTCAGAATGGCCATCTACACCACGCAGTGCTTCAGCTGCGAAGTTTTCTGCTTTCAAAGCTTCTTGTTGGCAGTCACGGATCCGATCCGGTAATCCTGAATGTATTGTAAGTTGAAGCGCTCGTACCCGACGAGGCTTTTCGTATTCTTTTCTGCTCAGGGCATCGGCCACAACGTTGGCTTTTCCAGGATGATACTTGATTGCCAAATCATAATCGTTCAGTAATTCAACCCACCTTCTTTGCCGCATGTTGAGATCTTTCTGATCAAAGATGTGTTGTAAACTCTTATGATCGGTGAATATTGTGCACTTTGTTCCATATAGGTAGTGTCTCCAAATCTTAAGTGCATGAACAACGGCTCCCATTTCCAAATCATGCGTTGTATAATTCTTTTCAGTATCCTTTAGTTGCCTGGACCCATAGGCAATTACTTTATCTCGTTGCATCAACACGCAACCGAGTCCTTGAATCGATGCATCGCAGTAAACCACAAGGTCGTCTATTCCATCGGGTAACGCAAGAATTGGAGCCGAACATAACATATCTTTGAGCGTTTGGAACGCGCGCTCTTCCTTTTCACCCCATCTGTATTGCACTCCTTTGTGCGTTAAGGCCGTTAAGGGTTGAGCCAGTTGAGAGAAACCCTTAATAAACCTTCGATAATATCCGGCGAGCCCTAAAAATTGTCGGATCTCTGTTGGCGCTCTTGGGGTAGACCAGTTCTTTATCGCTTCCACTTTGGCTGGATCGACATGAATTCCTTCCTCATTTACAATATGCCCAAGAAACTGGACTTCGCGGATCCAAAAGTCGCACTTCGAAAACTTAGCATAAAGCTGTTCCTTGCGGAGCAATTCCAGTATAAGTCGCAGATGCTCCTCGTGTTCCTCCTTTGACTTAGAGTAGATCAAAATATCGTCGATGAAGACTATTACAAACTTGTCGAGGTACGGCTTGCACACTCGATTCATCAGATCCATAAACACAGCCGGTGCATTGGTTAGCCCAAACGGCATAACCAGGAACTCGTAGTGACCATACCGAGTTCTGAAAGCAGTCTTGGGTACATCTTCATCACGAACGCGAAGCTGGTGATATCCAGACCGTAGATCAATCTTTGAAAAGTAGCTTGAACCCTGTAGTTGGTCGAAGAGATCGTCGATGCGAGGAAGTGGATACCGATTCTTGATCGTAACTTTGTTAAGCTCTCGGTAGTCGATGCACATGCGGAACGTTCCATCCTTCTTCTTAACAAACAGTACCGGAGCTCCCCATGGAGACGAACTTGGACGAATAAACCCCTTGTCGAGTAGCTCTTGTAGTTGCGCGGAGAGTTCGTTGAGTTCGCTTACAGCCAAACGATACGGAGCGCGTGCGATTGGAGCGGCACCTGGAGCTAAATCAATCCCAAACTCAACTTGTCGAAATGGAGGCAGACCAGGCAGATCTTCAGGAAATACGTCTTGAAAATCGCGAACTATCGGGTAATCATCAATTTTGCGCTCGGGATGTGTCGTGTCAGTGACGTTCGCAAGAATCGCGAAGTGACCCTTACGGAGGCATTTCTGAGCTTTGAGGAATGAAATAATGCCAGTGACTGTTCCACCTTTCTCACCTTGAACCGTTAACACTTTGCCGTCTTCGAGTGGAATACGAACCACTTTTTCCTTACATAAAATTTCAGCCCGATTTTCGGATAACCAATCCATTCCTACTATGACGTCGAAACTACCAATTGGGAAGGGCATAAGATCAATTCCTAGGGTATGGCCAGCTAGTTCTAGCTTACAATCCTTAACTATCCGGGTTGTATCATGAAGTTTACCGTTAGCTAGCTCTACCACATATTTAGCATCTAAGTCGATCGATTTAGCGTTAATCAATTTAGCAAATTTAGTGGAAATAAAGCTTTTCTCAGCACCAGAATCAAATAAAACAGTAGCAAAGAAACCGTTCAAAATAAATTTACCGTTGATCACGTTGGCATCATTGCGAGCTTCACCCTGGCCCATGACAAAAGCTCGACCTCTACCATTCCCACCATTTCCGTTCCCACCATTACCATTGCCATTCCCATTACCATTACCTCCACCGTTACCATTCCCACCGTTATTTCCCTGGTTGCCATTACCTTGCCTTCTTAGCTGAGGGCAGTCTCTTTTAATGTGGCCTTGAGCACCACACTCAAAGCAGCCACGGGCTCCCCCATTGTTGTTGTTCTGGTTCTGACCGTTGTTTCCATTACCCCGATTATTCCCATAGTTGTTGTTGTTCCTTCTGGGGCGGTTTTGTTGTTGCTCGGGTAAAATTGCCCAACAGTCTTTAGCTTCGTGGCCTCCCTTACCACACCTTTCACAGCTCTGGTTCTTCCTACAAACACCAGCATGGTGCTTTCCACATCTGTTGCACAAGGGCAGGTTACCCCTGTAGTTGCCTTGACCATTTCCGCCCTGGCGGTAGTTGCTGCTGTTGTTCCCTGATCTCTTGCTTTGACCTTGGGAGTTGAAAGACCTCCCAGTGCTGTTACCCACACTTTGAACATTCATCGAATTTTCGGGAGCTTCATCTTCAGCCTTTCTCTTGCCACTCAAGGCAGTCTTCTCAGTGGCTTTTGCAGGTAGAGTACCCTTCTCGACCTCTTGGTCAGTAAGCTTGTGAGCCAAACGAATGGCTTGCTGCACGTTTGCGGGGTTGCTGGCAGTCACCAGTCCCTTGATTTGAGGCGCGAGGCCTTCCAGGTAACGCTCGACGCGTTTGAATTCGGCATCAACCATTGAGGGGCACAAAACCTCATATTCGTGATATCGTGCAGTGTATTGCTCGATCTCAGACCCAGACATCTTCAAATTCAGGAATTCGCCTTCTAGCTTCTTCACTTGATCACGTGGACAGTATTCTTCCATGATCAGCTCCTTAAATGCTGCCCACTGCATGTTGTTGGCCGCGTCTAGCCCAATCATCTGAATCTCAGAGTTCCACCAAGAGAGGGCAGCTCCTTCAAAAGTACCAGTAGCGAACTTCACTTTGCTTTCAGCTGGACAATTACACATGGAGAAGACCTTCTCGGACTTCTCAATCCATCGGAGGAGTCCTACAGCTCCTTCTTCGCCGGAAAACATCATCGGCTTGCAGTCCATGAAGGACTTGAACGTACAGTGGTGCTGGTTTCCTGATGCATAAATAGTTCGGATTTTTAAAATTAAACAGGTCATGATATAATTTGCTTTGTGCCTTAACCGGCATAACAGTTACCCTGTGCGGCATATGCAGCTTGGACGGCTGCCACCGCGGCTTGCACATGCTCAGCAATCATCGCTTGCAGCTGTGCAGGCGTCATGTGAATACCGCCTCTTCCGTTTCCTCTTCCAGACATCTTGCTGAACAGTTTAAAGTAGCCAGTGTTCAGTCACAGTTATATTTTATACATATCCCATAGTATGTATATTAGCCAGTTCCCGTTATCCCACTATTAGTCCAGAAAAATTTTGTGCAAAATCGAGGCGTCGTCGGAGAACGTCGTAAATGCTATCGTCGAAGGTCGGCTTCCCATAAAGTCACCGTCGGCGTAGTCGTCGTAGTAGAAATCAGGACGTAGCGTGTAGCATTGTTTCGTTGTCGCTTTCCCCAGATTAGTGTGCGTACTTGCGGTCGCATTTCGTATTCGTGTGTGAAAATTTCCTAAGGTCCTTCCGTTAGACTACTTAGACACGGTCTATACATATATATTTATATATATATATACATACGTATTAAGCCTTTACTTACACAGCAGAGCGAGTATCCCAGGTTGGCACGTAAAAATTTTTGTCTTTGGGAATTTGTTTATTCGTTTTGTAACCAAGGTTTTCAAGTTGCAGTTTCCAAATCGTTTTCAAAAATGATTCCAGTTCTCTGCAACTTATGGCTCTGATACCAATCTGTCACACCCCCAAAATACCACTAACGGAGTTTATACCGTTAAGGGGCGCGACTAGACCAGGATCCACAACCATAGTTACAAATACTAAACGAATCAGGGTTAGTTCAAACACAAATTATAAAATCAAAGTCTTCAATTACATACGCAGCGGAAAAATTAATTGTCTTTAGCACTAACCACGTGCTTTACATGAATATTGTTTTAAATTCCCAATTAGTTCAGTTCAAAATAAAGGTCTTCACGTGCCATGCCAACCCGCTCCGGATACTCCTTAGCGATCTGCAAAAGTTTAAACCACGCAAGTGTCAACCTAACGGTTGGTGAGTTCACAGTGGGCTTGTCATGCATTGGCCCGGTCTCATAGTCATAATTCATGTCAATTTGTACTTACAAAATGTTTATTTGTGAAAAGCAATGCTCGTAATTAATTCTCAGTTTATAAATGTTTTGTCCGTGACCACGTCATCGGGTACGTACTAGTTCCGTAAAGTTAAAGGACTCAACCGATATCGCGGGTAGCTAATCCGTTGTTCCATGCTCTAAGGAAGTTTGTACCAAAGCTGACTTATTTTGTGGGGGCCGAGCCATCCCGTACAGTGCGGACCAAGTCATCGCGGTTTCTGCCTCCCCCGTGTCCTCTCGGGACCACGGTCAAATAGGCTGATATTGTACCTCCGTGCACTCCCCGTGCCACGGGGCGGAGTTTGTCAAACTCCAGTAGATCTACCCAACATCCCCTCGCTTTACAATTAATGGCACAATTTTAGTTGAGGACTTTTAAGTTATAAGGCATCCTTAGAAAACATGTGATATCATATGGTTTAGACTTTAACCTACACTAGCCATATTAAAACAGTTTTCGTTTCAGAAATCGTTTATTCAGAATTCATAAGTGTTCCCATAAAACACTTCCGTTTATCAAGTGGGTGCCAAGCATCCCGTGTTCTCAGGTTCATCAGTGAGGTGCCTAGCACTCTCGAATTTAATCAGCATTGTTTTTCGTTAAGTTATTCGGTGTGGCCCAACGGACTCACGGTATGCGGGTTAGTGACACTCACCTTTGGTTGCACTGCTACACTTCTAGAATCCAAGTATTGTTGCTTATCGAGGACCTAGAACACGTTTAGGTCTTAAGTATTAGTTTCGTGTCTAATCTTTACTTAACGTCACTATGGCCCATAACATAGCACGTTGCAACTATGACTCGACATACCGACACACGACACCAATGGTTGATCATAAACAAGGGTTCATACGGATCAGATATCAAGCACGTTTCATCATGGCATAATCAGGTAAGTCATGGCATAACACTTAAGCAAATTTCACAAGTTTGGTTATTAGGTCAGGTCTTAGTTTCGCTAGCATAGTTTCGCTAGACAGTTTCGCTAGGTGCACGGGCAGCACTTTCGCTAGGCAGTGCCCGGTGACACAGTTTCGCTAGGCTAGTTTCGCCCGAAACTGCTGACGCAGTTTCGCTAGCCTAGTTTCGCAGGGAAACTGGTTTGAACTTTCGTTCAGGTGTTTCGCTCAGCAGATTCGCTCGAGCTGGTCTGGTCAGGTTACCCGGCGACACTATAGTTTCGCTGGTCAGTGTCGCTGGAAGGACATGTAATTTCGCTACTTAGTTTCGCCCAAAGAACAACAGTTTCGCTGGTCGTGAAAAACATACGGATTTGCCTAAAAATCAACCTAACAGCTTCTGATCATACATGCAATTCATTATTTAGCATCTATGGGCATTTACTAACATAAATCAAGCAACTTTAACACGTTTAACATGCATTTTGTCATCAAATCACCAAGAACACATATAAAACCCTAAAATGACTAAAATGGCATAAATCTCTATCATGGTTGGATTTCATACGCAAAGTTATCAACTTTATTACAGATCTAGCATTCTAAAGCATACATACAGAAGATCAAGCAATATTATGGAGGTTTGAGCATGCTTTAAGAAGAAAACATATAGAAAACACATAAAGCATAGTTTTTGGGACTCACGGTTGATCCTAGAATCGATAGAGGAGAAGAGATGATGGTCTAGAGGCTGAGATCTTGGTCTCTTGATGGTATTCTCGGCTGGTCCAGAAATCTCAGAGAGTGTGTGTGTGTTTGTTGTGTGGTTGAGCAAATGAGGCTACTAGGGTTCATTATGTTTATTTATATCAGAGGCTAGTTTCGCTGGCAGTTTCGCTGGCTGGCGAAACTGGCTCTGATCTCGGGTACATTGATCAGTCTAGCCTGCTACCGGGCGAATCTGTAGTTTCGCTCGGTAGTTTCGCTGACTACCAAATTTAGGCAATTTTCACATAATCAAGTATTTACAACAATTCATGCTATACACAATAATAAGTCATGTATTTAAATCACATTGCACATAAAGATAATCAATGATAAACACATAACACATATGGACGGGTTCGGTGATCAACCAAAGGTCGTGGACGTATTCGGCCTAGTTATGCATTAGCTACTTATAACGTAACTAACGGGTTTGTCTAACGGAAGTTAACCTTGAAATTCTCGGGTGTCACATCATTCCCCTGAAATTGGAATTTTCGTCCCGAAAATTATTCTTGTGTCGTAGCGTTCGCAGCATCAGCTGTCGTTGTTGCTATCGTCGCTGGGGGAAAGAAAGCAAAAAGTTTTAGGGTTGTCACACCATGTCACCCAGGGAGTTAGAGAATATTTACAAATCTTTAGAAGAAATCAAACTCCACATTAAAGCCAAATGTGAGCTGTGCAGAGGCGCTCACGACACTCGAGACTGTCCGCTTGCTCCCGCTGAGCAGGTGGACTACATTGGAAACCGAAACCAGTTCGGTAATTCGTTCCAGTCTGGGTGGAGGAGTGGCCAAAATTCAGGATGGCGAGAGGGAGGAAATCCACCTGGTTTTCAACCAAGGTATAATCAGAATGGTGGAGGAATTGAGGGGCCAACCATGAAGGAGCTTACAGAGCTGGTCATGAACCAAACGCAGATTTTGCAGCAGATGAACGCGAGAGATGAGGCCACACAGAAGAAGCTGGCGGAGCATGATACGTTACTGAGAAATCAACAAGCTTCGTTTCTGGATTTGCAGCGGTCAGTCGGTGACATAGCGAAGCAGCTGAAGGAGCTCAATTCCCGTGGGGGTCAGTTTTCCGGTAGTACTTATAAGAACCCCAATGCCAATGTGAATGCCATCACCACTAGGAGCGGGAGAGTTGTCCAGAGTCCATCACCGGCGGTAGTTGATGAGGAGCCGGTCGATGAGGAGATTGAGTTGGAGACGCCAGACGGGAGGGTGCACGAGAGCGTTACGCCAGCAAGTACCGCACCAAACGTCGAGGCTGAGTTAGTGAAAGAGAAGCCGCTGAAGTGGGAGGCTGTTAAAGAGAAGAAGAGGGTGCGATTCGCAAGTAAACCAATCACAGCTGATGACCTGAAGAAAGTGTCGTATCCTGAACGTCTGGTTCAACAGAAGAATGCACGTGAATATAATCAGTTTTTAGAGCTTCTTAAGCAACTTAGGGTTACTTTGCCTTTTACTGATGTCATTAAACAAATGCCTAAGTATGCTAAGTTTCTAAAAGATATGTTAACTAATAAGAAGAAGCTTGAAAAATTTTCGGATGTCACTCTTGATGCTAATTGTTCTGCTGTAGTTCAAAATAAATTGCCTGAGAAATTGGCTGATCCTGGTACATTTACAATTCCGTGCTCTTTTGGTGATTCATCTGTTACATGTGCTTTAGCTGATCTAGGTGCCTCGATTAATGTTATGCCATATTCTGTTTTCATGCATCTAGGATTAGGCGAGTTAGAGCCGACTAGGATGACAATTTCTTTGGCAGATAGATCGATTGTTAGACCCAAAGGAGTAGTGGAGAATGTTCTAGTTCAAATTGATAAATTTTTGTTCCCTATAGACTTTGTGGTAGTTGACTGTGCATATGATGCTAGTTGCCCTTTGATTTTAGGTAGACCTTTTCTTAGGACCGCCAGGGCGCTAGTTGATGTTTTTGAGGGTACCATAACTTTGAGGGTTGAGAATGAGAGTGTGATGTTTGAAGTGGGTAGGCGTAAGGATAAGGGCACGGAATCGGTTTGCTTGATAGGTACTTTCATGTCCTTTATAGATTTGGTGGTTGTAGGTAATCGGTTGGATGATGATGAATTTGAAGAGGATGAGTGTGGAGAGGACACCGGGGGGTTAGTTGAGTTGGTTGATAAAAATGAAATTTTTGACCCATTAGGAGAACCCGGTGAGGTAGTTGAGAAGGTAGGTGAGGTAGTTGAGGATGAAGTGGTGATGGTGGATAAGTGTGGGGAAGATATAGGAGGGTTAGAGATCTTAGTTGATAAGAGTGATCATTGTGACCCGTTAGGAGAACCCGAGAAGTTGGTGATAGTGGAGAGTGAAATGGTGGTTGAGGAGGTAGATAGAAGAGCCACACTTGGTGATGTAGGTATTGTGCATGATGAGATAGAGTTTAGACCAAGTGTGGGGAGGTTGGCATGTGGTTGTTAGTAAACATGACCCGGAATTGAGTTTTCTTAGTGAATGTCGATTTTTCCCGGGTAGATACAAACATTGGAAGGTTAGGATGTTGTTGAGAGTGGTAAAGTTAGTTACTTTATGGACTAGGAAGTTGGTAGATGGTTGGTTGGATAGGAACCGGGTGGATACCGGTAGTTTTGTAGTCAAAGATGTGAAATCGAAACCTCCGGATGGTTTGGGAGGTTCTTTTTCTGATTTGTGCTGATTGATTAGTACCCGGTTTGTATATTGTGTAGTTGTGTTCTAATTTTCTGCAATTTTAGTTTTCGTGCATGTTGCGTCTTTTGTTTTTGTGTTTTTGGTGTTTGCAGGTGATTCTGGAGACTTGGAAATTGGCAATTGTGAGTTGTGCAGGTCAAAATGTGCAGATAGGGACTGAGATTTCGACTGTAGGAGCTGCTGTGGAGAAAAGAGATAGAAAATTTTTGGGGTCCAATTCAAAAAATTCTCTGGAAATCACGCTCCAAGCGTATCGCCTGGAGGTTGGTAGGTTATAGGCGATACGCTTGTATCCTTTGGCGGGTCGGTTGTGTGCAGTTCCAGGCGTATCGCCTGGGAGATGCATGGTTGTAGGCGATACGCCTGGAGGAGGTAAGTCAGAAAAATTTTAAATTTCTAAATTTTTATTTTATTTCTGTTTACCGGATTTGTGGTGGGTCGCTGCGGTCGATGTGCTGAGTCTTTGGAGTTTCAGGTGAACACGTTTCAACTTCTTTTATTTTATTTATTTTATTTCTGATTTGTTTTTGTTCCATTCCACATTGAGGGCAATGTGTGATTCAAGTGTGGGGATGGGATACTTTCGTATTGAGTCAGTCATTTATTAGTTTTTTATTTTTTTGTGTGTTATTGAGTCATAAAATGTTGAAAATTGAAAAAAATTGAAAACATTGTTCAAAAATGTCCGAGAATCTGGCTGCAATTTAAATGGAAAATGATAGGAAAACTGGGAATTGATTGTCTAATTTTGTGCTTAAATGCTAATTAATGAATAATTTGGGAAGAGTGGATAAGTTTGGTTGAATGGAAAACATTACTAAACTATGATGTGTCGGTAGGCCCAGCTGATCTAGGAGTAGCTTAAATAGCCTGTGTGTTTATTGTTGTATAAATATGCTAATCAGTCTGCTAGTGGGTTCCCATTTTAGGAGTGATAGGGATTCTGAATCTGATGATTAGGAGGGAAGAGACCGCTTTAGGCTAGATACTCCTATGTCCTTAGAATTTCAAATGAGCATAGTAGTTAATAATCTGGTTAATGAACTAGAGTGAAGGGGCAGAATACTCATGTACGAACTAAGGATAGTATCCCGTGGTAAGTACCTCTGATGATGTTCCGGATCTCGCGGGCAAAATACTCACGTATGATTTCGGGGGTAAGACCTTGTGAAAAAGTACCTCTGATGATGTCCGTTGGTAATTTTAGGTAAAAGTGACCAATTATGAAAAAGAAAAAAAATAAATAAAGAAAAATATGAAAAAGAATGAGAAAAGAAAAAAAAGAAGAAAAGAAATGTTAGTTTAGAGAATAAATGCTCAAGACTTTGCATATAAATAAACAGTTATTCCTTGGACATCTTAGTATCTGGTTTAAGGGGGGTTGGAGAAAATATAAAAATTTAAATCAATTATACCCTTTACTTTGACTGATTAAGATTCGGTAGTAGGTTGAACTAGAGCTTTCTTTAGTGGGATCCATTGGCGACTGAACTTATATCTGGTAATCTCATAAACACATGGGGGCGAAAAAAAAAGGTTGGTGGTTGGGTTTAATCGGATAGAAATATCGACAATCGTAGTTAGGGTGTTATTACGTTATGGTTTGTGGAATTGATTGGTGGACTGTGAATTTAAAGGTTGAAGGTTTAGGAGTCAGTTTCCTGGTTGTGATTCCATTGCAGTATTTTTCGAGGACGAAAAAAGAGTCAGTGTGGGGATGTTTGATTTGTTGCAAACACATCCCATTTCCGGGGTCTTTTAGTTAGTTATTTGAGTCTATTTAAGTTGATTTGTCTTTTGTTTTAATTGTTTTTAGTTAAGTTGTGTCTTGGAGTCTTTTATTTATGATTTTACAAGTTTTGTAGGTGTTAGATGAATTCCCGAGGCCACGATAGAAGTTAAGAAGAAAGGAAGAACAAGTGCTGAACAATCAGGTCCAGGGGTATCGCCTGGAACCTGATGACCAGTAAGCGATACGCTTAGATGGAGAAAGTCAACGGAGCTTTAAGTCGGTTTGACCGACTAATTTGTCGCGACACGAGGGCCAGGCGTATCGCCTAGCCAGAATATACTTCCAAGCGATACGCTTGGAGGTCCAAAACCCGCAGAAAAAGGAAATTTCGTATAAAATCACGTTTAGGGTTTGTATTCGGAATTGACGACTGGCATTCGATCAGAGAGCTTCTGGAGAGCGAATTTCGAAGACGAAGAAGGAAGGAACCAAGGGAATTCAACCGGAATCATAAACCACACTCAATTTCATCCTCCGGTTTAGTTTCTCTCTTTGATTTCTTGTATTCGATTAGTTCTAAAACCATGTTTAGGGTTAAAGATTCTGTCTTTATGGTTTCTTATACTTTGATTATGGTGGTTGGCTAAATCAATACCACCGCCTAGACCGATTGATGAACTTTTAATATTTATAGTCGTTCTTGACCTTTGGCAATTTGATTGATGTTTGTCTTCTATTAAATCCCATTAATTTTCTGTGATGATGCATGAATATACTTGAATTGGATCGCTAGTTATTGATTATATCTTGCTTTGCTTGCGGATGTCTTCCGGTTTGGGTAAAGTATTTAACTTGTAGGTTAAACTTGCATGTTGAAGTGATTGCTTTATTGTAGTCATAGGTTTAGTTAATAATTGGTTATTTGAATCTTGTGTGTTGCTAGCTAAATAGACTTAAAAGGGTGATAGCTATTGGGTAGTCGGGTTGGTTAATTGCTTAGGATCGAGTTTTCTCAAAAGGAAATTCCCTAGGTTAATTGTCTAGCTTGCTATTCCGAGTCATTATCGTTGGTTAGTGGTAGCTCCTGTTAGGTCTAAGGTGCCCGAGATTAAGTTCAGAGGTGGTTAGGACTAATTGAGGTAGGAAGTACCTAAAAGGTGAACTCCTGTTCGAGCGTTAGAAGCAAGTACTAGGAAGGACTTAAAAAGTGAACTAGGCATCCATCAGAATTGTCAAGGTCAGGTTCGGTTATAGGAATTATTAGGGATTCCAGGTCTAGGTGGTGCCTTCTCTCTTTTGGTAGTTTTCTCAAGGTTTGCTTTGCTGTCGTTCGTTAGTGTTAGTTAAGTTAGTTAAATCTTAATCTCAATCCAAAACCAAATCAAATTACTCAGTATTTCCATTTTCTAGGTCTAGGTTAAGTCTTGTCTTTAGAGTGTCCTAGGTTCGATATTCCGGTCTTACCTTAGCTTTACTCCAATCCGACAGGTTCACTGCCTTAGGGTTCGGTTCGGTTTAGGTTATTTCGGTAAAATTAGGTGTGTCTAGGTCTAGGTCTAGGTTTTTATTACATTTTTAGGTACGTTCCGAGCACATCAAAGACAATGGGTATCCATGTTGTTGCAGTTTATCTGTCGTCTTGCAGTTGAAGTGGTGGAAACTTTTCCAGGCATACCGGTTCCTATTGTTCATTGTCGATGTTTGTCGTGCAGGAGCGCACGGCGGTAGGGTAGATAGTGTCATCAGTGAGGTTAACTAGCCGCAAGGGCTCAAGGCTTGAAGACAATCCAGTCACGAAAGATAATAAAAGAATGAGTTTACTAATAGTTAAGTTCACAGACGAATCATGTGTTGAAGATAAAATAGATCGTACGGGTTCAGAAAGTCGTTCCACCTACATTGCTCCATTAGGTGAAATTATAATTTGTAATGAGGTATAAGGTTGGTGAAATTATGCCGAGACTGTTGGCAACAAATTTTGACTCGTACGAACATACCAGTGGTTATCATTTACAGAAGCATTTCAAAGGGGGTTCTAATAGGTTGGAAGCCATATCCAGAAGAGACAAGATCAGGTGTGATAGTGCAACGAACACTGTTAGATGACCTTAAAGATATAGCTGAGTCCCACATATTTGACAAATCGAAGTCATGAGGTTATTGAAATGGAAGGTTGTATCACTTACAACCAGCAGTTTGCCGAGTAGAATTCCCCAGCGTTTCCATACACTGCAAATTACATTTACATGTGCACCCGTAACGGTAATTTACCTTGTATGGTCACGCTGGTTCCTTTTACTTTAGCTACAAGGTTCGGTGGAGTAGTATGTGGTTTCTATGGGGTGAGTATCAAGAATATTGTCATTAGCCCCAAAGTTAACTGACCGAAATTCACAAGAGAGACGTGTCAAGAATAAAATACTCGCTTAACTTAGAATTTACCACTAAGTTCAGTTCAGTAAGTAAGTGGTTCAACAAGAGTTTGGGTAGGGCATGCCATAATGCCCCTAGCTTAGCTCTGAGATATAGAATGGTTTTCGCCCACGTCGACTCGATCACGAATCCGTTATACATATATATAAAGAGAGAAATTAACATACTAATCTTAGTCATCACATGCTTAATTCCATTTAGGTTATAAAAGTCACATCCACATTGGATTATCACACAACATCTATGTGTTTAAAAATACGAGGTCAAAATCACCAAGGAGGAAGGGTGTCAACGATTTGGGGTAACAAAAGCAGTTACAAGCGTCCATGAAAAATCATCCGGTTCTAAACAGTGTTGCCTTAAACAAGGCTAAACAATTCGATAAGGTTACTCTCGGATTGTGTTAATAGGTGACTTACTCAAATAGGATATACAACAGCTCCTATTTATGCTATAAGAGAGTATGAGCAGTTAAGCCTAGGATACTCTGGGTCATTGCCATGGAGTATAGGTTGCAATACCAAGGCCATTAAATAAGGCCGTTAGGTGTGAACAAGGCCCTTAAGAACAACCAACGTCGTTAAGGGTGGAATAAGTCCATAAAGATGTCAGGATCCTACACAATGGGTCTTACCCTGATTATGAAGCTAGTGCGATACTACAAGCACTTATGATCTTATGATCAAACATTCAAGTTTTGGTGAAGAAATCCAGTAGAAAGAGAAAACCATCTTTCTGATTGTGGTTGGGTTGAAACTTGCCCCAATAGGGACTTTAAAGGTCCTGTATACACTATACAGAGAGCATATGCATTTAAACACATGGTACAACCAATCAAACAACCATTATGTTAAAATCAAGAAATTATTTCGCGTGCCAGCTGATGTCCGTTAAGAATAACTAAAGTGTGCTAAGGCACGTTACAAGTATGCTAAATGTTGGAACATCCAAGATATTCTTATGAAAAGTCTCACACATGCATCATTTACATGATGACACAATTTACATGAAAACATTCGTTTTAGGTGAATAAAACATTCAAGAGGGTATTCATTAAGTTAGTGACAATAATTACCGACCCACCAAATCGTTAAGTGTAGTCGAGATCGCAAAGAACAAGTTCCTGGTGGCTGCTGTTGGCGAGATCGCCAAGAATAAAGGTCCAGATCGCCAACACAAATGAGATTGCCAAGGACATGCACGAGATCGCCAAGCACACTGGCGAGATCGCCAAGTGTGGTTTCCACATCGCCAAGCACATGCCCAGATCGCCAAGGGCAAAACGAGATCTCCAAGAACAAAACGAGATCTCCAAGAACACCACGAGATCTCCAAGAACAAAACGAGATCTCCAAGAACAAAACGAGATCTCCAAGAACAAAACGAGATCACCAAGAACAAAACGAGATCTCCAAGAACAAAATGAGATCTCCAAGAACACCGCGAGATCTCCAAGAACAAAACGAGATCTCCAAGAACAAAACGAGATCTCCAAGAACACCGCGAGATCTCTAAGAACAAAACGAGATCTCCAAGAACAAACGAGATCTCCAAGAACAAAACGAGATCTCCAAGAACAAAATGAGATCTCCAAGAACCAGCCTCGAAATCGCCAAGGCAAAGCCCGAGATCGCCAAGGAAAATCTCGAGATTGCTAAAGGTTGGGTGAAATCGCTAAGGGCATTTCCATATTACCAAGCATAACACTGAAATCGCTAAGAACAAAAATTCATGAAATAAGGCCAAGTATGGATTTCAGACATTTCACCACACAGTTAATCTACTGTTTACATCAAGAATGAAATTCCTACACAGACATAACCCAAATGAATTAAGTGAGGATCTTCTTCGGCAAGTGTAGCAATACTTTTGGGAAAAAATTATAACCAAAACTTTCAAAAACAGTTACAGCTCGGAAAACACTTTTTGAAATGTTCTGGTTCGCTGTAACCAAGGGCTCTGATACCAATCTGTCACACCCCAATTTCTACTAACGGAGTATAACCGTGTAGGGTGTGATCCAGACCAGGTTCCAAGTCTTTAGTTACAATCAAGCCATAATGAAAGGTAAAACAGTGTTATATGGCCTTTTACAAAACAGGGTTTACATTAATGTTCTGCGGAAACATTTAAAAGTATACAAAGTTGTTGTTTTGCAAACGTAAGTAATGAAAGTGTTTGAAGTGCGTTTCCCAAAATGTTACACGCTTTATGAGTATTGCTAACGCCTGTGCCTCGAAGATCCTCCTAGCGTCCTGAAAAGTATTCAACAATCAAGTGTCAGCAAAAGTTGTGAGTTCACAAAAGCAGTCTACACTTTACCGTGTAGACCAAGAATGTATACGAATAACGAAAGACCAATTCGTAAATTTACAAGTAATATCCATATCGTTCGAAGTTGACCAAAAATCAGCTTTGTTGTTGTTTTAAAAAGTAGAAAATTCTAATCTTATATTTTGCATAACTTGATCAAAACTTAATGTTTGACTACCAAAACTTCCAGATCTTAATATTTATATTTATCCAACATTTTCATTCAAAAATCCCTTCAAAAACACTCGAGGATCAAGTGAAACAAATTGCACAACTTCATAATAAAGGAGTTGAATTTTTACAGCCCTGCGCACTCGACTTGCAGCAGCCTTTTGAGTGACCAAACGGAGGTTTTAGAAGGCGTATGAGTAGGCAACTTAAAGCTAATACATAGAAGTTTGATACGGAAAAAGAATCACTTGATTTCGATCAAAATTGAGAAAATTATGGCATGGGTAAGACGACCTATTAACTTGGACAGAATCTGTCCCAAATCTAGTAGTTGTGTAAATTGCATTTTTGAGGTTTTGGCCAATCTTTTGATCATTTAACTTCATGTAAAGACTTGTAACACATTAGATATCATATTATCATGCATTCCTAGTTGTCATAACAACCATACAACAATCATAGCAAAATTCAAGCATGCCACTAGCATATTCCTCAATTTCAAGTCCTCCTATACCCAAATTCTTCAAGAACACTTCCAACCATGTAACCACATGAAAATCACAGCCATGATAGCATCTCAAATTTGTCCAAACTCATAAACCTACTTGCCTTAACATAAAACATGATTCAAGAGTGATCTCACACTCCAAATAACACATAAACACAAGATTACTACATGCTTTCAACCAATTTCAAGAAAATGAATTTCTAGGGCTTACAACTAGCAAGAGATGGCAGATTTGTGGAAGATGAGATGAAACCAAAGCTTCCCCTAGACTTCTTGATGGTTGAATAAGCTTGGGAAGCCTTAATCTTGCTTGATTTGAAGAAAATTCTAAGAAATTGAAGATGTATGTGTGTGTGTGTTTAGAACCGTGAAGAAGGAGAAGAGAAGAGAGAATGAACGTGAAAAGGGGAGGGATGGGGTCTTTAGGGCAGATTTTTATGTTTAAAAGAATTGCACATTTAGTCCCTCAAGTTCCATTTCATGCACATAAACCCCAAAACAACTAATAAATGGGTTTAAATCTAAAACTTATAAAATAAAACACTAGAAATGTTTCCATGAGTTTGTAACTTATTTAACATGAAATATTTAGTCGGAAAAAATTTAGTTAACGTGTACGCACATGAAACTTAAATGGCGTATGGAACCCGGTTTCTTACGAAATGTAATTTTTCAAGAAACACATAAGTCATGAAATAAATTACTAAAATTAATTAGTAATTAAATATAAATATTTATGTAAACATTTAAATAACACATAGTGGCACATAATATATTAGAATAATTTATTTAGGTTGCGATTTTTATTTCAGACACTGCAACTGATTCAAATAGTGAACGGAGACAGGCTCGGTCACATAAACGCACGTGACACTAACATGACATGAAAAGTATAACTGGGTCGTTAACGAGACTAACGGACAAAAGTTAACGGTGAATCTAACGGTTGTCACATTCGTTGGTATGTACTTAATATTAAAATATTATGGGTGCATGTATGGGTTAACTGGTTGGGTGGTTGTGTTTTGATGTTTATATATCTTGCTACGATTGGTATGTGTATGTTTGGTTGCTAAAATAATTGATTGTATGGTTGAGTTCGTTCGTGTACTCTTCCATTCGCGTTCTCAGACGTACACATTGGAATCACGTTCGGATTAGTGATCGTGAAGCATGACTTTCGAGGCATTTGCATGATTATTTTAGGGGAGTGTGTTCCAACTTTTTCATTTTACTTTCTTTTCTTTTCTTTTCGTGCTCAACACGTTTATTTTTTTTTTGTTTGTTTGTTTTTATTTTTAGTTTGAGATTGTTTTTCTTTTCACATTGAGGTCAATGTTGAACTCAAGTATGGGGAGGAGGACATGGTCTTAGTTAGGTTTTTTTTTTTACGTTTTAGTTTTAGTATGTTTGTTTTTTTTAATAAAAAATAAATAAATAAATAATAAAAATTATTGAAAATGTCTCTTGACTAAATTGCAGTTAAGTGGAAGATGATAGGTAAAATCGGAAGTTGATTTTCAAAAGAATTAAAGGTAATCAATAAGGTAGAAAACGCGTTGATCTGTAATGTGTTGGTAGGCCCACTTGTTAGATAGCTTAAAAATCCCAAGTGTTGAAAAATAAATGAAATAATTAATCAATTCCTGAGACTTAGTGAGTTCCCTTCTTAGAGGTAACGGGGAGATTAAAAATTTTTATAGGATGATAGGCCCACTTTAGGCTAGAAATCCATATGTCTTGAGAATTACATGGCATGCCAATATTGGTGGCACCTCATATTCTATTCTTTCATATCTGAGCTTTTAGTTAGGTAATAATATTAAATAATAATGAGTCAATACCAATGTGTTTCTCTATGGGATCGCGACTTTGCAGGATGCGCCTCTTGGTGTGTGTGTGTATGTGTGTGTGTGTGTGTGTGTATAATCTGAAGAAAAAGACTGAAAAATTGAGCCAAGACTCGACATGCTACCCTTCGGGATCACTACTTGGAGGACGCACCACTGGATAAGGTTCGCAAAAATAGAATAAGTAACGATTAAGCTTATGCGCTTCCCTTCGGGATGGTGACTTGAATGATGCACCACTAAGCGAAGTTCTAAAAAAACTTCAGGTAGATGATAATAATAATGCATAAATGCTCAAATCATCAACCATTATTCTCGAGACATGTGAGTTTCTGGTTTAGGATGGTAGGAAAATCTACATGATTCAAACCTGTACCTTGACATGCCTTGAGACGAGATTAGGTTGAACTGTAGGTTTTTGAGTGTGAGACTCGTATGTTGATTGATGCTATAATAGAAACATATATACTAAACACTTTGGGGGCTCGATAGTCATTGGTTGGTTTAGTCGGATCCAAATTTCAGAAATTGTAGTTGGTGCGTGATTACATCATGAGAGTTGTCTTTTGATAACTGATAATAAAAATGTTTTGAGATCGATTTCCCGATTATGATTCTATTTGTACTCTTTTCAGAGACGAAAAAAAAAGATAAGTGCGGGGATGCGATGGGATTATGAATTACCAATGTTTGTTATGATTAATTAATGGTTTTTAATTGCTGTATTGTTATAGGATGCCATCACTTGTTTGCATTTTTGTTATTTGTAGGCTGAAACGAGAACATATGCATAGGGTTGGATTTACAAAGAAATAATGAAGAAGTATGATTTCAAGGTGTTCGCAATACGCTAAAGGTAGAAGAAGTAAAGTTAGCAGTACGCAGAGTTCCTGGATTGAGGCCTCGACTATTTTGTCCCGGGCGTTACGCTAAATCCGTCTTGTTCACTATTAGCGGTACGCAAAGAGTATGTCGGCTAGAATAATTTTATGGTTTTCTTATAAATTTATGGCTTAGATCAATTTGAGATGGCTACCACTTTCAGCCATTTTGGAGAGCATTGTTCACGAATTTTCTCACCTAAAAGTTATTTTAAGCATTCGATTGAAGATCTTCATGTTTATTTTGATTAACGAGGAATCAACCGCGCGTTGCTGCGGTTGTGTATTCGAATTTTTCATCCGTAGTGAATGCTATTGCTGATATAAGGTGTTGGTTATGAAAGGTACGGTTTTTTGTAATTGGTTTAACTGAGAGTGATTGAAGGGGTTAATTTTTTTTTTATAATGAGATTTTGTTATACAGTTTACTGTATTTTTTTACTTTATTTTGTCTATCATTCCATAATATAATTTTTTTGTTAAGAGACAAAGTTTATATTAGACTCCTTTATGAATCTGTAACTCTCGAGCTAGTAAACTATAACAAAATAATTGAATACAAAGAAAAAACATATGTAGCCTAGAAATAAAAGTGCGTGCAAGTAAAAATATAAGAACATCAACTCTAGATCGATTATAAGTCCTCATAATCTCTTTGTAGTCATCTTCATTCATTCGGATCCTAAAAATACAGTCAAATTACTACTAATCATATAATTACACGCACAACCTTGACCCAAGCGAGTATCCCTGCACTCCCATGACCAAACAAAAACCCGTGTCATAACCCACCAATGAAGAGCATATCCATTCCATGATTTTTACGATTTCAATTCCATGATCCAAATGAACCAATATCCTCCCAAAAATCTGCCACCATGCTGTGCATCCTGCATGAGCCCCACACCCATGGCAATTGAGGCTTTATCCAAATACAAGCCTAAGTCTCCACAACTTCACAGAAAAAGAAAAAAAAAGAAAAAAGAAGCCTTTATGTATCATGTTTAAGAGCATTGTGTATCCAAGGTTGAATAAATGGATGGCACATTTAATTCAATATCAGTGGTATTGTACATGGTTTTGGTTCGGGTTCTAGATTAGTTAGTGCTAACTTGTTTGATAGTCACACAAAATTCAACTTTTCAGAAGCATTTGATGTTGGTTTGTTTGACAATTAAAAAAAAAGGAACCACAACCGCCTAGCCTCGAACCCGCAATCTCCACTATGATAGTGAAGACATTTGTTATATTTTGTAAGGCGTAACAGTATGTTGACAATTAAAAAAAAGGAACCACAACCGCCTAGCCTCGAACCCGCAATCTCCACTATGATAGTGAAGACATTTGTTATATTTTGTAAGGCGTAACAGTATGAAAAAGTTTTTGGTTTCTTATTGAAGAAAGTAGGTTATTGTGATTGTGTAGGTTTTATTATAAAAAATAGGAAAGAGTTACAACTCAAACCCGAGATCTGTATTCTGTACTATAGTAGTCAACAGCTCAGCCGCCTGAGCTAAATGAGTTTTCATCATTTTTATGAGACTTAATTCATTTGAATTAAATTTCTTTTTTGGCTTCTTCTAGAAAAGTATCATTGAACATGAAAAGGTCTTTTTATTTCTTCTAGAAGCAAGTTGAAAAAGAGTTATGAATCAAAACAATGTGTTTGGAGAGGCAAAAGGGGTGCGCATCAAAAAGAACTGCCTAATGCAGGACTGCATGACTCGAACCCGGGTCTTTGCTGTAAAAGCTCCCGGCACTAACAACTGGGCTGAAGGACTTTATTGTTGTATTTTGATTGAGTAGTAATTAATATAGAAATAAGGTAGGTGGCAATCTTGTAATTAAGTCCATAAGTTGTCTAATGTGTTAATATATAATTCTTATTCCAAACTTGAAATCATGTTCTGCTAAACATTGGGTTAGTCACTTTGGGTAGTATTAGTTAATTTCTCTTTTTAGTTCGAATTGAATTTGTGAGAATTGTGTTTCTGAATCCAACTGTGTGTTTGATTAATCTAGACAACTTAGTTCCTTCAAAAATTGCATGTCTATCGTTGTTTCTTGGTTTCCTTCTCACTAGGAATAATTCAGGTGTCGTGTAGGAGTTCATTGCGATTGGGTTGGGTCAAAAAATTTAAACAGAATCAGGTCTATGTTGTTTTTTTTATCTAAAATAGTTGATTTGGCTAATTACTTGCTAAACCTGGATCCCGGAGTGATTAATCTTTCATCAAAATTGTTCTTACAAATCAAAGTTAGTAGCTTTTAGTTTCAACTAAATTGCCTAAGTTAATTTTTAGTAATTTTGTCAATTTTAGTTTAACCAATTCTCAATTCAATTCACAAGCAATTTCAAATAGTTAACTTAGGTAAATTTTAGTTAATCGGCAAGGCTAGCAATTAACCATCTATTCCCTTATTAGATACCATGCTTACCATATCTACAGGTTAAGTTAGGATTATTTGTAATAGGTCACGACAACCTTTATCAAGCTCTGTGTTTATTTTCACAGAATTTATGTGAAGTGACAGAATCTGTTAATTAACAGATACAATTATTTGTTTATGTCTTTTATCCTTTTTATCTTTCTTCTAATACTTTCACTTGCCTATTACATTGGGTTGTCTGAACATGGTTTACAACATATGTTTATAACATACGGGGATGGATCCGATACAAACCCATTTTATCCCAAAATTGTAAGAACAATCTGGACCATTAGATCAACTGATGAGTGGTTAAGATTAATTACAAATCATCAGTTAACTATTAGACTAGTAATTAAGATTTGGAAGGGTAGATATGTAGTTTTTGTAATTAAAAGTAATTTGTTTCAGAATTTAATTAGCATACTTTTCAGAACTTGACCAAACATTCTAAATTTGACCAAACGTTATGGAGTACAATGTATTTCATTTTGTAACTAACCAAAAATTCCGAATTGGAGTACAATTATCCAAACTAAATGCAACTACCAAAGCATAGAACTAGTTCTCAAAATCAAAATCAGACTGGATATTCCAAACTGAAAATCATATAAACTTGTTATGAGATTCCAAATGCAAATTAGAAATTCCAATGAAAAATCGCACAAACTTCATTTTTTGTTCGTTATTATGTCATTATGTCGATTTCATCTTTTTGGTTTGAGAAGAAGAATAGACTGGTTTTCAGTTTCAAGAAGAAGAAAAATAATATAATGATAGTTTGCAATCTCATAAATAGCACTTTGTTAATTCTAAAAATACATTGGTTATTTTGCAATTCGGTAAAAAGCACTGTGTTATTTTCAAAAAGATTATCCTAATATATAACATCACTTAACAATTCGGAATAGCAATGTCTTGATACAAAAACAACACTTAACAATTCAAAATAACACTGTCTTAATACATAAATAGTACTTAACAATTCAAAATAGCACTATGGTTTTAGTAAAAATGGGATCGGGTTATAATTTTAATATAGCATTCATTTGATCCATTTTTTATCGATGAAATTGATATCATTCAAGTTATTTTTTTAATCCATGAAATCGATATCATTCGCAGATTTCTTTTTTTTGTTCATGCAAGCACTCTTTTGCTCCATGGTTGCTTTGGTTCTCGATTAAAAAATATTTAGAAAATGAGAAAGAATCAAATGTAGTTGTGGTAGATGATGAAAAATCGGTTATAAGTTGAGTCGTATGTTTAATTTGTTTGTTTTGTAACAGTTAAATTGATTATAAATCTGGTTGTTATGAAAAATCGGAATAATTGTTAGTTTAGATTAAGGGATTTTTGTTACAACTGTATTTTAGTTTGTCAATACTACCCTTACATCCTAATCATTAAAATAGTCAATGTGACAAAATTATATTGCTTATGGTTTTTACATAAAATTGGGTATCTATATGATCTCACTCATAACATATTATTTTGCATAATTTCCTTCAAATAAAGAGAGTAACTTTATTATTTCAAGGAAAATTGGATTTTATTTAATTTCATGTATTACCTATTGCCCGATATTAATCCCAACTATACTTTTTTCCTCTAATAAACCCCTTTTTAAAACCATTAGAAATTAACAAGCCACCGTTAAATGATCACTAACTTCGTTAATTTTTTGCTGACTCAGCATGTTACATGACATCATATGTGTCTATTTCAATCCTATGTGGCTATTTTAATCAAAACTTAATCAATTAAAATTCTCATGCAGTTCAAAAAAAAAAAATTAAAGGCATAAAATTTAATCATTTTTTACCCTAATCCCCAAAGTCTATACGCAAAGACGCGCACCTTAAATCATCAGAGGTATCAACATTCGCATATCTCTCAGAAGTGATCTACAAGCCATTATTGAATATGGTGAATTTTACTTCTTTTTTGGGTACTGTTTGGCCGTTTGCTAGAAAGCCATTTGGAACAGCATTACCAACATTAAGCTTTTGCTCATTAATTAAGGTTATGTTTGACAACATTGAAAATTCTGTTGTAGGATCAAAAGCAACCCTACACAAATCTCCATAGTTTCTCTAGATAAGGGTTCGATGGTGGTGACATGTTTATATAACTTCAAGAAGCAACCTTAAACAAACCACGTACCTTAATTTTCATGAATCTTTTTTTTTTTTTGAACGGCAATATAAATTTATATAAAAAAAAAACTCACAAGAGCATATTAAATACAAAGTAAAGGACTTTTCATTCAATTATTCCAACTAATAGAAACCTTATGGAATCTAGCTCTAATCCAGATAAAAGAAATATGAACAACAGCCTCGATGATTCCACCGTTCCAAACTTTGACAGGTTGAAAAATATGGTCGTTTCTATTCTTCCAAATCATCCACCACGATGTAAAAAAAATCGTGTGAATGATGACCCTCTTGATTCTAGACACTCTCAAATCTTCAATAGCAGTCAACAAGAAGCAATAGAAAACACAAATTACCAATCTTTGGCATTCTGCCAAAGAAATCGCATCTTTTTGGCGGTGAAACTGATATATTTCAAGAGGAGATTGACAAAGTTTCATACTTCTGTTGGTCGACAACTCGACATTAACTAATTCCCGACACCTACAAGTCGGTGGGGTCGGGTCCATCTCAAATAAGTCAGTTTGGATGAGATAATTGTTAGATATATTTAATAATTATCTAGATTAGATCTGTGATATAGTCAGGGTTGTAAAAAGCGGTCCAGGCGGCCGATTAATCGGCGCCTAAGCGCTATGCGGGCATCGTCCGTAGTGCTTTTTGGCTAGGCGGGCTGTCTAGGCGCCCTGGGTCAAAATCGGTCAAAATCGGTCAAAGTCGGCTAGGCGCTAGGTGGCTAGGCGGGTTTTAGGCGGGTTAAATTAAAAAAAAATTAAATTTCATTTTTTTTCACTTATATATTTATATTAGGAGTCTATATTACTACTAGTTGTTGAAGTGTTTTTAGTATTTTGACATATTACAATATATAATCTCTAGAAAATTTATAAATCTTTATAATTTACTAGGACCGATTAATCCCCGCCTAGACCGATTAATCCTAATTCCCTAGTCCACCGCCTAGGTACCGCCTAGCGTCTTTTGCAACATTGGATATAGTCTAATGTGGATAATCATTTATCTTTAAATATAAGGATAGATGTTTATCATGTTTTAGTCTATATAAAGGTTTAACCTAATTAGGTTTTCTCCAACTTATAATCACAATATCTAATAACAGCTTAGAGTAGTTCTCTTTACATTCGTGTGTGATATCAATTCGTTCTTTGAATTGGTATCAGATCGTGTTAGATTGTGGGACTAGGGGTTCTCGGTTACGTCAAAGAATCGAAATCTCCTATTCGATTTCGAAGGCTGGGACTGGGTTTCATTAGGAAATCGCTGCAAACAAGTGGTTCGCAGGAAGGCTCAAGGTTGGAACTGGTCAAAAAAGCAAGTCGAAGTCAAAGGTTGCGCTGGAACAAAGTTGAGGAGTTCGAAACTAGAGCCATCTGGTGTTCGAGTTTGGAACTTCGAGTTTGGAACTTCGAGTTTGGAACTCCGAGTTTGGAACTAGAGCCATCACAGGGTTGTTCGGATTAAAAAAAAAACCGATAGCCATGATTGATGACGCTGTTGGAAGTTCATCCGGAACCAAGGACGGGTCCTTGACCCTCGCGTGCCCTATGTTGTCTTCAACTAACTACAACATATAGGTAGCGCGAATTAAAGCCGTGTTTCGTGTGCACGGAATCGATGGTGCACTCAAGAAAGAAGTTTCGTTAGCCGAAAGAAAGAAGAATGATATGGCAATAGCTCTGTCACACCCCGAAAAATGGCTGAATGTGGGCATGTGACTGATTTGGCATCATGGTCATGGTTATGAATAAATGACATCTAAGTGAACGTTTATAAAAGTCATTTGTCTTTCGAAAACATAAGTCTTAAACATTTATTTAAATATTTAAAATAGTGGCAGCGGAAAATAGTAGTGGAAGTACGTGTTAAGTTTCAAAAGACAATGATATGAGATTTTAAATCATGACAACCCTAAGGTGTAATGTGACTAAATATCCCAAGTGAAATGCATGAACACACGACAAGCAGACCATGATATGAGACAAGCAGGATCTTTGTAGAAAGACATTGAATTGCATCCTTAATCACCTGAGAATTCAAGAAATTTAAAATGTCAACAGTATTGTTGGTGAGTTCACAGGTTTGATGACACATGAAAATGTTTGAACAATGTTTGAATCAGTGTTTGAAACAATGTTTGAAATGTTTGGCCGTCATGATATTATTTTTGTTGACTCTGATGTTGTAAAGATCAAGCATGAACCTTGAATTCAAAACTAACTGTTTACCCACTCCTGGTGTCCAACCCCATGTACACCGAATGACCAGAATAACTAATGTACCCCTTGACTATTTCCGTGGAGTCAGGACTGGAGCGACCAAGTCGGGGCAGGGTCGTCAACCCAAATAGATCTACTCACAAGCTATCGTTTCGAATGAACTAATTGAATTCAATTAATAGTGGGACTTAGGCATATAATGTCACACCCCAACCGACGGCGGAAGATGTCGGGGCGCGATGATTGTCCAGATGC
>JBCNJP010000011.1:11148468-11168329 GCA_039602395.1 Deinandra increscens subsp. villosa | reverse complement strand
GTTTCAGAATTTAATTAGCATACTTTTTACCAATGATCCCTAGCCCAGTTGGCTAGGGGGAGGTACCCAAGACATTATAATTATAATGGGGAGGTCTTGAGTTCAAGTCCCACTTGTAACAAAAAATAAATAAATGGGGGTTACATGCTGGGCCAGGGGGTTTTCTCACCTATGGTGAGTTTCCTCCTGATGGGGATTGGAGATAATCGGGTGGGTGGGTAATGCCCCCGTCAGTGATCCAAATTTGTCGTTCAAAAAAAAAATTAGCATACTTTTCAGAACTTGACCAAACATTCTAAATTTGACCAAACGTTATGGAGTACAATGTATTTCATTTTGTAACTAACCAAAAATTCCGAATTGGAGCACAATTATCCAAACTAAATGCAACTACCAAAGCATAGAACTAGTTCTCAAAATCAAAATCAGATTGGATATTCCAAACTGAAAATCATATAAACTTGTTATGAGATTCCAAATGCAAATTAGAAATTCCAATGAAAAATCACACAAACTTCATTTTTTGTTCGTTATTATGTCATTATGTCATTATGTCATTATGTCGATTTCATCTTTTTGGTTTGAGAAGAAGAACAAACTAGTTTTCAGTTTCAAGAAGAAGAAAAATAATATAATGATAGTTTGCAATCTCATAAATAGCACTTTGTTAATTCTAAAAATACATTGGTTACTTTACAATTCGGTAAATAACACTGTGTTATTTTGAAAAAGATTATCCTAATATATAACATCACTTAACAATTCGGAATAGCAATGTCTTGATACATAAACAACACTTAACAATTCAAAATAACACTGTCTTGATACATAAATAGTACTTAACAATTCAAAATAGCACTATGGTTTTAGTAAAAATGGGATCGGGTTATAATTTTAATATAGCATTCATTTGATCCATTTTTTTATCGACGAAATTGATATCATTCAAGTTATTTTTTTAATCCATGAAATCGATATCATTCGCAGATTTCTTTTTTTTTGTTCATGCAAGCACTCTTTTGCTCCATGGTTGCTTTGGTTCTCGATTAAACAATATTTAGAAAATGAGAAAGAATCAAATGTAGTTGTGGTAGATGATGAAAAACCGGTTATAAGTTGAGTCGTATGTTCAATTTGGTTGTTTTGTAACAGTTAAATCGATTATAAATCTGGTTGTTATGAAAAATCGAAATAATTCTTAGCTTAGATTAAGGGATTTTTGTAACAACTGTATTTTAGTTTGTCAATACTACCCTTACATCCTAATCATTAATATAGTCAATGTGACAAAATTATATTGCTTATGGTTTTTACACAAAATTGGGTATCTATATGATCTCACTCATATAACATATTATTTTGCATAATTTCCTTCAAATAAAGAGAGTAACTTTATTATTTCAAGAAAAATTGGATTTTATTAATTTCATGTATTACCTATTGCCCGATATTAATCCCAACTATACGTTTTTCCTACAATAAACCCCTTTTTAAAACCATTAGAAATTGACAGGTCATCGTTAAATGACCACTAACTCCGTTAATTTTTTGCTGACTCAGCATGTTACATGGCACCATATGTGTCTATTTTAATCCTATGTGGCTATTTTAATCAAAACTTAATCAATTAAAATTCTAATGCAGTTCAATTTTTTTTTTAAAAGGCATAAAATTTAATCATTTTTTACCCTAATCCCCAAAGTCTATACGCAAAGACGCGCACCTTAAATCATCAGAGGTATCAACATTCGCATATCTCTCAGAAGTGATCTACAAGCCATTATTGAATATGGTCAATTTTACTTCTTTTTTGGGTACTGTTTGGCCGTTTGCTAGAAAGCCATTTGGAACAGCATTACCAACATTAACCTTAATTATGGCCCAGAATTTTTTTTTTTTAACGGCAAATTTTATATAAAAAAACGGAACCCGCTAGCAAGGCGCTAGAGGCCGCGAGAAAGGAGAAACATTACAACGAAAAAGACGACCATTCAGCCCAACTAGGGGACTGATTATTACACCGGTTCATAAACCACAGGAAACTCAAAGATTTGATCTCACATATCACCCTTTGCAACGAAGGAGAGCGATGATTGAAGATCGCCTTGTTTCTCTCTAGCCAAATACACCACAGCCCCGTGAGAAAAATAACATTCACCGCGTTAGCTTTATACTCCGGAATGCCCAACGTTTTATGAATATTGACCAAATCCGCCACCGAGAAAGCGATCACCCCTGGAAAACGACACCAAGACGCCAACACTTGCCACACCCGGTCGGTGAAAAAGAGCAGCCCGTAAATAGATGTGAAACCGATTCGGCCCCCTCCCCGCATAACACACAATCCAATGACAACACATGAAAGGATAACTGCTGCATTATGGGGAAAAAAAAAGTTTGACAACATAGAAAATTCTTTTGTAGGATCAAAAGCAACCCTACACAAATCTCCATAGTTTCTAAGGGTTCGATGGTGGTGACATTTTTATATAACTTCAAGAAGCAACCTTAAACAAACCTCGTACCTTAATTTCCATGAATCTTTCAATAGTAATCAACAAGAAGCAATAGAAAACACAAATTACCAATCTTTCGATGGGCATTCTGCTAAAGAAAGCGCGTCTTTTTGGGGTGCAACTGATATGTTTCAAGTGGAGATTGACAAAGTTTCATACTTCGAGCTTGCTGATTATGTAATGAAGTACGGTTAAAATAGTCACATAGGATTAAGATAATTTTTTTTGAACTGCGGAAGCATCTTAATTGATAAAGTTTTGGTTGCCACTTAACATGCTAAGTTAGCAAAAAACTAACATGGTTAGTTGTCATTTAGCGGTGATTTATTATTTTCCAATTGTTTTTAAAATGAGTTTATTGTAGGTAAAAAAATAAAATTAGAATTAATATTGACCAATAAGTAATATGCGGGATTAATAGAATCCATTTCTTTTTATTTTAATTATAAAAAAAAACCAATGTTTTCCTTTTTTTTTTCTTTAGTGTTTGTATTCTCATTAATTTATTGATAAAATCATAAAACATTTCATGTGTAACACTCACGGGGAACCATAAATTATCTTACGATCAAACAAAACGAAAAAACGAAATGCCAATAATAAGAGACAAAGCCGTATCCCTCCTTAACAGCACCTTCGATATATATTATTAATATTATTGTTGTATGAAATGTCCTTTATAATAACTAATTCAATTTTTAAATAAAATAAACAACAGACACATTAATAAAGACGATACCGCAGATAACAACATCAAAAAGAGACGGAAAGAGGAAAAGGATAAAGATTGTATACGTCACTGCATATGTCATTTACGTGTTTGAATATAACGTTTTGAGATTTTAGTGCCAAGAAAGTTCCACAAAATTATTCAATTTAGGTCCATTTCACACGATGATCAAAACAAAAAACATTACAAAGGTAAAATCATAAGATATTAATCTCTATGAAACATTGTGACAATTAAGATGTAAATTTCATAACTAAGATATAGGGGTTCAAGTTTTATAAAGAACCTATATATAGTATATTAATTTCTCTTAAAAAAATCTTGAAATTACTACTAAAAAAATATCGATGTAGTTTTCAATTAGTTGGTAAGGAACGATAAACGTTCTAACTTCTAAGAATAGTCACTCAACATAGAAAAGATCGATTTCTATTTGTTATAACCTATGCAGTTAATACGGTAAAAATTCGAAATACGGTCGAGGACCGATATACGGGATATCGGTTATCTCGGTGAAATATCGGTGGGATATCGGTCATTTTATTATATAGTTATATACATTATAAAACATCTTAAAGCATATTTTTTTCATAAATTCTCAATATATATGTAAAAGTTTAGGGTTAATTTTAATAAAAATTGTAACCTTGAGGATGAAATATGTAATTTAGTTGAAAAATAAGTGAAGAAAGAAAAAAGAGGAGATCTCACATAAAAACCCTAAAAGTTCAGCCGCCACTTTCCCATTCCTCACTCCTCCTTCTCGTCTCCCCTCTTCTTCACTCCATCACCCCTGCAAATCAAAATCTCATATCCAGTCCTTTTCTTCTTTCATCTCATCTGTGCACCGATTCTACTCCATTTCTAAAACCCAACCCACTGCCGTTTCCTCCAGTCCTTTTCTTCTTTCATCTCATCTGTGCACCGATTCTACTCAATTTCTAAAACCCAACCCACTGCCGTTTCCTGTGACTATGAACCCAACCCACTCACTGCCGTATTTTTCGGTAATTTTACCGATTTTTTTTCTTAAAAAACGGTGATATATCGGCAAATACGGCCGATTTTATCGTTGCCGTATTTTTGCTACCGTATTTTTACACAAAGTTCGGCCGAGGTCCGATATCCGATTTCCCGCCGATATCCCGGTGGGAAATCGGCCGAATTAACTGCATAGGTTATAACATGATATCTTTCTTTTTTTTTCTTTTTTTAACATCCAAATATTATATCAACAAAGGAGGCCCCTCAAGCAAGATGCTAGAGGAAGCAAAACCCCCCAAAAACCCCAAAGGGTTACATAAAGCAACAATTACACCAATCTATACGAACATTAGAGTTACAACGGTTATCGAACCAAGTTTTACACCACACCTTAATATCCGAGAACACCTTACTTATGTTCGGATGGGCTTCTTGAAAGACAACGGCGTTCCTTTCCTTCCAAATGCACCATAAGCCGGTGAGAATAACTCCATGAACGAAACCTTCTTCCTATCATCAATAGCTTTGTCACCGTACAAGTTTAAAAGGTCCGAAACGGAAAAAGCGATTATGGGGGGGATCTTGCATCACGAGCTAATTTTTTGCCAAATCACATTGGCAAATAAGCATCCAGTGAAGATGTGAGAGGTTGATTCATCACCCTCATTACAGAAACGACAAACCTGGGAGGCGATGGGGATATTACGTCTGACAAGGGCGTCAAAAGTGGCAATGCGTTTACGCTGGGCCCTCCAAGCCAGGAGGTTAACTTTGATGGGCACCAACCTACTCCAATTCAACTTAAACTCATGTCTCACCTCAATTCTTTGGCTGATAAATCTTCGAGCAGATTTGGTAGTGAAAGAATCCCCAGAATCACCCTTCCAGGCCCAAATACCATCGGCCTGAACAATAAAGTTCTCCATTCCGAGATTAACGCCGGACAGCACATTATTCACCGAGACAATGGATTTCCAAACTCCTGAAATAGCTTTCTTGCAGGGAACAAAGTCCGAACGCCCCCTTATACCATGAATGCTTGAGATAGTCCTTCGCCAAAGCATATTCTCCTCAACTTTGAAGCGCCAAAACCATTTACAGATAAGGCTGCGGTTGACGTCAATGAGCCTAGACAAACCAAGACCTCCTTCAGCTTTAGGCAAGCAAACGTCGACCCTTTTAACCCAATGGATACGCTTTCTATCTCCCGACCCACCCCAAAGGAAGTTAAATCTAATTCTCTCCAAAGTGTCAATAACTTTCTTAGGGGCCTTGTAGAGAGAAAAGTAATAGGTCGGCAAACTATCTAGAACACTTTTGATAAGAACCAACCAACCTCCCAACGACAAATGTTTCGCCTTCCAACGTGAGAGCCTTCTCTCGAAAGTGTCTATCACGCATTTCCAATTGCAAATCCGGTTCATGTTGGCCCCAACCATCATCCCAAGATACGAGAAAGGGAATTCGATCACCATGCACGCACCCAATTTTTTCGGCATGATCCAAACAATCTCCTGAGGGACATTGACACCAAATATGGCACATTTCTTCAAGTTAATTTCCAGACCTGAAACGAGGAAGAAAACATGAAAAATACGAATCAGGTTATCAATGTTGGCCAGACTCCAGTTGCCAAGAATGATAGCATCATCCACATAAAAAAGGTGAGACAAAATAGGACCGCCATTCGGGCAACGAACGCCCTCGAAGATACCCCTGTCCCTGGCTTTATTTAATATCCAATCTAAGGCAGTCATGACGATTAGGAAAAGATAAGGAGACAAGGGGTCACCCTGTCTAACCCCCCTCGAGAAATGAAACTCCTCCGACGAAGACCCGTTGACGAGAACGTACCGGCCCGAGCAGAATGAAGAATACCTTGAATCCACCTACGCCATCTATCTGGGAAACGCATGTGAGCGAGAATCTCTTTGACACATAAAATATATTTTAATCTGACATTGATTATGATTTTAGCATGAGGTATATTTTTTTTTTGAACGGCATCAATCAGGCGAACCAGGTTTCATGTGTAACCTACCCCTTCGGGCCAACGTCCAAGGTCGTCTCCACAGACCTCCGTGAAACCAGGACACCCCCTCCAGGAACCATCTGACAGCAACCCCCTCCATCTGAGACCACTGGGGTAAAACTGTCGACCCTAGGATTCGAACCCGGGTCACTCACAAGGAGAACCACAGAGAACTAAGGGGGCGTTTGGTATGATGTAATTCGTGGGAATTCATTGGAATTGGAATTCGAATTCCATTCCATAGTGTGTTTGGTTCGCGGACTTCAGTAGAATTGGAATTTGAATTCCATATTTAATGTGTTTGGTTAATAAGAGAATTGGAATTGGAATTTGATTAGATTCCATCAAATTCCTTCATTCAATGGATTTCACATTACTTCATAATAATAAAGGATTTCACATTCCTTCCACACCAAAGGCAACTACCCGACTGAACCCGACCCAACCCCCGGACCGGACCCCACCGACCCGACCCCGGACCGGACTGGACCGACCGGACCCCCGAACCCGAACCGGACCCCACCCGACCCCGGACCGACTAGACCCCCGAACCCGACCGGACCCCCCGACCGGACCCGACCCGACCCCCGGACCCAACCCCCGGACCCGACCCCCGGACCGGACCGGACCGACCGGACCCCACCCGACCCTGGACCGGACCGACCGGACCCCCGAACTCGACCGGACCCCCGAACTCGACCGGACCCCCGGACCTGACCGGACCGGACCCCACCCGACCCCGGACCGACCGGACCCCGAACCCGACCGGACCCCCGGACCCGACCTGACCCCCGAACCAGACCGGACCGACCGGACCCCACCCGACCCCGGACCGACCGGACCCCCGGACCCGACCCGACCCCCGAATTGGACCGGACCGACCGGACCCCACCCGACCCCGGACCGACCGGACCCCCGAACCCGACCGGACCACCCGGACTCCGGTTGGTCTGGGTCTGGTCGGGTCGGTCGGTCGGTCTGGGGGTCTGGTCGGGTCGGACTGGTCCGTGAGACTGGTCCAGTCGTGGTTTTTATTGAATTTTAATTTTGAAATTTAAATCCAATTATTTTGGATTTCAATTCCTTTGAATTGCATAGTGTGTTTGGTTCACGGATTTCAGTGGAATTGGAATTACAATTTAAATTCTAATTCCTTTAAATTCCAATTCCTTCAAATTCCAATTCATTTGAATTCCAATTCCAATTCTAAATCCAATTCCAATTCAAATTCCAACGAATTCCGCGAACCAAACGCCCCCTAAGAGCCTAGGGGTGACCACTCAGCCAAAGCCTCGTGGTCTTTAGCATGAGGTATATCACCCAGTAATATTGCGGTAGTGAGTTCTGTTATAAAAACAATGATTAAACTCATAACGTAACTCACAAAAGAGTGGGGTGCCGGTAGTGAGTAGGGTGCTATGAGTTAGTAATTTTTTTTAACCTTTTTTGTTTAAAAATTGAAACATAATATTTTAAATAAAAAAAACCATTTCATAAATAACATAAAAAAATGTGAAACAGAATATAATAAAGGAAAATTGGATTTATATAATCTTAAGTTTTATTAGTTGGTCGACATTAATCCCAAATAACAAAATGTTTACTATCGAGCTTAAATTTTAACCTATTTTCCTACAACGATCCCTGACTAACTGAAACTTAACACCGTTAGTTTTTTTTATGAAACTTAGATTTAAATAATCTCAAGTTTCATCAATTGGTCGGCAATAATCTTAAGTTTCATAAAAAGTAATCCCAAGTTTCATCAATTTGCCAGAAAGAATTTCGAGTTTCATAAAAAAATAACGTCGTTAACTCTCTGTTAGTCAGTGATCATTGTAGGAAAATAGGTGAAAAGTTGGGGTCGGTAGTAAACATATCGTTACATGGGATTAGTGTCGGCCAATTGATGAAACTTGCTATTATTTAAATCCAATTTGCCTATAATAAATCGCTTACGAGACCAAAAACAAGTCGAGAAGTGTTCGCGGGACCTAATTTTTTTTTATGAAATATGTCCAGTTTCATTCAACTATATGTCGGGCTGTTTAGAAAAAATAAAATAAATAAATAAATAAAAGGAAAATAGATTTAAATAATCCCACCTATTCACTATTAGCCGGTAATAATGTCACCAACTTTTTATAATACAACAGTCTTATCTTTATACCATTTTTGTAATAATGTTTCCATCAATCACTCTAATCGTCGTTAGTATACACTGACCTGGCTTACTAGTCCGCAGTTGATGTGGCCAAAACACCCCCCAAACATCCAACTAAATCCATTTACCTCATTTGTTTCAAAAAGATGCCAAACATCCCCCCCCCCACACTCTCTCTCTCTCGAGAGAGAGAGAGAGAGAGAGAGTGAGTGAGTGGGGGAGTCGATGGGAAGAGAGTTGTTGGCAACTCCAGCGAACTCCGACCATCGTCGACAATTTCATGGTTCCCGAGTTATTTCTCGGTTGCTTAATCCAACCAGTTGCATCGGAGGGAACAAATCGGGATAGTTGCAGCGACGGCGGTTAGGGCTACGCCGCGCGCCACTGGTGACGACGATGGCGGTGGCCGTGATATGGTGGCGGGTTTTTCTTATTTTTCGACCCCAACCTCAAACTAGACTATCCATGGTAAGGGTTTCCGACTTTAGTGGGTTAGCCCCTTGTAGAAACCGGGGTCGGTGAGCCAAGCCAAACCCCGATGGCACAGCGGAAGCGGATCAGAGACTTTGTGAGCTTCGTCTTTGTAGAACAAATATGAACACCAAGAAGAACATAATGAACCGGATCTTCAACAATGGTGTTGTGAGATGTAATGATGATGATGAGGATAATATAGAAGTAGTGATAAACGAGATAATGTAGAAATAATCATTGATGAAGTTGAACGATTACAAGTTTACCTACACCACTCATGCTAGGTTCATGAACAAGTGTTCATGAACCACACACAACTTCAAAGTATCATGACTAAGCTCTCTCACTCATACACTCATGCATATCTTTCACAAATGAAAGACCAAACTATATATCCTAACCTAACAATGGCAAACTAGTAAATAACCAACAACTAGTCTAGTGACAAAATAAATAATGTTACAATAAATAATAAAGTCACTAATGCCATGTCTTCGGTTAATGAGAGTCTCGAGTCATGAACTTCACCGTGTTGTGCGAACGGTTAAACGGTAAGTGGTACGTTGAGTTTCATCACACCAAATCTCGAACTCGTCGACCTCTGAAATTCCCAACAATCTCCCCCTATTTGGTTGATGAACAAACGGATCAATAACTCAACTCTTGTGACAATCGGTTCCCTTGTATTCTTGCAACTTGACTTCAAGAAGATCTTCATACGGTTTCAAATATTTCATTTAACCATTCTCCTTTATGAAGCTCCCCCTATGAAGAAGAGTTGTTCTTCTTCTAGCCTTTTCCGCAAAGCCCATAGGGTGTTTACCAAAATTTAACAAAACACACTACGTTTAAGGATGGCACCATCATCCTAAGTGTGGTTAAAGGTAAACAAGATAAAGGATCAAAGAAAATTTAGAGAATTAATCCCATAATCCAACCGTCTTGAAAATACTTGCCAAGAATACCAAACCGATGCATCACCCATAGAAAGTACCACTTCAAATAAATTACCTCAACAAGTCATAAGCTTCTAACTTTGCCTTCGTTTTTACCATCACGGTTATGGCTCAAGGACTCTTCAAAAGCTAGAACTTAATCCAACAATAGCAAACAAATATCTTCAATGTAGAAAAAGATCCAAATTTGTGCACATTCTTCAATTTTCAACCCACTTCTAAACACGTCTACTTATAACGAAGAGCGTCTCAAATAGAAAAATAATTTGATTTCTACAAGTGTACCTTAGTTATACACCAATTTGTTGCGATGGACATTAATGACTCACACCCTGTTGACCTCTAGTAATTTTGGCAAGTGTTCCGGACTAACTGGTACACCAAGTGACTTCCTTTGGAAGTTTTTCAAGTTCCCTTGGAACTTTTAAGTTCCCTAGGAACTTTCTCCCTTAGAAAATTTTTCACTAAAGAGTTCCCTAGGAACTTTTAGGTTACTCCTGAACTTTTCCCTTAGAAAAATTTCTCACTGAAGAGTTCCCTAGGAACTTTTAGGTTACTCCTGAACTTTTCCCTTAGAAAAATTTCAGTTACTCCGGAACTTTTAGTTCCCTAGGAACTTTTTCCTTAGAAAAAATTTCAGTTCCTCCGGAACTTTTAGTTCCCTTGGAACTTTTTCTTTAGAAAATATTTCAGTTCCTCCGGAACTTTTAGTTCCTTCGGAACTTTTTCCTTAGAAAAAATTTCAGTTCCTCCGGAACTTTTAGTTCCCTAGGAACGTTTTCCTTAGAAAAAATTTCAGTTCCTTAGGAACTTTTTCCTTAGAGAAAAAAATTTCTTTCGAAAAAAAGAATTGCCACGCAACAGAGTTATGCCGGATGTCAACATGTTGAAATAACCCCTTTTCTCTCGATCAAGAACCCGTAAAAACTCGGTGTTACAAGCTGCAGTCTTGTGAGTTTTTATTCTTCTATCACTTTGTTAAAAGATAATTAACAATAAACATCAACAATATAAATCTGCCATTTTGACTAAAAGGTTGAGTGTTTGGGTGAGGAGAGAGAAAGTACAAAAGGTGGTTGACTAAAAGTGACAAAAGAGTTGTTACTTTACAAAAGTCAATAAAGTGGATATGGGGTACAACTCTTTCACTATTCACCTTTATGGGTTTTATATCTTAGTTTCCTTTTATTTTAATCAAACAAGAATTAAAACAAACAATCTTCCAAGGATGAAGATCTGGAAACTCATGAACTTGGGATGAGTTTGAAGAAACTCAAGAACTCATATTATATTTGTGTGAGAATTTCAACACAAAACCCAAAGTTCAAAAAATATAAACATCTCTATTTGTTACAACGACAAGCAAACTAACACAAAGTTGAAGAAACCAACCGATTTGTTGCGTTTTCTTCGACCATGGCTCTGATGCCAATTGTAGAAACCAGGGTCGGTGAGCCAAGCCAAACCCCGATGGCACAGCGGAAGCGGATCGGAGACTTTGTGAGCTTCGTCTTTGTAGAACAAATATGAACACCAAGAAGAACATAATGAACCGGATCTTCAACAATGGTGTTGTGAGATGTGATGATGATGATGAGGATAATATAGAAGTAGTGATAAACGAGATAATGTAGAAATAATCATTGATGAAGTTGAACGATTACAAGTTTACCTACACCACTCATGCTAGGTTCATGAACAAGTGTTCATGAACCACACACAACTTCAATGTATCATGACTAAGCTCTCTCACTCATACACTCATGCATATCTTTCACAAATGAAAGACCAAACTATATATCCTAACCTAACAATGGCAAACTAGTAAATAACCAACAACTAGTCTAGTGACAAAATAAATAATGTTACAATAAATAATAAAGTCACTAATGCCATGTCTTCGGTTAATGAGAGTCTCGAGTCATGAACTTCACCGTGTTGTGCGAACGGTTAAACGGTAAGTGGTACGTTGAGTTTCATCACACCAAATCTCGAACTCGTCGACCTCGGAAATTCCCAACACCCCTTGCTAACTTTGATATTGTCAATTATGTCTTAGATTATAGCTAGATGATGTTTGGATGTTAAAAAAAACCGTGAAGGGGCTGCGACGGAAAAGAGCCACGAGACAGATGTGTTCGGTGGTTGTAGTTGATGATTATTGGTTATTGATGAACTATAAACTGTTATAGAGATGAATCATGGATTGATTTGATATCTTGCAAAAGAAATTATCGTTAAAGAAGAGATATGTGTGTAGTGGTTGTAGCATCAATTTCAAAACCCATAAGAAACAGAGTAGTGTAAGTCCAGGGATGGATCTTACTGATAAACACTAAATTATACATATTTTAACTTACTTATTGGGAATAAACCTAAATACTAACATCAAAACAAGTCGATTTTGTTTTTTTTTTTTAGTTTTTCAGGTTTTTTGAGGCCAAAATACCAAAAGAAGCATAATCTCGTAGAAAAGTGAGGAAAATGCCAACTTTGAAAAAAAAAACAGCCTTAGCACAGCCCGTTCTCAGCTCGGCACGCCAAGTGCCCGACCCGAATACTCAGAACCTTCGCCTGACTCGACACAACCCTGTGCTTCTGATGACACACTTTGCTTCCTAACATGGCACGACCTGTATGATCAAAGTCACTGACACAACACAGCCCGTGCCAAGCAGGGCACGGCCCGTGCCTGTCCAGACGACTTGCCTATAAAAGCCAGCCTCCACTACTTTTCAATTCGCTCAATTATTTCCTCTCCTCTCCCACTTTTTAGATTAGTCGAGCCACTTGTCGTTTTCGAGTCTTTAAGTATGTCGGAGTCTGTAAGAACTATAACCAACATTAGTAAATGAAAGCATTTGTCTATGAAATTCTTCGTTTACTACTTGGCACATCTTTAAGCTAATCAGCAATGATTAGTTCAACTCTTACACTTGATTGGATGTAACCAACTTTTAATGAGTTTTCGAGTTGTCTTTATAACGTTGTTTTAAGGTATGTCTAATGACTTTATGCAAACCCTTTTTATTGAAAATTTATTATTGATTTTCTGAACCAAACGTGCTCTTCGTATCACAGACCAATTGGGGAGTCGAAACCCCAAAGTCCTAGACTTGTGACACCCGGTCGGGGGACGATGCATGATCCGAAAGGTGACTCGCGCCCCATGCTACATACGGTCGAGGTCCTTATGTCTATGTAAGCAACCTCGACTGACCACACAAGTGAGGGCTGAGAGTATTTGGTTGGGAATGAGGGTTGGTAATATTTTGTCACTTCACGGAAGCCGAGATGGTACGTGTTTGTGAACTTGACTATGGTTACGTCGAGCGTACACATGCGGAGAGCTACAGTGGCGAAGCTTGAAAATATCAAGTCACTAAAAGAAATATGGGTATTAGCGGCGACGGTTTTAGCGGCGACTAACCCTTTAGCGGCGACAGGTATTAGCGGCGACGAGTATTAGCGGCGACTGTCGCCGCTATTTTTCGGTGATCCGTTTTCTATCCTTGGACTTGAATCACACCGTTGATTTTTATGTGGATCCGACGGCTACGGTTAGATGGGTCGCCCCTAATACCCAAAAATTTTAGCGGGACGTTTTTCCCTCCACCTTTCTCTACCTGGTTCTCCATTTTGCCCTAAACCCCCTAAATCGAGAGAAGAAACCACATCTCAGGGGCTGGCGACCTTCCATCTTGATTCATATCTCCGTCTATCCACAATCCACCACCTAAATCGGCTGCCACCACTAAAATCGCAGAGGTCGCCACTGTCTTTAGCCCTCACATCCATCGCCGCCGTCTTCAGCCCTCTATGTTCTTCGTTTTGCACAACTTCATTGTTTTTATTGTTCTAAATTAGGTTTGTTTTTCTTTGATTTTGCAGAGGCTAGGGTTTTTGCGCATTCTTCTTCGATTTAGCATCCGTCAGAGGTGTTGCGTACTATCATCTTCAGGTAAGCCTTTCATATCTGTTCGGTTGGTTCTGGGTTAGGGTTTCGTTTGGTTCTTCACATCAAGTTGTCTAGGTTTCTTCATTTCTATGAATGTGTTGCTCTGCGCTTTTCTTACTGTGTTTGTTCTTCTCTTTCGTTATTGTGTACAAATTGGAAGTTACTTCAAGTAGTTGAGCTCCGAGACGATTTAATAGAACAAAATACTTTAACGATTAAAGGGCTTAACTTTGTGTAAGTATGAGAATCAAAGAACTATAGTCTGAAACTGCACTAGGGATACAAACTTCTAACTTTTTTGCTAAATAAGTCTCTGAAGTATAGTTTTTTTTTCTTCTAATAGTTGGAATCTATATAATCTGTTTATAGAAGGCAGAGACATGAATGTTGACCTCATTGAGACGAACCTGACAGTTAACCCGATTGACAGCAAGAACGCATGTTCTTGACAGCTAACCTCATTGACAGGTTCTTGGCCAACCATGAAACAGGTTTATGATAATCTTAAAATGATATTGCTTTACCAACAGCAAATGAATAATTGTCACACAAAAAATTCATACAATATCTCATAGAACAGGCTAATACAAAACTTATGTTTTAACAATAAGGATCGAATTACTGTTTTGAATTTAGTAATAACTGCTTTGACTTTATTAATTAACTGTTGATAATGGCTTTATGTTTCTTGCAGCGCTAGACAACACTCCACTCACTGGTTAGTCTGACAAACATTTCGTTTATATCTGTGGACTATAGAGCTAGAGGTTCATTCAAAAGGGTTCGATCGAGTTGAACCGCCAACATGTTGTATCAACTTACTTGAACACATGTGACTAACATAAAAAATATGATCTAAAAAATCTACTTATAAAAATAGCGATTTAGTTCTTTGAAAATTTGATTTAAAAGGTTAAAAAGTTTTAAATAACACTTCGGGTGGCTTGCACCTCATTCGATCCACATGACCACTTAACCCCTTTCATAATGTATGGCTAACATGATATAAATGACTCTAGAATTAAAATATTGCTTTATTTCTCTGAAAAGTTTCAACTGGTAATCAGAGACAACATGTGTTTATTTGCTCTTTTTAATTAGGCTTATTTTATGTGTTAAGTAATGATATTTAGTTGTTTTATACAATCTTCTTACCTTATAAGTTCTATAAGGGAGGCTTCAAATTCCTAATAGTAGGGAATGATATTTAGTTGTTTTATACAATCTTTTTAGAAGGCTGCAATTTGCTCTTTTTACTTATGTATTCGGGACACTGCAAGTTCCTGATAGGAGAGCATGAGAAATGAAGTAACAGTTGAAGCTATTGAAAGGTTTGATGCATATTTTAAACTGATTTCCCTTTTCTGCAGGTTGTATGGTGCATCTATTGATTTGGAATATTACCTCTTGGTTTTTCAGGTCTATTTTCTTTCTCATTATCATGTCAGTCTTATATTTGTTTTTGGTTTTGCTTTCTTTTTCTGTTAGCTAATAATGTTAATGCCATTGTAATATCAGATCGATTTCGCCGCATACAGAAACATAATTGTGTGCATTACACCATATAGAAACATCACATTAACAACCAATTGCGCCGCAATGCGCGAAGGGTTACAAAACTAGTATATATGAAAAAATCAACTTAAGTTATGTAAAATTGGATTTGAAATTACTAAAAACTACTTGAAAGTATGCTTAATTAAGTTGGTGCTGCCCTACACAGTAAATCCACTACCTTATAAGTTAAAACAAACTTAGAGCCGCTTGAAAGTAGATGGAAACGGCCGTATATGTATGCTATAAGTTTGGTAAATGTTAAGAATTGGTACTTGTTAAATGTTTGTAGTTTGACCCGTTAAATATGAATCAAATGTATGCATTATAAAATGAACGTTTTGACCCAAAACTTGTAAATGTTTGTTTTAATCATATCTTTTTTTAGGATCAAAATACCAACAATGCTAATGTTGGCGATCAATACAATGATGCGGATGATGAAGATTTACTGGACGAGGGAAATGATTTAGATGGACAGATGATGTTTATTCATGGCAATGCCGGGTTATTTTGACTTAATTAGGAACTTATGACTTAATTAGGAACTTATCTTGAAAACAAGGTTTATGTACGTATGACTTTATTTCATGATGTTTATGCATGACATTCTTAGCTTGTGTATCTAGTTGTTGTTGAGGGTACAGATTCAAACTATATGTATTTGTAAAAAACTGGAAACGAGAAAAATACAGGAGGAAAACACATTATGGATCTGGTAGTATTAGTGGCGACATGTATTAGCGGCGACAGGACCTTTAGCAGCGACATTAGCATTAGCGACGACATATAGGGAGTATTAGCGGCGGGGCTTTTGCGGCGACAGGCATTAGCGGCGACATATCTTTAGCGGCGACATTGAGGGCTTTAGCGGCGACAAAAGCCGCCGCTAAAAGTCCATTTTCTTGTAGTGAGTGGGGGTCGGGATCTAATTTTTTTTTTCCTAACGTCAATTTTTGGGTAAATGGGGGGTCGAAACCGGAGTATATCGAAATTTTCTACACGAAAATTATATACCCCTTATATCGCAAAAAAAATTTCGGGGGGGTCGGACGCCCCCTCTCGCCCCTTAAAAGTTGCGCCCCTAAAGAGCTAGGTGCAAATAAAACCGACCAAACTAAGCTCATTTTTATAATAAAACTTAGAAAAGGGAGAATTGGCCATCTAAAGTTCTATACTAAACTCACGTGAGGATAGAGAGGGTTAGAAAGGGAGAAATGCTTTTAGAAGTGCAAGTCTATTTTTTTAACGTTGACTTAGACGTAGAGTAAAAAAGAAAATTAATATTAATATAGTATTATAAAACAATTTAAACTTGATTATAAATCTTGGACCTAACGTAACCTTATTTATAAAATAAACTCACTATAACTTATTAATAATTGGGTTATTCGGGTTAACCCGCAACCCGATTTTCTTTTTAAAATTAACCCGAGACCCGACCCTAATAAAATTTCGGGTTTGTCGGGTTAACCCGCTTAACCCATATAACCTTTTTAGACCCTTTTAGACCCTACCCGAATCAACCTATTCGGGTTCGGGTTGGGTCGGGTTGGGTCGGGTTAATCGAGTTCAGATATTTTCGACACATCTAGTTATGACTACACATAGCCTAAGGGAGAAGGTTAGTACACTGTAGTTGATTAAAATAAAAATAAAACTAAGAAAAAAGCAATTTTAAAACTAAAAAGATTATTTTGACGAAAATGTAGTAGGTACTCAAAGGCTAATTTATTCTAAAAGATAGAATCATCTTTTTGATTACTTTTTATTTTTTAGTGCCCTTCAGCCCTTGTTTCAATCTACAGACCGATGTTTTCTATTTTGTTATGTATATATATATGTACAAAGATACGTCCCTGCAATAACAGAAGATAAAACACAATGGATGCGGTAACAAACACATGGACCATCTCATGTGCTTTAGTACTTGTAGTCTGCTTCTGGAAGATGATAAACATGGTGTGGATAAGACCCAAGAAGCTGGAGAAGATCTTGAGGAATCAAGGTTTAAATGGAAACAAATACAGGTTGTTGTTTGGGGACATGAAAGAATTCTCTATGTTTCAAAGATCAAGAGCTAAGCATATCGATATCGATAACGGAGAAGAAGTTCTGTCTCATGTTGTGCCTTTCCCCTATCATGCTCTCCAAAAACATGGTAAGTTCTTTTTGTTAAAGATTAAGAAACAAAAACCTCATGAATCTTGCTATCAATTTTGTTAAATTTAGTCCGAGAAAGTTACTTAAAAATACATAACTATGATCCCAATAAAAGATATTACAAAATAAATATAGTCTGCAGTCCCAAGCCTGCAAGTTCTTTTAGGCTCACTTATCTTTACACATTTCTAAAAAATATATATTTATTATTTTGACATGTTAAAATTAGAAGTTTCAGTTTGTTATTAAATTTTACTTCTTTTTCTATATAGTATGGACTGAAATTATTACAAGGTGCACAAGGTATAAGCCTTGTTCATTTCGTTTCTACGGATAACTGTGTGGGGTTTATAGACCAAATAGACTCTAACCGATAAGATTATTGTCGATTTAAGTTTTGAAAGTTGCTTTTTGCAGGGAGAAGTTTCATCACATGGATGGGATGGAACCCAAGAGTGACAGTTATGGATCCGGAGCTCATCAAAGAAGTATTAACAAACTTAAATGACTTTCGAAAGGCGCGAGGCAATCCATTTATTAACTTCATAGGGACAGGAATAGTAACATACGAAGGGGATCAGTGGGTCAAGCATAGAAAATTGATTAACCCAGCTTTCCATATGGAGAAGCTAAAGGTATTTTGATATCTACAATTCAATTTCATATCTTAGAAGTTAAAGTTAATGCTCTGGTTAATATGTAGTTATGTACCAACTCAATCACCATGTTCAAGATTGCATTTTACTGACAATTCCCATGTTCAATTCTTTAATTACTTAGAATATGGTACCGGCTTTCGGTTTGAGTTGTAGTGAAATGCTTGGCAAGTGGGAGAAATTGGTTTCGTCAAACGGATCATGTGAGTTGAATGTTTGGCCTCATCTTCAAGCTTTAACCAGCGATGTGATATCAAGAACCGCATTTGGAAGTAGTTATGAAGAAGGAATTCGGATATTTGAACTCATAAGAGAACAAAGCATACATACAATGCAAGCATTGCAGGCACTTTATATCCCCGGATCTATGTAAGTTACATATTCTTGCAAATTTGCAATGATGTTAATTCCTTACCATAAAATGTGTTATGTTTTTGCTAATAAAAAAGGATAGCGCACCAAATGGCATTTAGGCCAGTTGTATATTCGTGTGTATATAGGGTCCTCTCCCTTAAAGGAACAATAGATATTAGTAGGACTATATATGACTTTATGATGTAGATATTAGTAGGAAAATATATGGCTTTATGAGTTGCTGTATTAAAAAATAATGAAAAGAATTATACATTGGTAAAAAAATAAAGTTGTCTGTTCCTGTTGTGATTTCATTATAGGTTTCTTCCTACAAAGAGGATCAAGAGGATGAAAGCAATAAATAAAGAAGTAAATTTGTCCATAAGAAATATCATTGACAAAAGACTCAAGGAAATGAAAGGTGGAGAAAGTAACTATCAAGATTTGTTAGGAATATTGCTTGAATCTAACATCAAAGAGGTTGAGCAACACCAAAACAAGACTCATGGAATGACCATCGATGAAGTTATTGAAGAGTGCAAACTTTTCTACTTTGCTGGACAAGAAACAACATCCAGCTTGCTTGTATGGACAATGATTTTATTGAGTAGACATCAAGAATGGCAGTCACGTGCTAGAGAAGAGGTCTTGAATGTTCTTGGGGACAAAGATATTGATATGGACAGGCTAAATCATTTGAAAGTTGTAAGTGCTTATATGTACATTTTATTAATTCTAGAATTATACTAGCTAGCCTTACATCTCCAAATCATCTTTTTTTCTTTTTCCACATAGGTGAATATGATATTCTACGAAGTATTAAGGCTCTATCCTCCTGTTATCGGAACAACACGTATGGCTAAAAAGGACATCACACTAGGACGATTTTCTTTACCATCTGGAGTTCAAATTGGATTACCAATCATGCTCATTCATTACGATGAACATCTTTGGGGAAGCGATGCCAAGCAATTCAACCCTAATAGATTTTCTGATGGAATCTCGAAGGCAACCAATAACCAACTCATTTACTTTCCTTTTGGTTGGGGACCTCGAATCTGCATTGGACAAAACTTTGCATTGCTCGAAGCGAAAATGGCGCTCTCAATGATTTTACAAAAGTTTTCTTTTGAATTTTCACCGACCTATGCTCATGCTCCTCATATTGTGCTCACCCTTCAACCCAAATATGGTGCTCCTCTGATTTTGCATAAACTCTAGACATGTTTCTTCATATAGGATTTACTATTTGTCAAGCTCTATGATACGTGGATGTGTATTACTATATTTACTATGTTAAGAAAGAAATGTTCAATATAT
>JBCNJP010000011.1:11061956-11147968 GCA_039602395.1 Deinandra increscens subsp. villosa | reverse complement strand
ACCACCTTTGTCTTAACCTCTTGCACATCACCCAAATGAAATTGCTCACAGATACTACTAGGAAGAACACTCACCGCTGCTCCAAAGTCCAACAATGCCTTGTTGGTTGAGAACTCTCCAATCTTAACCGGAATCAACGGTGTCTTCAACTCTTCGAACTCTTCATCAGCATCACTTTCGTCACTGTCTACCAACATGTTGATTGCACTAATAGGAACTCCTCGGACATTCTTGACACCTGAAGTAGAAGCTTGGTGAGCTGGATTAATGTTAGTATCACTAGGCAACTTACCTGGCTCCCTTCTTGAATTTTCAGCAGCTAGTTGACCCAATTGTTTCTGCACAGCTCCCATTGTCTTATCTTGGAGCTCGAACCTCCTATCGAACCCTTGAACTTTGTCAGTTAACTGCCTGTGGCTAGCGGATAGCTGCCTTTGTTCATCTGCAATTGAGTTCAGTTTCTCCATCACGACGGCAAATTGCGTTTGCATCCCATCTTCTGGTGCCGGTTGAGTTTGTTGGTAGCTCCCTTGGGGCGGATTTCCACCTTGAGTGTAGGTGTTCCGTTGGTAGCCCCCTTGATTATACCCAGATTGTAGACCTTGATATTGCATTGGAGCTCCACCCTGCACATTAGAACTTTGAAAATTAGGATTCAATTGATTATTAGCATTACCATACCTGAAATTTGGGTGGTTTCGAAGGCCGGGATGGTAGGTGTTGGAGTTCATGGCTCCTTGCACATAATTGACATCCTCAATCTGGTGCACCACAGTGGAACACGCATCAATCGAATGGCCTAATTCGCCACAACCCGTGCACACAGGAATTTGTGCACTTGCCTTCACCTCTTCTGGTGCTCCTCCCAACTTCATTTGTGCTACCTGCTTTTCCAACCGGAGCGTCTGCTGACGGAGTTTCTCAATGCGTTCCTCGGCCTCATAATCAACAGATTTGACCGAGGCGGATCGCGATCGTCTTCCATTCTGAGCAAGCCTCTTGGATGTGGCGCTCAATCTTTCCATGTGCCCCCAATCAACCTCTTCCGTGTTAGTTAAGAAGGTGCCATTGCTGATGGAATTCAAGTCTCTGATATCTTCTGGAAGGAGGCCATCATAGAAGGACTTGATTAGATCCCAAGTGTCGATCCCATGATGTGGGCATTTGCGCAATAAGTCCTTGAACCGGTTAAATGCCTCGTGAAATGGTTCCCCGGTGTGTTGCTGGAAGGATCGAATCTCCTCTTTGACTTCACTTGTCTTACTCATCGGGTAGTATTCCTCAAGGAACACTTCTTGCATTTGGGCCCAAGTAAAGATACTCCCAGCGGGCAAACTTTCGAACCATCTCCTCGCCCGATCTTTGAGAGTGTATGGGAAAAGCATCAGCTTTACATCCTCTGTGGTGAACCCCGTTGCCCCAATGGGAATGCAAATGGACTCGAACGAGTGTATGTGATGATAGGGTTCCTCGGTTCTCTTCCCGTAGAATTCAGGCAAGTGACTCAGATATTGAGGTCGGACCTCAAACGCTCTTCGGTTAGCGCCAATCGGGGTAACCACTGCTGATGCGCTCGGAACAACTACTGGTTTAAAATGAGCAGCTACCCCTTGAACCGGTGGAGTCACCACGAGTCTTGGGACTCCACCTTCCACTTGAATACGAGCTCCCCCATGGTTTTGATTGAATTGGGGCACTCCTCTTGGCGGAGGAGCGCGTGGCATTTGTGGTGCAACATGGGGCTGTGGAGCTCGTGCCCGATTCCGTGGTACCTCATGTGGTGGCTCCGCATCGTACCCATATCCGTCGTCATCTTCATTTTGATCATATCCGTCTTGCCCCCACTGCTCCTCTTGTCTTTGCCAATCCTGTTCCTCATACACTGGGTTTTGTCGGAATTGGGGTTGGTTAGCTTGTCGGAATGGTTGTGGTGGGGGTTGTTGTTGTGGGGCCTGGCGGAATATGGGTGGTTGTGGTGCCTCGCGGAAGGTGGGTTGTTCTGGATACCTAACCCGATAGTGATAACCTTCCTCATCATGGTGTGAGGATTTCGGGGACAATGATGGGAGCGAATTGTGCCCGTGTACCCGAAATGGTGGGGTTTGGATGGGAGGGATGTTTTGTGGCATGGCGGGGTTTTCGGGTGCATTTGGTGGTTGATTTTGTGGCTGGTGGTGGTCTTGATTAAGGTTATCATTTGGGTTTGGGTTTTGGTTGGGATTTGGATTTTGGTGGATGTTGGGGTTCGGATTGATGTTGGGGTTCGGAATTTGACCCTCCATGGCTCTTCGGTTTCTCTGTTCTGCTCGGTTCTGCCGAGCTGTTCTCTCAATTTCTGGATTGTAGATCAACGGAGAGGTCTGGCGAGAATGCCGCGTATGCATGCACAACACCTAAAACCTGCAAAAACAGTCACAAAATAGCAAACAAATTACGCAGCACTGTTCCAGAGGGTGTAATTAATGCAATAGAACAGAAAAAATCGAAACTTGGATGGTCAAAATCTTGAAAACTTTCTGTGAAAAAAGGTCCAAGGCGTACCGCCCAGGAATGAAGATTTCCATGCGTACCGCCCAGAAATTGATTTCGGAAAAAATTAAAATTTTTTATATTTTTTTTTTATTTTTATTTTTATTTTTTTTAGATGCAGAAGTTAATTACTGGAATAAAAACACTATTTTTGGATTTTTTGGATTTTTTGAAAAATTAAATAAAACTGCAAACTAAATAAAATCAACTAATCAATAGGCGCACTAATTCCCCGGCAACGGCGCCAATTTGATAACGGTTTGTCAGACCGTCACAAATCCCCAACTAAATTGATTCGTAGTAGTGGTAAGTTAGGGTTATCGAACCAAGGGAATATGTGGAAATTGATTAACTGATTAACTAAATTAACTAAAATTACTGATTAACCTAAAATTATCTACTTTGCCACTTAGCTGTTTTGATTGATTGGGTGAATTAACTTAACAAATTAACTAACTTTAAACTAGGAAATTAATTGAATTATCAAATGAGACAAAGCTAACCACTTTTGGATCCTGGTTGGCTACCGATCTAGACAAACCTAATTACTAACTAGTGACACATAGACATGCCCCCCAATTGCTTCCTTGACCTAATAACCTAAGTTCCTAATGGGCTGATTAGTCTTGCCGCAAGAAAGTGCTAGATCAATAAACAGTGGACCACTAAAACCCTAGGTTACTAGTTAAATTAAACAATTTCGCATGCGGGTGTTCAACGGTAGCAAGGATTCCGGAACAACTAGTTTAGCAATTGATTAGTCATAGAACGATTCCGCCAACCAATCACCAAAAGCAGTTAGAGGTGATTAGCCGGACATAGCTAATGAAACAAGCATGATTATATTAAAAGATTGCATAAGAAACAATTACCTAATGATGAAAATCTTCAAAGAATCTCTAAAAAACTCTTCAAATTCGTAATTCTCACCCCAAAAACGGCTGGGGATGATTAGGGTTCGAACTCATACCTAAAAACCCTTTAAATAGGTTTAGAAAACAAAAAATAATAAAATTCTGCCGACTCCGTTTCGGGGCGTACCGTCGTGAAATTCTTGGGTTGGGGCGGTACGCCCGTAATTCACAATCTCGAATACTTCTGCTTATTGTGTTCACATCAGAGATGAATTAATTTTAGATGCTTCCTTAAATGCTTTGAATTAAGATCACCACTTTGAATGTATTTCATATCTCTTTCTTTTACTTGCTTCTCACGTGCTCCATGCATCTTTTAATTTCCATACACTTTTCAACTAAAATCAATGAATCACCCCACATAATTTGTTTAGGCTCCACGTGCATGATCCTCCCATAACTCATATTCACTTTCACTCTTTCTTTGTTGTAGACCATCAACACACTTGTATATATTTTGTTTATCTTTATGCCTGTTCACGAAAAACATAAATAACCATGACTAATTTTTACTATTCTTTAGTAATTTTCCATTTTAACTAGTTAAAAACAACCAAAACTCATAAAAGATGATACACAATTTGACTCGTTAAAATGCGACGGTTCAAACTCAACCTAATTACACCATTTAAGCTCATTCTCATCTCAACATTCTAGTTATCAAAACCAACTAAAATAATATACTTTATACACAATTTGGTGTGTATGGGGAGTGATTAATATAAAATAAAGTGTACATTTTAACCGCTCATCATGTTTATAGTTTGTAACTGTTTGAATCTGTGTTTATAATATCCTGATTGATTACTTTTTCTTGGTTCTTGATTTAGATGTTTATCTTGGCTTAAATGTTTGGGAAATGTTGTGTTGTTGTTTATCAATCATGTCCTAAGAAAAGAATGTTTCATGATTTGATTTAATTCACTTGATAGAGATATTAAGACAATATACATATCACTACTATCTGACCATTATAATGTGAGTTATCATGATAGAAGTTGTTATATCTTAGATCCTGTTGTCATGAGTTTGTGTTTTCCATCTGTATTGATTTTGTTCTATAAGTAATACAAATCACAGGTTGGGTATCTTAATCACAATGAACCAGAAACACTTGTGAGACAAAACACAAAATCAAAACCATGATGAACCAGACACTTATCTTTCAAATGGTTGCTGCTGAGTCAAACGCAATAGCTGGTTCCTCTGATGCAACAGTAGGTTTGTTGTGAATTACTGTGGTTAGTTCTTTAGTTGTCTCCCATGTATAATTGTTGTCTTGTACGTTGCTTTTGCAGATCAGGTAAGCAACCCATGATCTATCTACAATGTCTTAAATAATTTGCTTTTACGCAGGTACAAAAAGCTACAAACATTCTTATATTGGTTTGAGTGATAAGAATGTGGCAAACACCTGAACATCTGATCACAATAACTTCTAACACAAATATGCCTAGACGGGCTCAAAAGAACACTGCCCTTGGTACCTTTTTCTTTCTAGTTTTCATTTTGTACTAGGCATAGAGCCTCTTCTAACATGTGATTAAGCAACTCCTTTGCTTTCTTTTCTTGCATTTCTTGATTCTTTAAAATCTTGTTTGTCTAAAAAATAAATTGACCGCTTTCAAAACTTGGCAGATTAGTCGACTCTGTTCTTACAGTTGGAGGAGACTCTATTTCAAAAGTTATAGGGACAAACTCCAACTCTGCATTTTCAGCTTAGTGCAAGGTCATTTCAGTTTCTTGCCTCGGAACTTTCTCTTGATGCCAAACGCTCCAAAGATACCAATGCTGCCATGCTTCAATGGTACGTGATCAGAAATAAATATTGTAATGTTTGTGGGATTTTGTTACACAAATCTTTTTTCTTTGAATTGTTCCTTTTGCAGGTGGTCATTACATGAAAAGTGTAGCTGTAAAGCGTTAAAGCTCGCTTGAAGCATCGAAGATTCAAGATTTTCTTGGACACTTTGGTTAGTTGATTCTCATTGTTCATACTTTCTCTTTTTAAGTTTTAACCAGAACTCTAGAGAGTTTGTGTGTAGTTAATTGTGGATTCCATATTCATTTTGTTCACCTTTATAGTAGTTAGGGTGAGAGCAGAGGTAGCCGAGGTAGACACTTGGTTTCTCTAAAGATTTTCACTAAAGTTGCATTACAATTAATTGATTAAAGGTTCTGAGGTAGACACTTGGTTTCTCTAAAGATTTTCACTAAAGTTGCATTACAATTAATTGATTAAAGGTTTCTGCTTTGACGATTATTGTTATTTTGTTTTGATTTGTGATTGTGGATTGTAGATATGAAGAGTGCCAAGGGTAAAGGTCCTGCAAAAAGGGATGCCTTGAAGCCTATTAAGGACAGGTTCATTTCCTGTTTGTTTTGATGTTCTAATCACTGTTGGATAATAATTATTCATCATATAAACCTTCATAGACTTGGTTTCTGAAATCGGTTGTGTACAGTTCATATTTAAAGTTAATATGAAATTTTCTTGATTGAGATCACCCCAATTCTAGGCCAGTTCTTCATGATTGATACTCATTACTCTGTTCTATATTGATTTTGGGTCAGTTTGTTTCCAGATCTTGCTTATAATTCTCCTGGTATGTTTAACCTTTATGGAATTAATGTCATTAGATTTCCTTTTCACAAATCTCCTATAAAGCACATGTCTCTTTGTAGTGGAATAGTTTGTATTTCAAAGCTAGATTTAATATTTCTTAAAGAGCGTTAGCATGTTAGACTTAGAGCATGATTTGGGTTGTAAAGTTCACATTTTATATTTAACCAGTATTCACAGCTTTATACCTTTCCTTAACATGTTTTTTTTTTTTGGATCTTAACATATTTCATGATTCATTATTTAAAATTTTTGTATGCAGCGATGTTCAAGGTCATGAAAGAGACAAATAAAGGTGTCTCATGGATCCAGAAAAGTCGTTTGGGTCTAACTATTTGTTCTGGCTTATGAACCTGATTGATGGCTTCTGGTTTGCGGATCATGCTCATGGATACAAAGCTTAACAAGCTGCAACAGGGTGCTGTTAATTTTGCTTTGATGATGTCCCAAATGGAGGGAGGCTGTCCAGTTGATTATAACACAATTACATGTCTTTTTCTTGACGTATTTAAACCATACATACACTTTTTTTTTTGCGTAAAGAACCCTAAATACACATCTCAATTTGCTTGTTCTATCATATTTTTTTACACTTGCAGTTATATTGATCCTTTAATTTAAACTGATTTGAAATGCCATTTTTTTTCATTCCATCTTTTCAGAGGAACTTAATACGTGAGGCCACTACTTTCGTCTTAGATGTCCTTAAACCCTGCTTGTACATGTTCAATTAGATATCCTTTAGTACATGTACCTTTGTTGCTTAAGGCTGAGGTTGTTGTCAATGTCAAATTTGCATAAGAAGGCATCATTTTCACTGGCTTACTATATATAACAGTAGCATCCTTACTAGTTGAAATGTTTTACACAAGACCATAATAAATCTACTAAAAATATCTTTACATAAGAACATAGTTGAACTATTAGGGACCAGTTTGTGTTTTTAGGGATTAGTTGAAACTGTCTTTGTTTTAGGGTAATAGGTTTCAAACGATGCATTAATCATAGTTTCATAGTTGTGTCACAAACACTCGGATTCAGTTTTGAACAATGATTTTGACTTGGTGCAGGCTATTGGACCTTTTAGCTTCAAGGTGGATACCGGAGTATAGTTTCAGCGCTTGTCGTTATGAAGTGGATGGTTTTATATATATTTCCTTTTCTTCTTTAAAAGATGGATTGATATGTGTATATCAAGGAAGATATAAAAGTTTTAGTTGTATGAAACGTATTGGTTTGCTATATATGTGAAATGCATTATTTTGCTATAAGTGTATTTTTATCGTTTCATCAGGTTAATTTTCATTTAATGTAGAAATTAGTGATTTTAGTAAAAAATATTTTTTTAAAATTTTCTTTTACATTCTTGACGCGCAAAAATGCGTGTCATCTCTATTTATGACGGGGGCTTCCTTGACGCCCATTTTATGACGCGTAATGCGCGTCATAAAATGCGTGTCATCGTTCGCGCGTCATAAACGGGATGACGCGCATTTTGCGCGTCAAGAGGATTCTTGACCCTGCCTTCCTTGACGCTTTTTTGGGCGTCATCTGGGCCCTTTCTTGACGCGCAAAAAGCGTCAAGAAAGGCCATTTTTGTAGTAGTGAGTTACGCACAAAACCCTCAATATCCTTCGTAAGAGATTTGAGGATCATGCCAACTGCCACAGCACGATTATACCCATAATTGAGCGATTCCAATTTGTCAAAGTAGCTCTTCATCTTAAGCACATGACTACTGACCGATTTACCAGATTCAAGCTTCAAGTCGTGGAGTTCCACAACTAGGTCGAACAATTCAACACCAGCTTGTTTTTCATACATCTTTTTCAGCTCTTTGATCATATCACAAGGTGTATGAAATTCGTATTGCTTCTGAAGATCGGGAGTCATACTCGAGATCATCATACAAGCAACCTCATCGTATCTGCTATACTCTGCGTTGTAGAACGCTTTCTCTTGATCAGAAGCATCAGCAGCTGGCTCGGTCGGCCAATGATGTTCAAGGACATCGGTCCTCCGTTCAACTCTAAGGACAATCCTCAGTTGACGGTACCAGTCATTGAAGTTAGATCCATTCAGCTTTTCTCTTTCAAACATTTGACGAAAATCATGACCAACATTGTTTTGAGGAGGGTTTGTTGCCATCTACAAAACTGATTAAGTTCAAAAATCAGTATTTTCGATAATCTTTTCCTTAATAAATTTAATTACCCAATGTTTAAACACTTTAAACAATCAAGTTTATTAAGGCTAGGATCCAATTGACATGACATCATTTTATCAGTTGATCTGCTAGAAATGATGCATTCAAAAGGTAAGTGACGATCAATAATTGTACTCCAAGTACAATTCCTAGATTTTATGGGACCTACAACTTGCACCAAGTGATTTGTAGTCATGTTTCATCCCATCTTTTGCCACGGGCCAGGGGTCTCACCGCCTAGCTCATTTTAAGTCGTCCAGCTAAGAACGCACAAATTGTCCACCATTGTGTACCAATGAGTGGTAATTCGTCATGTAAATGCCATTTTACCATTGTGTACCAATGAGTAAGATGACATCCACAAGTGTCCTTTTCAAGGTGGATGGCAAAGACTTAAATTTTGTTTGGGTCAAAACAATTTTGATGCGTGATCAAAAAGGTTATGTGTGAAGATTAATGCATATCTTCACTACATAATGTGTTTATAAAATTCTTAGTTTGTCTTCCAAATCAAAAGAGCTCGGTAGCTCCATTTGCAACACACAAAGAAGCGTAGGGGTGAGGTTTGCAACTTTTGCAATTAAAAACCTACCACTTTAGGGAAGCAGAGCGACCCGACTTATACCTCTCTTAGAGTGTGTTCAAATGGGTGAGCCGGTGTTTCTTTTGACTTTTAGGACACAAATTTTATTTTATAAACAAAATCATATTTCAATAGTTTATTTAGCAAATTTCGATTTTCATAAAACAAATTTGCATTTAAAACCTTTTATTATGTCACAATTATCAAATAATCACATAATCTTAGGGTTTTTAATTATCTAACATAATTTTAATTTTAATCCTCTTTGATATAAGTAATAACCATGAACGATTTGCATGAAACATCATGGTTTTTACTTCCTTTTAGCATTTAAAATAAAGGTACAACATGTTGATTATCAAATAACAAAACTTGGGTTCTCAATTTTAGATCACAAAATCAGATTTTAGACCTAAAAATAAGGGTTTCCGATTCGGCTAGAGGTTTTCGATCCAATTATATAGTTTTCGATCAGGGTTTCCGATCGGAAAAAGGTTTACGATCTACGATAGGTTTCCGATCGGAAAAGGGGTTTACGATCGGAACACGGGTTTCCGATCCACCATAGGTTTCCGATCGAAAAACAAGGGTTTTCGACTGGGACAAGGGTTTCCGATCGGAAAACGAGGGTTTCCGATCGGGAGTAGGGTTTCTGATCGGAAAATGAGGGTTTCCGATTGGGTCGAGAAGCGCTTTTCGATCAGGGACTTTTCGATCGGGTCGAAAAGTCATTTTTCATCGAATTTTTTCGTTTTTACCAATTTGCGAAACTTTTTCCAATTGTAAAACACGATTTTTAAATGGATCGAAAAGCTAGAATCGTATTTTGGTTACCCCCCTTCCAAGTTTTATTCCCGGTAATTAATTAAAATCATAGGTGGCTCGTGATACCACTGTTGGGTTATATAACTATTTATCAAAACACGAGTACGCAGCGGAAAGAAACCTATGAATTAATCTAACTAACCGGATAGAACATGTTTACCTTATGAGCTCGGAATGACTTGATCTCTTGGAGGATTTAATGCAAATCCCTCTACGATCACACACACGACACACCAATGCTATGTGCTAGCACTTGATCACGAACTCCTCTAATGAAGATGGCTTGGTCGAACCACACAAGAATCGAAACCCCCCTTGGGTTTTCTTGTTGCCGAATTCGAGAGAGATGGGAGAGAGAATTAGGGTTTGCCTTTTTTTCAGATAAAAGCAGTAACTAAACCTTAAACCTAGAGGGTCTATATATAGGTTTAAAATACTTGATAAACAAGCAAAGGGATAGGCATAAGAGCCCTAACCGAATTTCGGCCTAGAGGCCTTATCCACATCCTCCTCTCAATTATAATCCAATTATAACTCTCTCTAATTACAACTAACACCCCTGTTAACAATTAACTGTCAGTTTTTTATGAAACCAAATGTTCGTGATAAATATTAATTAACTATTAATTAATATTAATACATTTGGTGTCGAGACGTGTGACCTCGTATGCTTAAATAATTTCGGACATACGCTTACTATTACATGATCATATCCCTACACTTAATACAATCTTAATACAACATTCACAAATTGATCATTACAACATAATACTCAAAATATGATCAATTTGTTCAACATGTGTAAACATAACAATTATAAACTAAACCCTAAAATCATTTGCCAAAGAAATACATAAAAAAGAAAACCCAACTCAGATACATTACAAATTTAAGATTTTTAACTTCAAGTTTCAATCTTTTGCAATTATCTTGGTACTTACGGAGGATTTCAAGAGCTCTTTCAGATACGGGAGGATCAGCCCAACTTACAAATACACACTTTGAACCATGTTTACCAGAATATTAGATCAGACAAAAAGTTAGGTGAACATTTCAAAAAACAATACGGAGATAAATGGACTACCCAATACTTACTAGTCTAGCACAACAATGAAAACGGCGACCTGAAATTACTGTCATGGAAGAGGTGCGTATGACTGTTGCAAACCCACATGTTTTACAGATCACCATCTTCGTTTCTTTCATCAATGAGAGAGAGAGAGAGAGAGATGGGTATGAGAGCCGTTGCTTCCTTTGGAGAAGACGTTAGGGTTAATGGGTTATAAAAATATATTAAAAATTTGGTTAACATTAAAATGACGGAATTACCCTCACATGACTGGCACATGTCATGCCATTTAACGGGGCATTTGGACGACATTGGGCCAAGGACTTAATTCACACAGAAATGTAAACCACAGAGTGTCAGACATAAACTTTTCAACCTTTGAACTCAAATAACAAAGATGACCAAACCACATAGATGCAAACCGTAATTAACTCAATGTCCTATATTATTTATAATTTTCTTCTTTTAATATTTTATATGTTTTTTTAGATTAACCTTGTATTAACTACAAATATTTATAAATTGATTTGAAACTAAAAGATGTATTTTCTTAAATTATTTTTTATACATGCATCTCGCGTTTTAAATAAACCATTTCTTACATAGAAACCACCACATACCCTTATTCCATGGTAACAACCAAACACCACCTGAATAATTTCAAAAAAACGTATCATCATATCGACATACCCTCCTATCCCTATGTCCAAACAGAAAATATCTCCATAAGATCTTTTATATACAAGATTTTGTCCCACCAGAATCACACACAACTGGCAGATAAACGCGACGTCGTTTCGTCAACCCCACCAAAACAGTCACGTGTCCACTTCTTTTCTTCAACACGAGCCACAAAACTCCCACCCATTTATCCACATTACCCCCCAAAACAAATATAATAATTAAATAATAAATCCCGTCCGACGTGTCACCTCTGTTCTTCCCTTTTGCACTTTTTCCTTGTAAAAAACACCACTTTCATTTCATCAGATCAAAAAACATATTAAACCACACAAAAACTCCTCTGTTTCTCTCTCTAACGGATCAAGGTTTTCCGGCCGTCACAACCGCCGCCACGCGCCACCTCTCTCCGATCGTCTCAAACCGCTTTCTGATTCACAACTGCCCTGTTTATTTCCTGTTTTTTAGTTTTTTTTTATTCAAACTTTAAAGAAATTGGTGCTTTCAAATAGCGGAGTTCGGATCTTTGATATCTCGGGTGGAGTTCGAGATTACGGGTCGGATCCTATTGAGCGATTGTGGGTGAAAGCATGGTTGAGGTTTGTACTAATTCCTTTTAATTATTTTTTGCAATTATATTTATATGATAACTAGTTTTATATATAATCGTCAGTAAGGGCTGAATTTGTTAATGAGATAACTTAATTATCGATTACAGTTATTGCAGGTAAGAGTGTTCTTCCCCCTTTTCACAATTTGACTATTTATCTTGGTTAATTTTGACCTAATTACTATATTAACAAATACAAGCTTCTATGAACACTAAAACATTGATTTCAAAATATATATATTTAATTAATGATATAACAAGTATAGTCGTGTAACATAATGTTAAGTTCCTAGATTTTGATGGGAAGTGTATCTTTTTTATGAAAACATTATTTTTAGGTCCAACGGAGGGTGATTGTAAACGTAATTTTGTTTTTTGTTTTTTATTTTTTATTAAAACGTAACAAATTTAATTGGTGGTATAACAAGTATAGTCGTGTAACATAATGTTTAGGGCCTAGATTTGATGCTAAGATTTTTTTTTTTACCTAATAATCCCTAAATGAACTTCAAAAACACACAAACACGAAGGGTGATTGTAAACGGAGGGTGATTGTAAACGTAATTTTGTTTCTTGTTTTTTGTTACTTTTATTAAAACGTAACAAGTTTAACACATGAGTTGGTCGTGTATTGCATTATTTGTAATAAGCTAGTAAATACATTTTCCTAATTGACCTTCTTTGATGTTTAATATGTTCCTCGGATCAAAATTTTAAAACCTCTTCTTGATCTTGATATCTCCATTGCTATCTTCTTAAAACACAGGATCAAAATGAAGGTTCCCTTTCAAACACGACCACTAACAGTCGATTTGACGATCAATCATTCGGCAAAGACAATGCTCTCAAGGTTTATATAGCCCTCAATGATTCAATATAAACAAAGAAAAACTTCTCTTGATGTTGTATATTCATGTCGATTTCAATTTTGATGTCAAACAGGCTAGAAAACCGTACACAATCACCAAACAACGCGAAAAATGGACACAAGATGAGCACGTAAAGTTTCTTGATGCTCTAAAGTTGCACGGACGATCATGGCCGAAGATTGTAGGTACGCCCAACTTGATTCATGTCATAAAACAAGTTTATGGTTTATGATTCTTATGGATTTGAGTTTACGGTTTACGGTATAGGGTACGGTATAGGGTAAAGTTCAAATGAGAACTTTTTATTTTGAGAACTTTTGAGAAGCAAATCTCAACCACTAATTTCAGGTGGGGATCACTATAATTCATGGGGGGGTCTTCCATATATATATAAACTAGTGGCATAAATTTGGTTCTCAAAAGTTTTTTAAAACCAATTAGTTCTCAAATGATCCTCTCCCTTACGATATAGTATTCTGATGGCATATTATTTTGATGGATTTGCAGAACGTGTGGGCAGCAAAACAGCGGTTCAAATACGAAGTCATGCTCAAAAGTTCTTCTCGAAAGTGGTTCGCGAGTCAACCGGTTCCGATGGAACCGAGGCAGGAAGCATTGAGATCCCGCCTCCTCGTGCAAAGCGGAAACCCACGCGCCCTTATCCTCGTAAAGTGTCGCCTCCATTGAAGAAACAAGCTGACCCGGTGAGTGTCGACTCATCAGGCTCGAATCATGAAAACACGTCATCAAGTTCGCTTGAGTGTGTGTCGATCCAAAGCCTAAAGCTTTTTGGGAAGACGTTTTTCGTTACGGGCTCCAGGAGACCGTCTTCTGTGGACACTAACAACACTAGGGTGGAACTCGATGCCTAGGCTTACACCCGAGAGTCCTGCTACGTGTGGTTTGAGTGGTTATGGCGATTTGGCGTATTTTATCGTGCAATCGAGTGATCGAAGTGAACCAACGACACGATGTTGTTCACAAGATGGCAGAATCGGTGAATTTGGTAAGAGTAGTGTGTAAACAGGTAGATGGAAGAGTTGAGAGTAAACTTTGTTCATCTTTTAATGAACTGTTTGCATAACAAGTCAAATGGACTAAATGTTAAATATGATATCTTTGTAGTTTTTGTTTCTAGATGCTAAATATCTGTTTTGTTCTTTTAATATAACTAGCAAATAAGAAGCTCGAGTTGCGGCGTCCGTAAGAATGTAAAAATACAAAATCTTAATCCTAATAAAGCAATAAAATGGTTTCTACATGTCTTCTTTTTAAGGTGTCCACATCAGCACTGCCACATGTCAAAACTAGATTCAATTATCAATTTAGTAAATTACCAATTAAGACTAATTACCATATTAAAATTTCATTTAAAAAAAAATTGGCAAACATAATGTAGATTTGATAAATTACGCAATAATTTGAGTCTTTTTAAGGAAACAAATCAAGAATTTGTCAACTTTAATATATTAAATTATCAATTAATATTTTATAATGAATTATGTCATTTATAATTTCTAAATTTCTTAATCGTTTTTTTATATTTAGCTAATATTATAAACCTAAATTCAACCTGTGTAGTACACGGGTTACTAACCTAGTTATGTATATAGAATTTACTATTTCAATGGCTATATAATTTTGGAAAAAAATGGATTTTAATAATCCTACCTATTTATAATTGGTGGATAATAATCCCATGTAATTTTTTGGCCAAAAACAGTTTTTTCCTTTACACCCCGTTATTTTTAATAATCTTTTTCGTTAAAAAACTAACACCATTAGTGTGGAGGACTAATAATGTCATTATCAAAACTTGTTTTTTTAAATAAACTTTAAGGGTAAATAATATAATTTTCATAATTTGATTTAATAAAAAAAAACTCAAACCCCCCACACACACACCCGTCTTCTTCCCCATCACTGTTCTCTGGCAACCAATCCCCTCCGACGACCTTCGAACGCCGACCTCAGCCCCCCGTTTTCAGACGAAATACAGCAACCGACGGCGAGTGTGACAAACTCCGACGAGGAGAGTAAAAAAATTCAGCTCAAACCCTTCCTCACAGCTCTCTCACACATCTGCTGTGTGTGAATTCCATTTTTTTTATTCTCCACGAGATGAAGTGAATTGGTCGCAGAATCATTTGCCTAAATGATTTCTTCAGCAACACCTTGATTAGGTTCAAAATCATCTTTTAGGGCACAACGATACCTGGTTTGAGCAATATTGTAACCATCTCTCCTCTTACTATCACTTGTTGTTCCAACAACTCCATACCAGTTGCAACCGGAATCCCCGATTTTGACGACTCAAGTTCTTCCAAGGAGTTAGAAACTTCGTTTGTGGTGCAAGGGGAAAACAAGGAATAGATATGTGTTGCCATCAAGAAATCAATCGATTCCAAGAGTTGGATGATCATTTGAGTGAATGGTTTGCCAACAACGATAAGTTGGGAATCCAAATTGTTTCTCCCGTTTCTCGTTGGTGCTCTGAAATTGGGGTATCATAAAACTTGGAAATCGGTTATGAGATTGAGCTAGATCTGAAATGAATACTTGTATTTGAAAGAAGATACAATGATTTTGTTATCGGTTTGTGCTGAGGTCGGCGTTCGGTCGCCGGTGAATCACGAACGACAATAGGGAAGAAGACGGGGGGTTTGAGTTTTCTTACTAAATCAAATTATGAAAATTACATTATTTACCCTTGAAGTTTATTTAAATAATACAAGTTTTGATAATGACATTATTAGTCTTCCACACTAACGGTGTTAGTTTTTTTAACGGAAAGGATTATTAAAAATAACGGGTTGTAAATGAAAGACTGTTTTTGGCCAAAAAAGTTACTTGGGATTATTATCCGTCAATCGTGAATAGGTAAGATTATTAAAATCCATTTTTCCTATAATTTTAGAGGAGTAAAGAAAGCCACCAGCTATATATAATTTTAGAGGAGTAAAAAAAAGCCACCAGCTATAAAGTCAGGTAGCAAACTGTTAAGTGAAGTACAAAAAAGAAAGTGTTTTCAAGTATGTTACACTTTACAGTTGAGATACATTGAAGAAAGAAGTAAAATAAAATTCGACACGATTGGATTTTCCAACAGCTACGTTTTTAATACAATCTATAACGAAAGATATATTAAAATAGCAAATGTTAAAAGATCAAAAAACATATATAACGTAAAAAATTTATTAGGAATATATTTCAATGACTAAGTTACAATTTTTTACCTTTATACTTTACAAAACTTTGGATTTTAACCTTTTTTAAAAAAACTTTCAAGTTTTACCCTTTATTTGAAAACTTGTTTCATGTTTTAACATTTACACTAACCCAGTTAAATTTCTTTGTTAGATTTCTAATAAAGGGGTACTATTGTAATTTTAAAAAAAAAATCCTTAAAACTTTTGAACGAGAATTGCCTCAATCTCGGAAAATCAAGCAAACCCGTCGCAAAGCTCGAGGTATATTGTCACTTATGGTAAGTGTGATATGCAGTGGCGGATTACATACAAGAATAGATTATAAACTTGAAAGATGAGGAGATTACATTACTATTTCGATCACTTAGACACTATAAATTTTATTTTTGATTGTTGTTAGATATGTGAGAAGATTGCTTTTAGGATTGATTTGCTTTGTTAAGGATGATGGTGACAGATGTAAAAAACATGCTATAGAAACATGTCACATTTGCACAAAAACATAGTTAAGTTCCCCTCCTCCTCCCCCTTCTACCACCACCGCCCTTCTTCTCGGCGCTCCTCCCCTTCTTCCCGGTGGCGCCCTTCTTCCCTGCGCCGGATTTGTACAGGCTTCCTTGACCCCTTCACCCTCCCCTCCTACCTTCCACCTCCTCCCCCTTCTACCACCACCGCCCTTCCCCTCCGCCCCCCTGCTTCCCTCCTCCGCCGCCTTACCCTCCCTCGATCTCTCCTTTTTCTGCCTCGTCGCCCCGCCCTGCATCCGCTCCTTACCCACCTTCTGTTGTTCCCTGCTCGCCAGCCTTCTTCGCCGGAATAAGGCGTACCAACCTGTATCTGTTGTGGTACGACCGGCTTCATCTGGTACGGCCGGTTCTGGTCCGGCGACTTGTTCGGCGTCTGGTACAGCGTCTGGTCCGCCGACTGAACCGGTGGTACGCCGGCCCATGTGGTCCGCCGGTTTCACCCGGTCTGTCGGTCTCCCGGGTACGGTGTCGATCGGGTCTTCCGACTAGGTCTGGTCCGCCCCTTTCGTTTGTCGCACCAGCTTCCTTTCGGCCCCTGTCACCTAGCCCGTACCTCACCTTTCCGTTGCTCACCCCCGAACCTCACCTTCCATTGCCTCAACCATTCCCCCTTTGAATCATTTCCGAACCTACCCTCTCTTGTTCCTTTCCCCTCCCGGTTGGCTCCGCCTGAAGCCCGCGCGGGGGGGGGGGGGTGATGTAAATTTCCTCGCCGGGGTCCGGGATGTGCCAACCCTCTGTTGGTTTATCTGGTGTGATCTTCTAGCATTTTGTTCCTCCACGCGTTTCTGCTTGACCCGCGTGTTTATTTTATGGCATCCACCTCAGTGCCATCTAGGGGTTCCGTTCAATGCCCCCTACCTTCTTTCCATTGTTGCCCCGATGGTGTTATTAGCTCCAAAGGGATCTCCCGCCTCATTTCGCATCTCAAGACCTTCCACCTTCCGTCTGATGAGCGTCGGGACACCATTCGAGATGCACTGGCGGCTGATGCCGGTGTTTTTTCGGCAATGGACTCGGCCTTAAAAGGCTGTGGGTATTGGATATGCGAGCGGTGCATGAAGATTAATGCCCTAAGCCGTGGTTGCCACCACCCTAACGAGGTTGTCCGGTTGGCCGCTTCCGGTGATGGCGCAGTTTGCCACACCTTGGGGATCCCCAGGCCGTCTCCCCCTGTCAATATGTCAAATGTTCCTTGTTCCTTTCTGTTAGACGGGGGGTTGCTGGACCGGGCCTTCAAGGCCCGCGTCACTACGGTCAAGAGCATCCCTCACAGTTGTCGTTTAGCCTTCTCTCAGGCGCTTAAATCTGCCCTTCTTAGGTTGGCAGCACAGCCCGGTTCTGATGACGCTTGGGTTAGACTGCTTCTTCTTCCTCGGTGCACTCTGCAGGTTTTCAGACCTTAGAATCGGCAGGATTGCCTCTCCGGGAATCGGAAAGCTTTGAAGAGTAGGTCCATCATGACATCATTGGCTGCCTGGGGGCGTGAGGAAGGTTTTGAACAGTTGGTGATGGGTCTCCTTAACGGTGCCGGGAATGGGGTCGCGGGTTCCTTCGGGGTTGTTTCTGACGATGAGAGGGACCGTTTGGCACCCAACATCAAGCAGTGCATCCGTAAAATTGCGGACGGTGATTTCACTGCGACCATGAAGGTGTTATCTTCATCTGGGGTGGCGCCATACAACGTCGAAACCACGCGCGCCCTAGAGGCTAAACACCCGTACTTTCCTTCCTCGTCCATGCCCTCTGCTCCCTTCTCCGAGCCTCCGGCTGGTCACTTGTGGCGAGCGGGTTCTTGACTGTATAAAATCATTTCCCAAAGGGACGTCGTGTGCGAGGGATGGGTTGCGTGCCCAGCACATCGTGGATAGCCTTTGTGGGGAAGTGTCTGCTACTGCCAGGGACCTCCTGGATGCAATTACCACGGTCGTCAATCTCTGGATGGGGGGGGGGGTGGGAGGAGGTGCCCGGTTGGCTTGGCTGAATTTGTCGCTTCGGATCCCTTAACGCCGCTCCTCAAGCCTGACAATGGAATTTATCCTATCGCCGTTGGCACCATCTAGAGGCGGCTGGTCTCTAAGGTTGCGATGCAGGGAGTTTGTAAAGATATGGCTAAATACCTTGGTGATTACCAGTTCGGGGTCGGTTTGTCGGGTGGCGCCGAAGCAATCTTCCATAGCGTTAACCGCATTATGGGAGAACGACATCTTGACGGGTCCCTCGCTATGCTCACGGTCGATTTCTCCAATGCGTTCAACCTGGTTGATCGTTCGTCCTTGCTCCGGGAGGTCAGACTGAGGTGCCCGTCGATTTCGCCTTGGGTTGAGTTCTTATATGGCCAACCGATCCACTTATACCTAGGGAATGATCATATTTGGGCCACCACTGGGGTCCAGCAGGGTGACCCGTTGGGGCCCCTCCTGTTTGCCCTCATCCTTCACCCGCTTGTGCATCATATTCGGGACACATTCCATTTGTTGCTCCATGCCTGGTATCTTGATGATGGTACAATTATTGGGGATACCAGGGAGGTGGCTAAGGCCCTCGAGGTCATTAAAGAGAGGGGGCAGCCGTTGGGACTTGCGCTAAATATTAAGAAGACGGAACTCTTTTGGCCATCCTGTGATGGTGTGAAGGTCCGGCCGGGCCTCTTCCCTACTGACATTAGCAGACCCACTAAAGGGGTGAAGCTCCTTGGGGGGGGGGGGGGTTGTTAGTCGTGATGGCCAGTTTATCTAAGGGTTTGCTTTGAGGAGAGCGTCAACAGCCGCTGATCTTATGCGCCTCCTCCCCGCGCTGGATGACCCGCAATGCGGACTCCTTTTGCTTCGTTCGTGCATGGGTGTCACCAAGTTTTTCTTTGGCCAAAGAACTTGTCCCCCCACTCATATGATGGCGGTGATAAGGATTTGCGGTCGGCCGTTGAGGATATTGTCGTGTGTGGGGGTCCCTTCTTTGGGGACTTGCAATGGCGGTTAGCTTCTTTGCCGATTCGGCATGGGGGGCTTGGGGTCTATTCGGCGGTTGAGGCGATGTCGTACGCCTTTGTGGCCTCACGTGCCCAATATTGGACGCTGTAAGACCATATCCTTCGGGAGAGTGGGGCTTGTGGTATGGGCCCTGACTATGAGAATGCTTTGGCTGGACTCCATGATATATTGTCAGGCTTTGATCTGAGCGGTTTCACTAATAAGGACAACGCCCCACCAAAAGCCTAACACGTTTTGGCGAATGCCCACTTTGGTAAAACCTTGCTTGAGATGGAAGTTACCTATGAGATGGCAGTCAAGCAAAATGTCGTTTGGGAATGCCTTCGATAACCACATGCGCAAGATTTACTCCATGCTCTCCCTATTGACGGGTTGGGACATCACATGTCGGCCGTCGAGTACCGGACAATCCTCAAGTATCGCCTCATGGTCCCCTTGTTCCCCGTTGATGAAAAATGCGCCGTCTGCAACAAGGCATGTATGGATTCGTTTAGGGAGCACGCCGTTCACTACAAAGAGCTCCCAGGATTTAAATATCGACATGATGTGGTTCGGGACGTTCTGTTTGACATTTTCCGACGGGCTGGAATCTCGGCAAGGAAGGAAGCCCCTGTTAACTTTCTGTCTGACACCTTGGATGGGCACTCAACCCTCAGGCCTGGCGACATACTTTTTTTTGGGTGGCAGAATGGGAAACATGCCTGTGTCGATTTAACGGGGGTCTCTCCCCTTGTTGGGCTGAGGGCAAGTACCTTCGTGGCGGGCCAGGCGGCGTCTAGAGCAGTTTCCGGGAAGGTGAACAAACACGAGAAAGCGTGCATCGAGAACCAACATGTGTTTGTTCTCTTCGCCTTTGATACATTTGGCCATCTTGAGTCGGGGGCGGCTGCCATGTTGCACCGGATCCAAAAAGTCATGTATGGGAATATCGTGGCCTCTAGATTGAAGAATGTGGTTTTCATACTGTAGAAATATGATCACGTAAAATAAACGTATGTCCGAAAAATATTTAAGCCTACGGGGTCGCACGTCTCGACACAAATGTATTTGTATTAATTAATAAGTTAATTAATAAAGAACACGAATCTATTTAACGAAAGGTCGTTAAAAATAACGATAACTAGTTAACGGTGGTTAGTTATCAGTTAAGAGAGAACTGCAATTAATATATAGTTGAGAATTACTTAGGGAAATACCTAGAGTGGGTCTGCGACTCCTATGGGCTTTCCTAACCCTAAACCCAACTTGGAAAACAAGTTAATCTAGGCTATAAATATAATCTCTAGCCTATAGTTTTCTTTACACATGATTATAAAGATAATTGGCACTCAAATTCTCTCTCTCTCCCTCCCTCTAATTATAAAGATAACTAGCATGCGTACATCGTTGTGTCGTGTGTGAAATCGTAGAGGGGTTTTACTTTAAACCCTATCACATAGCTTCTCAACTGGATCTTAAGGTAATCTTTATATTTGGTTAGTTAGTTAAATACATAGATTAATTTTTCGCTGCGTAATCGTGTATCGATAAAACGTTATATAACCCAACAGTGGTATCACGAGCCACCTATGTTATTTTTTAATTACCAAAAAGATAAAACTTGAAGCGGGGTTAGGGTTCTGATAAAATTTTCGAAATTTTAGTAAAAATTGGATTTTTGGAATCCTAATCAAAGTTTTTCTTTAAATATATATTGTGAAAATCCTGGTTGACACCAGTTCACCTAAAAAATTGCTAAAAATCACGGTTTTTGAGTTAGAGGCTGAAATTTTCACAGTAGATGCTCGACTTATAGGGCTACAACTTTCGTCTTTTGACCTAATCCCAGTTCGACCATCTTCGGAGTCCGATCAGGTCTTGAATCTGATGAAATTTTGAGATCCGAATTTTTCTATGATTTGTAGATAAGTTTGTTATAAAACATAAATGAGATCCTAACTTTTCTACAAGTTATTTATAAAAGATAATTGAGATCCTAACTTTTCTATAAGTTAGTTATAAAAGATAATTGAGATCCTAATTTTTCTATAAGTTTGTTATAAAGGATTAAGTTTGTTATAAAGGATAGTATGATCCTAATTTTATTATATAAGTTTGTTACAAAAGTTTAGTTTTTGGAAAATATGAACTTGCATAATAATTTATGAAATAAGATTTTTGTTTATAAATAAAATTTGTGCCCTAAAATAAAAAAAAAGACTGGCTCACCCATTTGATCACACTCTAAGAGAGGTATAAGTCGGGTCGCTCTGCTTCCCTAATGAAGGTAGGTACTTAATTGCTACGCGCAAACCTCACTTCTACGCTTCTTTGTGTGTTCAAATGGAGCTACCGAGCTCTTTTGAATTGAAGGCAACTTAAAAAGGATTTTTATAAAAAAATTATGTATTGAAGATATGCATGAATCTTCATACATAACATTTTGATCACACATCAAATTGTTTGACCCATATTTAAAACTTAAGTCTATGCCACCCAACTTGTAAAGGACACTTGTGGATGTTGTTTTACTCATTGGTACACAATGGTAAAATAGCACTTACATGGCAAAATTTTCACTCACTGGTACACAGTGGTGGACAATTTTGTGCGTTCTTGGTTGAACGACTTAAAGCGAGTTAAGCGGTGAGACCTTGACCCGTGGCATAAGATGAGACGAAACATGACTACAAATCACTTGATGCAAGTACACAAGTGTTGCTTGTAAGTCCCATTCTATCTAGGAATTGCACTAGTAATGCAATTACTAATCGTCACTTACCTTTTGAGTACATCATTTCTAGCAGATCAACTGATGAAATGATGGTATGTCAATTGGATCCTAGCCTTAATAAAATTAATTGTTTAAATAATTTAAACATTGGGTGATTAAATTTGTTAAGGAATAACTATCGAAAATACTGATTTTTGAACTTTATCTGTTTTGTAGATGGCAACAATGAACCCTCCTCAAAACACCGTTGGTCATGCTTTTCGTCAAATGTTTGAAAGGGAAAAACTCAATGGATCAAATTTCAATGACTGGTATCGTCAACTGAGGATTGTCCTAAGAGTTGAAAGAAGAACCGATAGCCTTGAAAATCAGTGGCCAACCAAACCAGCTGCTACTGCTAGTGATCAAGAAAAAGCGCACTACAACGCTGAATATAGCAGATTTGATGAAGTTGCTTGTTTGATGATCTCTAGTATGACTCCTGATCTTCAAATGCAATATGAACTTCATACTCCTTATGATATGATCAGAGAATTAAAGAAGATGTATGAAAAACAAGCTGGAGTTGAATTGTTCGACTTGGTTGTGGAACTCCACGACTAAAGCTTGAAGCTGGTAAATCAGTCAGTAGTCATGTGCTCAAAATGAAGAGCTACTTTGACATATTGGAATCACTCAACTATGGATACAATCAAGCTATTGCGGTTGGCATGATTCTCAAATCTCTTACAAAGGATTATGAGGGTTTTGTGCGCAACTACACCATGCATAGTATGACTAAAACCATACCTGAGCTTCATGCCATGCTTGTTGAGTATGAGAAGACCATTCCAAAGAAAGCCACTGAAACCTCCCAAGTACTCTTGTTAAAAGGGGGGAAGATCCAAAAGGCTAAACAACCGCAAAAGGCAAAGGGCAAGTATGATGGGAAAGGAAAAGGCAAACAAGTTGCTTATGTTCCAAAACCTAAGAAGACTCCTCCGCCTAAAAAGGAGCATCCGGCTAAAGACCAGATTTGTCACCACTGCGGTGAAGTGGGACACTGGAAGAGGAATTGTCCTGTCTACCTAGCTGAGTTGATCAAGAAGAAGAAGCAAGCTAGTGGGACTAGTACTTCAGGTATCTTCACAATTGAATTATTTTCCTTTTCTAAGCAAAATTCATGGGTTTATGACACTGGCTGTGGAATTCATATCTGTAATTCGTTACAGGGACTTAGAAAAGGAAGGAAGCTGAAGGCTGGAGCTTTGCAGCTATTCGTGGGCAATGGTCTACCAGCACCTGTTGAAGTAATAGGAGAATATCATTTAGTTCTTCCTTCCGGTTTAATTCTTGTTTTAGACAATTTTCATTATGCACCTTCTATTACTAGAGGTGTCATTTTAGTTTCCTTGTTGAAAAACCATGGATTTATTAATGTTTTTAGTAATATCGGTATTTCAGTTTCTAAAAATAATGTTCATTATTTTGATGCTATTCCTTGTAATGGTATTTATGAAATTGATAAGCGTGGTTGTAACTCAAATAACTCGATGTATAGTATTAGTAAAAGAGTCAAGACAAACTTGGACTCTACCTATCTGTGGCACTGTCGTCTTGCTCATGTAGGCAAGAACCACATTGAAAGACTTCAACGTGAAGGAATCTTACAATCAAGTGATGAATCACTTGATAGATGCGTTTCTTGTATTTCAGGCAAGATGACAAGGAAACATTTTCCGCATAAACCAAAAAGGGTGAAAGAACTTCTTGGATTCATTCATACTGATGTTTGTGGCCCATTTAGACATGTGTCAAGAAAAGGTGCTAGCTACTTCATAACTTTCACGGATGATTTCAGTCGTTATGGTTATGTTTACTTGCTTAAACATAAACATGAAGTTTTTGAAACATTCAAAGAGTTTAAAAATGAAGTAGAAAATCAACTCGGCAAGACCATCAAGATCCTTCGTTCGGATCGTGGTGGAGAATACTTAAGCCAAGTGTTTAAGGATTATCTAAAAGCATGTGGAATTATCCAACAGCTCACTCCTCCATACACTCCACAACATAATGGAGTTTCTGAAAGGTGAAAGCGAACCTTGTTAAAAATGGTGAGATCAATGATGAATCTTACGACTCTCCAAATTTCATTTTGGGATTATGCTCTAGAGACTGCTGTACGCATTCTCAATATGGTTCCAACCAAGAAGGTTGACAAGACACCACATGAATTGTGGTATGGAGATGTCCTTAAATTGTCTTACTTGAGAGTCTGTGGATGTGAGGCGCTTGTGAAGCGCGATACACCTGATAAACTTCAACCCAGAACTACTAAGTGCATCTTTGTAGGATACCCTAAGGAAACAATGGGTTACTACTTCTATAATCCTACAGAAAACACTGTTCGAGTGGCTAGATATGTTGAGTTCTTTGAGAATGATCTAATAGCTCAAGAGAACAGTGGGAGAATTGTAGAACTACTAGAAGATGTGTCACCTTCTGAAACTCCTAGCAATCATCAACTGGGGGGGGGGGATGTTCAAAGTAATGAACCCCAAGTCGATGATAGTGCGATTCCACTTTGTTGGTCCGAAAGGAATATACGTACTCCGGATAGATGGATGGGTCAAATCAAATCCGAGGAACACGAATCAGGAGATCTCGATGAGCCTCTGAACTTCAATGCTGCATTATCAGATCCAGAATCTGACAAATGGCTTGAAGCTGCGAATGTGGAAATGAAATCCATGGAAGAAAATCAAGTATGGAGCTTGGTTGATCTTCCACCTAATGCAAAAACCGTTGGGTGTAAATGGATCTTCAAGAAGAAGACCGACATGGATGGAAATGTACACACCTATAAAGCTCGTCTCGTGGCGAAAGGTTATACTCAACGTTTCGGCGTTGACTATGATGAGACCTTTTCTCCAGTTGCTGACATTAGAGCTATTAGGATTCTCTTAGCCATAGTTGCGTTCTATGATTTTGAGATATGGAAAATGGATGTTAAGACTGCTTTCTTAAATGGTTACTTGGATGAAGAAGTCTATATGGATTAGCCTGAAGGTTTTATTGATCCAAACCATCCCAACAAAGTATGCAAGCTTCAATGGTCCATTTATGGACTAAAGCAAGCATCAAGAAGTTGGAATAAACGGTTTGATGAAGAAATCAAAAAGTTTGGTTTCATTCAAAATCCTGATGAGCCATGTGTATATCACAAAGCAAGTGGGAGTAATGTTACTTTCCATGTCTTATATGTAGATGACATATTGATTATAGGAAAACACATTCCAATGTTGCAAGATGTAAAATCTCATCTTGGAAAGTGTTTTGCCATGAAAGACTTGGGTGAAGCAGCATTTATTCTTGGAATCAAGATCTATAGAGATAGAACTAGGCGGTTACTTGGACTAAGTCAAAGTGCTTATATCGATAAGATCTTGAAACGATTCAAGATGGAGAATTTTAAGCGTGGTCTTGTACCCATGCAGGAAGGACTTGGTCTATCGGTCAAACAAGGTGCTTCTACACCTGATGAGGTGAAGCGTATGCATAGAGTTCCTTATGTTTCGGCTGTAGGATCTATAATGTATGCGATGAGATGCACTAGACCTGATGTAGCGTTTGCGCAAAATATCGTTAGCCGATTCCAACAGAATCCAGGTGAAAGTCACTGGACTGCTGTTAAGACCATTCTTAAGTACCTACGGGCTACTAGAGATTTGTTTTTGGTGTATGGAGGAAATCCAGATTTAGAGCTCAAAGTGACCGGATACTATGATGCTGGATTTCAGACTGATAGAGATGACACGATGTCTCAGTCTGGTACGTCTTCATTCTAAATGGAGGCGTTGTGGATTGGAAAAGCAAGAAGCAAACCACAGTTGCTATGTCTGCAACAGAGTCTGGGTACATTGCTGCCTCAGAAGCTGCAATGGAAGCAGTCTGGATAAGGAAGTTTATTTGTGGGCTTGACGTGATCCCTTCAAATAGCTTACCCATTGATATGTACTGTGGTAATACTGGTGCATTAATCATTGCCAAGGAACCTGGAGTTCAGAAAGGTGCTAGGCATTATGCTAGAAGATATCACTATGTTCGTGAGCAGATCGAACTAGGGGAGATCAAACTACTCAAAGTTCACACAGATGTTAACTTAGCTGATCCCTTTACAAAAGCTTTATCTAGACCAAAGCTTGAAAGGCATGCCGAGGGCATGGGACTTAAATTAGCTAGTTAATTCATGTAAATCTGTTGTTCGGTATTTGGATAAGGGATGTTAAGCAATTTCTATTTATATAATGAAATAAAGTACTTGATATGTTTGATTTCATTTAATATTAATTGTGTCCTGTATTTGCATGTTTAATCCCTGAATATTTATTAATATTCTAAACTGTCCATTATCGATTGACTATATGGGAATATAGTTAAACTAAGACAAATCTGAGTGATTGGTAATATTCTTGGAATATATAAAGGATGGTCCCACCAAACTCACATGGTATTCATAAGATGCATATCGGACTACCCCACTAACGAATTATGACTTTATGGATCGGCGTCATTAAGTAAAATTCGTATATAGTTACTTTACTTATCCTTAGACTTGAGATACAAGCAGGTCATGCATGTATGAATTGCACTTACTTGATATAGTTCTAACTATCCTGAATAAGGTAGTACAAAAGAGCTATTTTCAGAAAGTGTAGTGAAGTTTGTGACTGTACACGTGTAGTCAATATAGGATTTGTTCTTTCAGCTAAACGTTAAAGAATGATACCACTGGGCCCCTCATTGGGAGTAATTAAGATGTTTGCATGGTCGTGCCCAAATGAAATCCAGATATGTCTCGATTAAATTTGGTAATCTTTAATTAGTTTCGGAATGAGATATAGAATCGTTAAAATTATGAAATGACTTTGATCCATATTCATATTTAACACCGTATCTGTAACAAAGGGATAATAAATGTCTAAACCATTTAAATATACTTTAAGAAACTATACTTAAATATTTTCAGGAGCATTGGTGTGTTGCTAGACGCTAACCAATGTTATTACTTTTATTATTACATGCTCAAGTGGGAGCTGTAGGAATATGATCACGTAAAATAAACGTATGTCCGGAAAATATTTAAGCCTACGGGGTCGCACGTCTCGACACAAATGTATTTGTATTAATTAATAAGTTAATTAATAAAGAACACGAATCTATTTAACGAAAGGTCGTTAAAACTAACGATAACTAGTTAACGGTGGTTAGTTATCAGTTAAGAGAGAACTGCAATTAATATATAGTTGAGGATTACTTAGGGAAATACCTAGAGTGGGTCTGCGACTCCTATGGGCTTTCCTAACCCTAAACCCAACTTGGAAAACAAGTTCATCTAGGCTATAAATATAATCTCTAGCCTATGGTTTTCTTTACACATGATTATAAAGATAATTGGCACTCAAATTCTCTCTCTCCCTCCCTCTAATTTTCGGCTAATAAACCGAACCCACTTAGGGTTTTGGTTTCGAGTGGTTCGACCAAAGCATCAAGGAAGGAGAAGCTCGTGTTCGTGATCAAGTACTAGCATACGTACATCGGTGTGTCGTGTGTGAAACCGTAGAGGGGTTTTACTTTAAACCCTATCACATAGCTTCTCAACTGGATCTTGAGGTAATCTTTATATTTGGTTAATTAGTTAAATACATAGATTGATTTTCCGCTGCGTACTCGTGTATCGATAAAACGTTATATAACCCAACACATACGTCTAGGGTTTGCTATTCAAAAGGGGTTGGCAGCGCAACTTGTTGTCCGCCTTTCCTGTGTGGTGACTTGAGTCTTGTACGTTAATGTTCGTTTTTGGTTTAATGAGAACATATAATAGTAACTATTAAAATAACGAGCAAAAGACTCGTGCGTTGCCGCGGGGTTGTTTGCTTTAGTGAATCTTACGTTGAATATTAATCGCGGGCTTACAATTGTGTGTTTGCATACTCGTCTCAAGTACGTTCTTGCTTGTCTTTGAACTATCCAAGTTAATTGATATTTAGCACTTTCATTTGTCAAGTGCATAAGTTTACATGTGTATTTACCAAAAATAAGTCACTGAAAACTGGATCCTAATTGTCTTCCTCGTGCTTGTAATTTATCTTCTGTTCATAACATTTATAATGATCAAGAATCAGCAAATGAAGTTGATGATACATAATGTAAGTAGGCCTTTAGATACCAAACAACGACCAAGGTGGGTATAGTAGTCAAACGTATTACTAAGCATTTACATAATCATGTTAATACTTAGATACTAAAGACGGTTGCAAACATTTGCCCAAAACATTTACAAAGCAACTTTCTATTGTGAATTTGCCAACTTATACTTGTGTTCAAAATGCAAACTGACATTGAGAAGACAAAAATTCTTCACAACAGCTGCCCAAGTTCCATGGGAGTATTATAGTACCTGGTGCTTTGTAACTAAACATGTAAGGAGTTGTTTTCTTTTTCTTGATGGATCAAAAGTGCTCCTGTGTTTTTCCTTGAATCTTTTCAGTGGAGTGACATCTGTGTGTAGATGGAAATCATATATTTTTTTAGCATTTCATTATTGTATTTTATTTCTTTGGTAAGAATTTATTAATTCAGTACCTGGTTCCTGTGAAATCCGTCTCTTTGGAGGCTTTCCTGCAGGCGTTATTGATGTTGATGAAGAGGAACTCTGACCTGCTACAGTTGTGGTTTGGCCTATAGTCTCTGTACCAATAGCTGTTTCAGTATGAGCATAGCTTCCTGATCAAAGTTTATGAATATTAGGTGTTGTGATAAAATATTAGATGTGATGATATCTATCATAAGTACGTTAGTTGATGGTGTCATAAGCAACATAATTGCAAGAATGTACATACTTGAAAATCTTTGCAGATTATAGAAGCATAAACCGCATAAAAAGTAAAACAAAACTTTCATCGTCCATACACCAAATCATCTATTACTGGTCATACAAATGATCATTGTTGTCAACAAAATATACAGTATGTATACACAACAATATAATAAATGATCATATTTTATGAGAAAATTGTTTCACTTGTGCTGTTAATGGCCTTATTGGAACATGACAAATTTTCATTTGGCTTCTTTTTCTATTACAACTCATTGCAAAAATACAGTTAAATTGAAAAGTGATAAGCTCACCTTCACTGTTGCTATATCTGTCTCCAGTCTCCATATGCAGCATCATCATCATCATCATCGGAAAAATGATAAGAGGGCTAGCTGCCAATATTAACAATTAACATTAACAAATAATCCACTAATATCAACATATACCAAGTTTATAACCTGTCATACATACATGTAGCTTTAATGAATACATCCTCGAAACAGGTAATAAGACAACCTAGAGCGGCACTTGACCATAAAAAGATCCTCCAAATTCAAAGCAAAATCAATACATGTAAACATTTTTAAATTTACCTCAACACATAGTAAATATGTACTGGAAAATCAGAAGGCAATGATGATGGATCATACTACGCAAAAAGTATTCGTGTGTAATTTGGTGAGTCACCCATTTGTCAAGAATGAAAACACCAAAGTGGTCACATTTATGACTGACAGAAAGAAATATCCCAAATTCATGATAGAAAGTTAAGAAGATGAATTGATACGAATATATGATATACTAATAAAACAAAAGAAATACTAATAAAACAATCAATAGATGTTAATACTAAATATAAATTTTATTATCATGCACTTGAGTCCATAAACAACTAAAGACACCGAAAGCAACTTTAGCTTTGATCTGACCTGGGAATGAATGAGCTTCTTATCTTGTTGTATACACCCCATCCATATAAATTTTATGTATTAGAATAAGCCCCTTAAAGTAAATTGAACAATCTTCAAAAATGGAAAAACTCTAGCACCTCTGTACAAATGGGAAAAGAAGAATGTTTACAACACAATCCATAGACAAAACAAAGTCAATCAGTAGTATAAAAATTAGAACTATTAAAATTAGATGAAGTAGTCAAAACCAAAAGACATTAAGATGCAAACAGTTGGTATACACATGTAAAATATTTATGTGTATACAACAACTTGTGTCTTAATGAGTAAAAGATCAGATGAGGTACTGAAAAACAAAAGATAATAAAGACACAAACAGTTATACGTGTAAAAAAAATTATACCAAATGAGTAGCTTTGATTTGACCTGGAAATTGTATCAGAATAAGCCTGAAATTTTATATATCAATTTTAACCAAAAGATACCAAGTATACAATCTCTCTATGTGTGAACCCCCAACCTACCAGGTACATTTGAACTCAATTTCAGGAGCTAATGAGCACAACAATTATAACTCTTCTATTAAGAATAAACTCGCAAAGACAGACAAAAGAAGGCCCGTACTTAAAGGATTACATAAAGGCGGGTTTCTTATTAAAAGATAATGACCAATGAATCCTTGTACTTTGACACAATTGAAGATCAATGAAATAGACATGCTCACAATAACACTTACTCTAGTTAAAAATAGACATGTGCGTTGCTGCGAGGCATGTTTATTTTTTACACGATATTGTTCGAGATCCTTTTATAATTTTAACATGATATTGCTCGTACATTAGAGGAAATGATTTTCCATCGTAGTGTAGCTTCTTAATTTTTAAGAAATCGTAGTATAACTTCTTAATTTTTAAAAAGAATATATGTCTCTAGATTATGGTCTATTGTTGTAAAAGTGATTTGTAGTGTTAAAATGGTGAGTTTGGATATAATTATATCTAAGCTTTTAAAAGTTAGATTACAATTAAAAGAACACACCACAGATTCACAAAAGCAACAGAATCAAACACATCATATCATAAAATGAAACGACTAAAGCAACATTATACAACCAAAGACCCATAAACTACTCACCAACAAACAAAAATACGGAGCAATAATCCAACAGTGATCAAAATGATTGTGGTTCTTTCTGCAAGAGAGACGAACAATTAAAACAATTAGAAATCTGGACACCGAAATAAAAAAAAATTATAGGATACAGAAACCCATAAGACAACAAAAACTTAAAAAACAATCCAAAGTTCAATTTATCCCAAGGCTAAGATCAAGTTATCTCATGTGTGAAGATCATCAATTATCAAATATATTGGATATGGCTGCTACTTGTGCCTCACCAAATACCCATTACTTATGCCTCATATTTTTTTTATCATCATAGCCTCAATTGTCTTGGATCACCACAACCTTAAAGCTTACAGAAAATGCACCAACCAAAGGAAATTAAATGGAGGAGATGTGAGCACGGGTAAGACCCATATTCTCTTGCAAAACAGCTGTAAAAAGGCCAAAAGCGGTACACAAAAGCAGCCCAGAGTCACAAAGAAACATGCACTGTGATACATCAAGCTAAGTGTAAAATTGGGGCTCAGATCTGAAACGAAAGAACAAAATAGACACCAACCATGGCTGCAAGTTATTTGCCACGCCAAGATGAAGGCAATCTTACTTTATTCCAACACAATCAGACATATACATAAAAATCATCATTGCTCGTTAAAATCACCTACTATTCGACAAAAGGCAGTAGGAAATGTAAATTTTTAACGAAAATCACCGGTCGATCTACTCTGAGACGACCTCACTTCGTCAACAGAAAAAAGAGAAAATGGTAGATTCTTTCAACATCCAAACACAAACAGATCATTACCTTATTATCAATTTGATACAGATGTATCAGAAAATCACCGGCCATTGGCAACGCCGGCGACCTCTGTTAAAAACGTTTGCCATGGCGAAACCGACGTCAACAGATAGAAGACTAAACGGCCGATGATTGGGCTCAGATCTAGTAAACCATCACTACCAAAAATAACGACCACCACCATATTCTAAATCACCGGAAAAACATAAGCAAGAGAACAACTCATCATCATCGGAAACCCCCAAATAAAGCAACAACAAACCCTAATCTCAGGGTGGAGAGCAACCACAACCTTAAAAACGGCTCATCATCGGAAGACCCCAAATAAAGCAGTATCAACAAACCCTAATTTCAGGGTGAGAGCAACCACAACCTTAAAAAGGACTCATCATCGGAAACCCCTAAATAAAATATCTCAGGGGTAAATGTAATAATGACATGACATGCTCAAAGAGGGCTGAGATCTTAACTAAGATCTTCATAGCAAAAGAGACTCAAAATAGTGAACATAAAATCTTTGCATCAATGTCAGGCGGGTAAACCGCCAGCGGCGGCCTGCCGACGCCAGAATCGGAGTTAGACTGCAAACGCCGACGTCAACCACCACTGACACCGCCACCGGCAACCAAAATCGCCGCTAATAGTAGTTGAATCGGCGGCGTAGCGCTAGACAGATAAATGAACATCAGCGCCGTTGTTTCTTTTGAGGCGATGTTTAAGAGAGAGAGAAGCGTTGTTTTGAAGCATTGTTATCGTAAGAACAGGTGTATAAGAAAGAGAACACGTGTCATAAAAGGAGCCTTGATAAGTGTCCAACAATACAGCTGTAAGAAAAAAAAATAAGATGAGGCCCAGGATTAGAACCTGAGACCTTCACCATCAAAACCCAAATAAGTACCACCGTGACACGTCAGAACATCGAACAAATTCCTAAACACTTAATACAAAACATCACGAAAGAACTGGGCAAAAGTAAAAAATAAAACAAAACAAATTACCACGTGGCATGTCATGTGAATGCACACGTGGAGGGAATAGTCCCTCATTAGTGTACAGCTCAGACTTAACATTTGATATATAAGGTAATAATAATAATAATAATAATAATAATAATAATAATAATAATAATAATAATAATAATAATAATAATAATAATAATTCATATCTTGAAATGTTATTTATTTCATAGTAACTTTACATTTATTATGTCACGTAACTTCAACTATATTTATATTTCACCGACTATGCAAGAATTCTCAAGCAGCCCATATACAAGGAACATTATCATCAGAGGTCTCTTAAACAAGCTGAAAAGTATATAGTATGTAACAACTATGCACTTCTAATCAATGTCATGAAATCTATGGTTTGCTATGTTTTACTAAAGGTTAGCTAGGTATGCACTTAAAACATTTTTCTTTGTTATGGTCTGGTATGATATTAACTTTTACAAGTCATTTTTTATACTATGCGGTGGCTTGCATCTTATGTTTTAATTATTATTTTTGGTAATAACTAGCTTGGGATCCTATGATCAGCTCACTATTGATACGACTTAACTCACACAATTGATAGTGCTATAAATCCCACCGCAACGCGCGGGGTTCAAGCCTTGTATAAATTATGTATGAAAATTCAAATGAAAATTATATTGCTTAAAAAACATATGGACTAAATTACAACCGGAGAATGGAGACCGAGAACGAAATTTGATCGAAATTTCAGCAGGAGTGGAGTCGTTGCAATTCTCGTTCAAAGGTTTTAAGGTTTTTTTAAATTACAATACTACCCCCTTTATTAGAAAGCTAACGGAGAAATTTAATTGGGTTATTGTAAAGTTAGTGTAAAGGTTAAAACATGAAACAAGTTTTCAAATAAAGGATATCGGATAATCAAGGTTGCAGAAGTCGCTAGGCGCTATCAGGTCGATCAACTGGGGAGTTGCGAGTACTCGGGGCTAGGCGGGGAGTACTCAGTGTGTACTCGGACATGTTAATTATAAAGAAAATAAATTTATAGAACATATATACATATGAAAATACTAATATTTGTAGCAAAACACATGAAGATTAATATATGTCTATAAATGTTTAACAATGAAGAGCATTATCAGTCTTGCATGATGGAAATGTCACAATATAATGCGGATTTAGCCCGTTTATACCCGATGTTGACCGCTTACCACCAAGGTTGACTGACTACGCCTATCCTAGGCGGATTATAACAAAAGCGCCTCGGCAACCCTCCGTCTAGCGAGTACTTGGAGAGTACTCGGCCGTCTAGAGCGACTTTTACAACATTGCGGATAATATTAATTTGTTTTAAAACTAAAAAAAAAATCATATTCTTAGGTATCGGTATTTATTCAAGCTAAAATCAGGGGCAGATCAACCTACGACCCAGTGGAGTCCTATGCTCACCACTCAAATTGCAAAATTTATAGGTAATTACTTGAACCGAATGATTAAGACACCCAATAATTTTTTTCCGAGACACCCAAAGCACTCAAAGTTTATGAAAATGAATTCTTTTTAGCTGTTTTTGGCATCTAAGGTTTGTGAAAATAGCTTATTTTTAGCTGTTTCTGGCACCTAAGACACCAAAGTTATCAAATTTTTTAATAAAAGTAACTCATTTTAATACCTTTTTTTTTAATTTAATCTTTTGGAAAATTTGATTTTAATAATCTCAACTTTTGACTGTTGGCCAACAATAATCCTACCTTTAACTATATTTACCACCGGTCCCAACTCGCAACCTTATTTTTTTTGTTGGACGAGTCATTATCTTTTTTAAACTCTTTTGAACATTTAATGAGAGATATCAATTGTCATATTGCATGGGAGTGTTAAAAAATGTATTACATGTCATGTACCACGTTATAAGACGTTTAACGGAAGGTCAAACAAAAAAACAAGGTTGAAAGTTGAGATTATTGTTGGTTAACGTTAAAAGTTAAAATTATTATGAGATTATTGTTGGTTAACGTTAAAAGTTAAAATTATTAAAATACAATTTTCCTAATATTTTTTAACATACACCGAACAAATTTTCTAAATTTTCTAGACACATCACTATTTGAAATTAGCCAAAAGCAAATATTGATACTCTTTATGTTCGATCTGATACCATTACCAAACGCTCTAGTTACACTAACGCTCACTTTGCAATATATACAATCTTCCTATTCTAATAAACAATTACAATTGTTGACACATGTCAACACTAAATTCATTCTCACAAAAGTTTTTCCTCCAAAATATACTCCCTAATAAATTCTTTTTTATTGGAAAATTATATCCTATTTTATAATTATGATATACTTTTATCTATTTATATTTATGAAATTATAACAATCATATATTAATTTACATCTTATTTTTTATTTAAAAATAATTTTTAAACTATTATTATTTTCATTTTAAAAAATATTTATAAACTTATAAAATACCAATAAACATTTATTTAGTGTGTTTTCAAATATAATTGACAAAATCATATTTAATATTTTAATTAATAAATACTTAATACTATTACAAATTCAATCATCGTTGCGTTGTGGGTGAACTATTTATAGAGAAATTCATAAACGATAAAAATCATGTTCGTAATATCCAATATTAAATAGTTTTTCCTATCAAATCAAATGAGCATGTTCATTTAATTTGGAAATTTTAGACATCACGACTAATACAATTGTAAGTTTTCTAATATATATCAACATAACATTTTTTATTGATAACATTATAATCTTGATTATAATTTAGATTCTATACTCAACAATTAGAGTGTGTTCTTTATACTCATCTAACTTTCTATACAGACTTTTAAAGTCTGAAGTTTATCAATTTATAATTCATGTTAGTCTTTCTATACAGACTTTTAAAGTCTGAAGTTTATCAATTTATAATTTATGTTAGTCGCTATTGACGGTTTTATTGTTTTTTAAACATGATCACGTTTATCTTACATTTTCCAAATATACAAGTAGAGACATGCCCTAAATATATTTTTTTGATAGAGAGAGTAAGTCACCAATACCATATTATGAATTATAACTTTAGCTTTTTATTTAATGTAATATAATACGTTATTCTAGTAAGAAGAGTATGCATGAATTATCAATTATATATATTTTTTAATAATTCAACCCGTATAACATACGGGTTCTATCCTAGTCTAGTCTAGTTTATTACAGGAGGTTAGGTACTCTGTATTCAACAATAGGCAACAACGGCATCCATATAATACGATTTTAAAATATTAATAATCCCTCACCTACCATTCGAATATTGGGTTGAAAATTGAAATCACCGCCGCCGTGCTTGCTATAATAAACCTCCATTTTCCATCTCTCCCCAAACTACCCCACTCCGTCGCTGTCTCACAGCCGTATCGCTCCTTCTCACTCCGATCGCCGCCGGCTCAACTTTTCTCCGACACAGATCGCCGATCAACGTTCAGTTCCATCACTACGAAATGACTTTCGACAAGATCAAGGTGGAAAACCCTATCGTTGAGATGGACGGTGAGTCGTATACTCTAGTTTACATATCATTTCTCTCGATTGTTTTTTCACTGATGCTCCGATCTAAGTATGAACCGTAGTCAGATTGATCAGATTCAGATCGCTGTTCTGTTCATGTTGTTTAGTTTGCTCATATCGTTTTGCTATTTACGAACGATCTGATGATAGTGAGAGTTGTGTACTCTATAGATTCGTCGTTCGAGAATTTTAAGCGTTGTTTTCTGATTTCGATCGTTAATTTGTACCGTAGATCATGTAGGTTGACTAACTTTTAACCTTCTCTGAGTTGATATTTGATTATATCTATATTCTATATCATCCTGTAATTTCTTCGTAGCAGGATGTTGTTTGATATAGTAGAGTAGTTGTCAACGGGGAGTAATAACTAGTTGAACAGGGCGATAGAGAACAGTTTTTGAAAGCATAACTTTTGTATGAGCTTCTGGTTTGCTAGTTTAAGTTTTGTACTTCAACCTACCTCTATCACCATGGAATCACAGTATTCACAATTTTATAAATCTAAAGGAACAATTTTGACTAGGTTTTTGTGTATATTTATCTAGGTGTTTATTATTAATTGTAGCGAAATGTTGATATAGTTACATCTGGATCTGGTATACAAGATTCTATTCTGCTATCACTGAGGTGTATATTTTGATCATTGAATGACGAGTAAAACAGTCTTGTTAAATTATGAAATATGAATTACTTCACTGTTTTCGGGATGAAAGGACTGTTATTTTTACAACCGGACTATTCAGTTTTGCTATCCAAAAGGGGGTTGTTGCGGTGCAGTTTGTTGCCCGTTTACCTGCCAAGTTATTGTAATTTTGATCCTAATATATCAAATTTAAAAATGTCGAATTGTGAACGTGGGACTAGCTCAGTTGGTAGAGGCTCATGTCTCTTACTTGGAGGTTATGGGTCCTATCTCGGGCATGATGTAATTTAGTATGGGAAGTAGTTTAGGAGTACGAATGAGGTAGATTTTCCGATAAAAACACGTGAAATTGTGGTTTTATTATTCTTTGCTTTGTTGTATGGTAAAATAACTGGATTTTCTAAGCCGTGGAGTCTGTCTTTAGTGGTTGCGTAGTAATTATGCTTGATTTATATATGCAGGATGTAGTTACTGGACTAACATCTTGTATCTTTTGTACAGGAGATGAAATGACTCGTATTTTTTGGCAATCAATCAAGGATAAGGTTGTATACTAATTATTTTGAGGTCAAATATTGATTATTTGGATTGCATCACTAAAGTTTTTATATTCTGCAGCTCATTTTTCCCTTCCTAGATCTCGACATAAAGTATTATGACCTAGGTCTTCTTAACCGTGATGCTACAGATGATAAAGTTACCGTAGAAAGTGCTGAAGCTACTCTTAAGTATGTCTACCTTTTGTGCCTTGTTTCTATCTTTCAGCAAATATTACAGCTTGTTTCAAGATATGATGACCTTTGCATTTTTTTCCACCCTTTTGTGCCTTGCTTCTACCTTTGCTTTTTTTTTTTGACCCTTTCTTGGACCTTATTTCCTTTTTTGGGTTCTGATTTCTCTTTTGTTATCTTAATCTGATATGTTCAATGCAACTTTAGGTACAATGTTGCAATCAAGTGTGCCACCATCACCCCGGGTATGCTAAATCTATTCACGATCTTATTTAAGTGAGCAATGCACTGTTTATAAAGATTCTGACAGAACAGATTATTCTCAGATGAGGCTCGTATGCAGGAATTCACCTTGAAAAGCATGTGGAAGAGTCCAAATGGGACAATCAGGAATATATTGAATGGTTAGTGGTATTCTTCAATCTTCATTAAGATAATGCTGAAACTATGGATTATATAGTCACTTTATTTGCACCTTTTCAGGCACGGTTTTTAGAGAACCAATTCTTTGCAAAAATATCCCCAGACTGATTCCAGGTATTTACCAATTTGGAAGTTGGTTTCTTATGTTTGTTATTTTTCTTCTATTTATTAAGTAGATAGCACAGAACTGTAACAACTGCTCTATCTAGGATGGACAAAGCCGATATGCATCGGAAGACATGCATTTGGTGATCAATACAAAGCTACTGATGCAGTGATTAAAGGACCTGGAAAACTGAAGCTAGTTTTTGGTATGAAAATTATCTGTATATATTTTAATATAGATACACAAAATCATCCCTTTTTATATTTTTTGTTTGCCCCATGAAGAATTCTAACAAGAAAGTTGATTATTTTTTGTTCAGTTCCTGAAGGAGAAGGTGAAAAGATAGATTTGGAAGTTTACAATTTCACTGGTGCCGGAGGGGTAGCTTTGTCAATGTACAACACCGATGAGGTATATCTTTTTATTTCTTAATATTTTCTATGCCACTTTTCATCTTCGTATGTGTATTGAGTCTGATTTATATCATTTTTATCGACTTTATTGAACAGTCCATTACTGCTTTTGCTGATGCCTCAATGAACACCGCTTATCAGAAGAAATGGCCACTTTATCTTAGCACGAAGAACACTATTCTTAAGAAATATGATGGAAGGTATGTTCCATCAGTGGCGTTCATGCTATTTTATATATCCTTATTGATATATTCATTTTCTGTTAATTAAGATTCAAGGACATATTTCAAGAAGTCTATGAAAGCAAGTGGAAGTCACAGTTTGAAGCTGCTGGAATATGGTAAGTAGCTAAACTAGTCATTTGAAGTAATCTTGGTGTATATTTTTATATTTGGGATATTACCATAAAAACTTGCATAACATCATATATTGTTTTTATTTTGAATGGCAACTCCCACGCCTATCCGATCTCCTCCTAATTCTACTCCTTAGTCCACAACACGCCTATCCGATCTCCTCCTAATTAACACACCACCAAGATACCATTGGATTAAATGCCATTTGGTGCATAATGCCATATTTACCCAATATAAAAAATTAGTATCAAACATAACTATTCAAAATGCTTCAAAATTGCATGTTTATGCGTTCCATTAAATACAATTTACAATACGGCCATTACACCCTTCTCTTTCTCCCTACACTTCAACTATCATATCCCATGCAAGGATTTAAATATGGGCATATTTGATATGATTTTTATAGGTAAATATGATACCAAGTTTCGAAGGAAATATATGAAACTATCCCTTTGTAATTTCATCATCATCTTGTGATATATTTGTAGGTATGAACACCGTCTCATTGATGATATGGTTGCTTATGCTCTTAAGAGTGACGGGGGCTATGTATGGGCATGCAAAAACTATGATGGTGATGTTCAAAGCGATTTCTTGGCACAAGGTAGTATTACATGCCATCGCTATTCTATCGTACCATAATAGATCTTGATGACTTATTATCTTTTTTTTTTTAATAATTTACAGGGTTCGGATCACTTGGATTAATGACATCTGTCTTGGTATGCCCGTGTAATAGTTTTTTCCTTTCATATATTTGGATAATGTGTATAAATAAATAACTGGTTCTGGTTTTTAGGTTTGTCCTGATGGGAAGACGATTGAAGCTGAAGCAGCTCATGGAACTGTAACACGTCATTACAGGGTGCATCAAAAAGGTGGGGAAACGAGCACTAATAGCATAGCCTCAATCTTCGCTTGGACCCGAGGGCTGGCTCACAGGTTTGCGATAAAAAGTTCATTAAATTCATATTTGAACTTATTAATTTGTGACGCTGAAGAATATAAATTATAAATTGTGTAATTAAGGGCAAAGTTGGATAACAACCCTAAGCTTCTCGACTTCACTGAAAAGCTGGAAGCAGCATGTATCGGAACTGTTGAATCTGGGAAGATGACAAAGGATCTTGCACTCATTCTTCATGGATCCAAGTACGTGAATTTGACTTGACTGTAATTTTAAAAGAAATGTTTTAAAATTTCAAAAATACCCTTGGCCAAATGTTATTACTTGCAACTAATAAGTAAATTTAAATTATTTTAAAAAGTCTTTGAATTTTATAGAATGTCTATTATGGTATATAAATATGTATATAACTCGTGTATTTGGTTGCTTTTCAGGCTCAGCAGGGAGCACTATTTGAACACTGAAGAATTTATTGATGCTGTAGCGGACGACCTGAAAGCAAGACTTGGGGGCAAATCATCACTGTATGTATCGAAGTCATATTTTTATTAGAAGTGAATGATAAATGATTTTAGACATTTTAATAAAATTAAATTTTGGGTTTTTTTAGAAATTTAGTTTGAAATGAATCTTACATTATGGTGATTTGTTGATATGCAGGTAAGTGGTATGATGGCTAGTTGAGAGTAACAGGAGGACGAAGAAGATTTGTGTTGATTGTTCCTTGTGTTTGATTGAATTCTGCAAACTACTAATGTATTGGTCGCTATTTTAAGGATTTATAATATGCTTAAAATCTGAGAACCTGATTTGTTGGTATGATTTGAAGGAAATATTTATGCTTAATCCTTTTTGATGGGTTTAGAGTCACAATCACATATAGACAGACTGGATTTTTGATTGTATTCAACGAAAATCAAGAACTGACATCCCCATGCGAGAAAAGATTATGTAAACAATCAACTCTTGCAGATACTATTAATCCTTATACATGGATACCCCTGAGTTGACTGCCTCTAGGGTCATCATCCGTTCCGGCAACCTTGTGTTCTTTATTAGCTAGCTCCCTATAGCGGTTGTTGGCATCATTAATGCTTTGATTTTCACATGTCGTAAAGTTCTTTGATAGATCAGCTTGTTGTTTCCCTGGAAGTAACGATCCAAAACCGGGTGGTGGAAGCCCTTGTTAGGCATCATTCCTTGCTTAGCACCATGAGTGTACAGGTTCTTGGCTTTGTGCCCCTGCCATGCTTGTAACATTTGGACCCATCTAAACTCGGGACTGGGGATGAAAAATCAGGTAAAGCTAAGACTGGGGATTGTGTTACCTTGGATTTGAGGAGGATTGTGTTACCTTGGATTTGAGCTCCTCAAAGGCCTTAAGAGGCTTTGGCAGTCCACTGGAAGTGACCACCCTTTAAACACTTGGGAATGGGTGTGATGATCGAGTTGAAATTCCATATGAACCGCCTATAAAACAAGGCTAGCCCATGGATGGTTGAGGTACATGCCAATTGAGAATGACTTCAACTTCTATTGGGTCCATCTTCAACCCTTCCCAGAGATAATATAGCCTAAAAAGATGACTTCTTCAACAATGATAATGCATTTCTTTGTATTGGCACAAGTGGCATATTGGCGCGCGTTGCGCGCGGGGGCTGTTCTTAGTTGAATCGTGAGAAACGAAGATGTTTCTTATCATTTGTAAATCGTAGCGACCATCAAAGGAAACATATAATAAGGTTGAAAAAGATGAATACAAAGACTCGTTTGTTCCGTTATTGTGTCGTTTGCTTTGTTTTTTGCTTGCGCGTGAAGCCCTCTTTATGTTTATCGCTAGGTTGTTTCCTTTCTGCTTACTTATCAGCACTTTTAAACTAATGAGCCGATGTACAAACCTTTTTACATTCTTTGTTTATTTGGTAGTTTTTTTTATATTCTTTATTTATAATCCTTTTTATATATTTTTTTTGTTTATTTAGTAGTTTTTTTTTTTTACATTATTTGTTTATGTATAGTAGAAAAAAATGCATTTCTATCCAAATATTAAAGTATATACAAAAAACCCTTCAACTACATCCATGTGACAATAATCATCTTATTTATTTTGGTAATATTATGTTTAATAGTATTGTTTAATGTGTTATTTTTCAAATATTATTCCAGCCAACTTTCTTCATTTCCTAGGTTGCAACAAAACCCAACAACCACCTTTTCTTTTGGGCTTCAGCTACTCATGTCTCACCATCCATAAATGAGTTAGTGGGCATCTACATTAGTTCATTTAAATACTATTGTCACTAAACGAAAGTCCATTCGTTTCTATAATATGAAACCAAATCGTTATAAAAGCTTAATTTATATCCCTTCCATTGTTAAGAGCTTTCAAAATTAATTTTCTAACACATCTCTAAAGGCACAAAGTTCAAGTGTTGCAGGTATGTCCTGCCTCAACCAAAATAATTAAAAAGATCCTTAAATTTGCTTTAAGGATGCATTTAGAGACCTAGAGGTGGTAGGACGGGTAAGGCCATGTAACTTGGTTTCAAATTTAGGTAGTTGCCTAATCTTGGTGTCAAACTTTCAACGGTGATGTAGACAAACCAAATCTGAAATAGAATAAAAACAATTGTTCAAGACAAACCAAATATAACTGAATACAAAATTAGTGAAAAAAATCCGACTCAGATTAGGGTTATGTAAACCCTAATGTAAATCATCATCGTCGCTGTCATCAAAATGGAACCAAAATATTACCATATCAGAAAAACGGGCTCAGACCAAGTCATCACCACCGCTGTCTCAAACCTGAAACCCATAACAGAAATCATTCACGCACCAGAACAGAATAGAAGAAAAATCCGACCACATCGGATTAAGGGGTTCAAAGTCCTAAACCCACAACATAAACCATTCGGGCATCAGAACAGAAGAAAAATGCGAGAACACCGGAAAAAGGAGCTAAGACTAAAGTCATCATCACTCTCATCATTGTTGCCATCTCAAACCCTAAACCCACAACAGGAACCGTCCGGGCATTCAAAAGTAAGAAAAACGCCAACAAATCTAAAAAAGGAACCTTCTTCATCGTCTCAAACCGTATAAACGGCGACGTCACCAACCGCTAGTAGCGGCAGCATCACCAACCCACCATAAAGGGCGGGTCACCAGCCAGTGTAACGGCGGCATCACCGTACATGTCAGACCAGCAGCCAGAAATGACATGGTTGTAAAAGTTTCTTCAATGACGATCAGAACAACCATAGATGTGTAAACCTTAATATATTTGCCAAAAAACATAGGCTCTAACTTCATATATGGCCACAAAGAAGACAAAATAGGGTCTCCATAAGTAGGAATCCAGCAACATCAAACATATAACTTCTGATCTAAACAAAACCACCAACAATAATAACAGATCTGAGATAAATCATCGCCTTTAGCCATCGTAAACGACAGTACCCCAGCCGCTCATAACCGGCGACGGCTGCGATAAACGCCGCGCCGCCGCCGATGAGATCATCGCGAAGCCAAACAGACAAAAAGAAATCAAACTAAACAGCCCAAAGCGCTTAACCAGCGACGGCTGTGTTAACCGTCGTGTCGCCGCTGTCAATATCATCGCTAGAGTGCAAAACATAGATGAAACTTTGTTGACAGGGGCATTTTAGGCTGCCCTAAAGTAGCCATTTTTGGATGGTGACCTTCGTGAGAGAAGATAGAGACCGACGATGGGTTTTTCACCATGAAAGATGGGTTCTTGGTAGAGAGAGAGAGAGGAAGTTATAGAGAGGAGCTGGTAGACAGAGAGGTGATATCTGAAATGAAAATGGCGTACATGGTACACCACTATTAAGTTATTGTGGAGGTGTGGTTGATGTACCACCTACTTGTACTTGTACAGTGTGCTTCATTAATTATAACCACACCATTTCTTTTGTGAAGAGAAGAAAAGGAATGAAGTTGTACATAGTGCAGCACCATATGTACCCAAAAGAAAAAGGTTGCAACAAATGGAGTGTGAGGTTGTACACCATGCTTCGGTGTAAGTAGCCAAAGAAAATCCCATGCTTTAAGAGATTGTACTAAAGGCTTAAAGACTTGCAACTTCAACTTCCAAATGTTTGTATTATATAAATATAGTTACTTTTTATGACCTCAATGTACGAAACACTTGTCTAGTAGTCTGAGATGGTCTATGTGTTGGCTTGTAGAGTCGGTAAAAATCAATATATCATCAAAGTGAACAACCATGAATGTACCAATATAGTCTTTGAAATTCTGGTTCATAAGTAACATAAAGGTGGTTGAGGTGTTGGTTAGGCCCAATGGCGGATCTACCTAGGACCCAGTGGGGTTCTAGGCACCCACTAAAACTGTAAAATTTATAGCTAATTATTTAAATCGAATTATTAAGACACCCAACGTTTTTTTCCGTGTCATCCAAAAATTATGAAAATAATTTCCTTTTAGTTGTTTTTAGCACACACAGTTTTGTGAAAATAACTTCTTTTTAGCTGTTTTCGGCACCAAAGTTATCAAATTCTTGTTTAAAAATAACTCATTATAATAATGTTGTTTTATATTCTTATTCTTATTTTTATTTTTTACTGATTTTTTTGTACCCACTGAATAAATTTTCTGGATCCGTCCCATCACGTATCTTGAAGGTCATTTTTCACTTGTAGCCGGACCTCATTCTTATTTGGTGGTACTATAAAGGTCAATCTTTGAAAAAGTTTAGCTCGATGAAGTTGGTCAACAAGATTGTAGAACCATGAACAGAGAAACCATACGTTATGGTCATTTTATTAACGATTGACTATTGATACACATCCAAAACTTTGCACCACCCTTTTCCCCAACAAAGCGAGGACGCACAAGGGCTTTTGCTCTTTTGAATCAAACCCTTAAGGAGTAACTTGACGACTTGCTTCTTCATAATCTCTAGGATTCATGAGGTACGCGAGAGGGTTTATTGGGAATGATTGCATCTGTGAGAGAGTTTATTGGGAATGATTGCATCGTGCGATGCAATATTGAATATCTTTCATCAATGGTAAGCCTGACGATATTTCCTCAGGGAAAATATCATCGTCCTTGAGTAAAGGTTGAGGTAATGGATGAGATGGTTCACTTACATGTCAATTAGGCTATAGTAGAACCAAAGTGAGAGTAAGACCACATCCTTTCTAAAACGGTAAGTATTTTTTAAAACCGTCATGTACGGTTTTACTATCAAACTGTCACGGTCGGCCTAAAAGAAGGTGACAAGCATCCATCAAAACAACTTCATGTTGGATCTTGATGTCCGATTAACGACATCTAACAACACTGATATCGAATATTGATCCAAAGGGTTACAACGTCAGCAACGACTAATTAATGAATACTTATGTTAATAACAAATTAAGCGAGAACGAGGCGAAACCATTAAACAATTTGGGGATATAATAATTAGTTATTTAATTAAATACTGAATTTAATTAATTATCTTGTTTTTATTTAAATGGTTAATCAATTAATTTAGTTAATTGATAATTATCTTAGTTGATAATTATTAACGAATTGGATTGGATTGAACTAACCTAAAACAAATATTTTATTAGTCTAAAAAGTATTTGAGCATACCTGGGATTGAGGATTAAAAGCCTATAAATATGGGGCTTAGGGTTCATGTTTTCTTGCACCACAATCACAAGTCAGAAAAATCTAACGAGGCTCCCCTCTCCTTTTCCTTTGCGTTGTCGACTACCTGTCGTTGCCCAAAACCACCGGCCGAAACCCTAGCCAGACGCCTTGATTTTGGAGTGTTGAAATACTCCAATGTCTACACCTTGGAAGATACCCTCAACACCAAGTACGGTGTTGTATACTCCAACACTGATGCATCGATAAATATGTTCCAAGTTTGACTTGATTTTGGATGGCATGAACTATCAATTTATTATTACGAGATAAGGATATTAAAATTCAGTTTTAATATTGGTGATCATTTTACAGTAACGAGAACCCTATCTTCACTCGGGACACTCATTTTAAATAACATATTATGTAAAAATACAATTAGGTTGTCGCGAGTTATGTAACCAGTCAAAAGTTAATAAATGACTTATTAAGTTTGATTGAGTTTTATAAAGTTCGATAATTCCAAAAACTCATTAAGGTGGTTACATTAAAATTTAGGTCAAGTTATAAAGAATTTTAGAACTTGTAACCCATTGATTGTATTATCAGTTTTAAAACCATTTTTCCGAGGATTTCGGTGTTTTAGTTGATGTGTACTAGCACTATTAAACCAAGCAACCAAAACAAGCAAAACAGATATGTATTCGGCCATTAGGGTTTTGGTCTTGCTAGAGCCTTTTAGCGAGACCAAATGGGTCACGTGACAAAAGTACAAAACTAACCACAAGGCAGGCATCTTCATGTAGCTTGCGTGTTCTGTAAGCTCCCACTAACCTCTGTACGCCTTTTGACATCGATTGGATCTTCGGGTCTTCTTGATGACAACTTTTTGCCAAAGTAGAAGATTTCAGAAAAAGGAAATATATAACTAAAATTTTGAACCCAAAACCTGTGGGCCAATCCAAAGCCTAAACTATTGTACTGATGGACAAAAAACATGGGCCAAACCATAACAGAAAAGTAATCATGCAACAGTCAAAACAAGGGTTGGTCCTAATACATATAAAACACAATAAAAACAAATTGCAATTTAATTGGCCAAAATAAAGTTGACTAAAATGCAATTTAATTATGCAATACAAACAAAATCTAATTCGCAACTTTCAGGCGTTTAACCCTAGTTTGCGAATCCACCGGCTTAAAAACGACCGGTTTCGATTTACGCGTGATAATCAAGGCTTTGATACCACTCTTAGGTTTTGGCAGTGGTATTCGGGTCGTCCGACATTTAAAATTTTATGTGGCCGTCATATTTTTATAAATAGGTTACCGAATTAATATATAATTAATTCTAAACAGAGCGGAATAAAATATATATATATATATATATATATATATATATATAACAAGTAATATATATTTATATATATATATTAAAACTATATAATCGATTAACAGTCAAATACAAATACGCAATAGGATCCAATTACCGAACACGCAAACAAAGATAAAATAATAAATCTAAACTAATAGTGAGTTTAGATATACATTGGCGATGTTAACAAACGTTCAAGACACCGAGTTTCAACGACCGAGGCGCTAGGTTGCAACGGAACGAAACGAACCACTTTCGAGCTCCAACGGTTGTCGCGTATCGCGATGATTCTCGTGGTCCGGTGTCGCGTACCGCTACGGGACTGTGTTTATGACCCATGGTCATTACGCATCGCAAGAGTACACTTTGACTTACGTTGCAACCGGAGACGGCGCACGGCGAAAGGCGTCAGGCTCGCGTCGACAGGCGACGATCATGCAGCGGCAGGCGAGCGACGGTAGTGGCGGTGGGTGACGGCGGTGACGTCGGCACGGCGAGTTCCATGATGGTGATCGGCAGATTTGCGGCGGCGATTAACGGCAACCCGAGTAGCGGATCAGGGAGTACGAGGCGACGATTTCTAGTTTATAAGATGGTCTATGGACGTTGACTGACGAAACACCCTGACAAACAACGACCACCAAGATACGGTGACTCGAAGATGACCACCGGATAAAATCCGGTGGCGGCGATCCGCGCGGAATGAAAACCCGCATGGGGTTTTGATCGAGGGGCGGAGAAAGGAGAAGAATCTCCTTTTTTTTGTTTTTTTCTGCCGTCGTGAATCAAGATAGGTAATTACGTTTTTATCCCCTAGTCATCTAATCTATATTAAATAATCTGGCCCTCTCGAATTTTAAGTCCATCACATACGCGAACCCACGAGCCAACGTTGGTAAAAATTTCACTAATAAATAACTCGACCGTGAATTTAAATAAAATCAGTTTTATTTAAATATCGTCCACCCATTATTATTAAGCTCGTTAATAATAATTATATTGATTATTAATTATTTATAACTAGTATAAATAATATATAAAGTTATTGTACAAAGGGGATTTTGCGTGCGAAGGAATCTCGACCGCTCATCTTCGCGTTTTCTTGGATCTGACGCAGTATAATTATTTCAATGGTTCTGTATCGGAGAATTAAACAAAAAGGGTAGCGACGTCATTTTACAAAAGGGCGAACCTATTAGAACCCGTATCACACAAACATTAATAAAAAAACCATCACCAAAAAGATGGAATCAAAACAGGCGCTGAAGTAAAATTCAAAAATCATGCGATTCTAAAAGCTCTGAAACCCTACAATGGAGAAAGCAAGTTCATCGAGAAAAGGTTGATATAGAATTAAACTTTTATAGAATCTTTACAGCATATGATACTTGAAAACAATTTTGCGTGATTTGAAATGTTTGATAGTTATGCATGTCTAAAAATGCAGGTTCAGAGAACGCGATAAGAACGAAGCAGAGAAACGACAAGCCGATGATGACAGAGCAGCAGAAGGAGAGAGGTTTACAAAGTTTTTGAAAAAAAATGAACTGTTACCATAATGATCTCGTTACCCTAGTTTTTACGTTATTTACTTTACATCGTATGCGTTATTTTATTTGAATATGTTGCGTTAATAGTATAATCACTGTGTGTTGAATATTTTTGGAATCCATACGAATGATTTTCTTGTTTGCGTGAAATTTTATAAACTTGCATAATTAATCTGAACAAAAAATCAGTATGAAGATAACTTGCGTAATTTGAGACATATGCTTGCGTGATTAAAGGCACTATTGCATGATTTTCAGTGAAAAAGTTTAGAGGAGTTGAGGAAGGAAGTTATACCTGAAAGTCAGAATGATGATGATGACTTTCAAACACCTTTGAACAAGAAAAAAAGAAACCACACAACAAAGGATGATAAACAAGAAAAATAGAAGCCTAAAATACAAAGGCAAAGCTTTGTAGAATATAGAAACAAAAACATAACCATGAGGTGCTCTATTGAAAACATTACCTCTGCAACGAAGAAATTCACTGACAATCAGAAAAAATCAATTGATGAAATTGGCTTCTCAAGTGTTTTAAATATGATAATAGAAAATCACGCAGCTGCATTGGGCTACTGGCTGCTAAAAAACTATGACCTAATTAATCATGAACTGAATGTGGATAGACACATAATCAAGGTAACTACACAAAAAGTACATCAGGTTTTTGGAATCCCTATGGGGAAAACAAAGGTCTTAGAGAATAACAAACCAAGAAAAGGAGCAAGCAAGTCAATTGATGATTTCAAAGAACAATTCCCAAAAGTAGGAGTAGCAGCTGCTAATGTCATTGATGTAATGAAAGACCAAACTCAAGGAAGAAGAATGTTCAAGATAAACTTCCTTGTTCTTTGGAACACAGTAATAAGCTACATCACAAAATCAACAACAGTAAATCAAAGGTTCCTGATAAGTATTGAGGATCTCTCTGAAGTTAAGAACATGGACTGGTGCACTTATATGATTGAATTGCTGGACAAAACTAAACAAGAGTGGCATGAGGATCAATTTAATGGTTCTTTGACCTTACTCGCGGTATGTTTTATTCAAAAACAAGGAATGTGGAATATGTTTATGATGAAGAAATAGTAATAATGTTCACTAATGTTTTTAAACACATGTGTTATATACACATAAGTGGCAGAAAAGGCACAAGGCACTACTTGATCCGGAACAAACACCAGCAATACTATACATTTCAGATAGAACCTTAGAGATGATGCAGGAATTTTTGTATGATAACGGCCCACTAACTGATGTGGAAGATGAGGATGATGAGGAAGCTGATGTAAGAAAAGAAAAGATGCATCAAAATCACTGCAAACAATTAAGGCAGCTGAAGTGGTGGGAAACTCACCTCAAACAATGAAGGCACCTAAAGTGATGGAAACCTCACCTCAAGTAATGAAGGAAAGTGAAGTGGTCGGAACTTTCACGCAAGATATAATTGAGCACTACAAAACACCAGTGGAAAAGAATATTCAAGATGAAGAACATGTAAGTTTTCACGCATTTTACAAAAAATAATCACGCATGCGTTAATTAAAATCACGCATGTTATAATTGAAAATAACGAATGTTATGAATATAACATTATAGCAGGTTTCTCAGAGGGGTGCCATGGAGAAGGATTATGATGATGATGAAATACACTATGATTTCTCAGGGAGTTATGACCTTCATGAAGATGAAAACATCATCTCTCCCGCATTAAACATAAAAATGCCAGTAGGAACTTTCACCCAGAGAGTTATTGACTACTACATCACACCCACCCAAAAAGACACACAACAGAGGAGAATGTAAGTTTTCACCCATATTCTAAATTGCGAAAAATCACGCATGTTTTAAAACAAAAAACGCACCCTATAAAAAATATCACGCATGTGTTTAAATACTAATAAAGCAAATATTTTAACATCTTTTAGAAGGAGTGGATGACTTCAATGGATCACCACATGCTAGTGTTTGATAAGGTTGTGGCTGACATAACAACTTTGATAGAAGATGGAAACATCAAACACAGTGACAGCTACACCTACATTGAAAAATGTGAAGAGTGAAAACAAAAACTGAAACATCTATCACAACCTCAAGAAGGTACAACTGAACAAGGTGATCCAGAGATAATAGAAGTCTCCATAGCAGAGGAAGAAAAAAAGGTTGTTCAAGTAGAAAATGTTGAGTTTGGGAATGAAGTTAAAAATGTTCAACATGCAGATGGTGATCTTCAAACTGAAGAGAAAGGTAAACATGGGAACAACTCCTATAATAACACAATAGTTAATTATAATAACGCACTAAGCATATGCTAAGAAGAGAAATAACAATTTGAATGTAAAAGAAACAGAAGGGCGGAAGGATGATAATAATGAAGGTGAAGATGTTAAACATGAAGATGGTGGACTTCAAAAAGAAGAGAAATGTAAAAATGGAAACACCTTCTATAATAACGCAATTGTTGATTATAATAACGCAATAAGAATATCTTAAAAAAGCAAAATAACCATTATAATTTGTTGTGTTATTAAAAACATAAAACTTTATACATTTAGAATTATTTTCATTGAAATCCGAATTATCTTTTATTAACAAATTAATTATATACCCGATACCTAGTGGGTAATGAGCCGAATATATGAACATATTTTTTTATTTCGAATATGAAATTAAGATTACTAATACCCGTCTCATACCCCACTTATTATTTTCCCTTACAAATCTAGTTATCTTAATAACTTAAAAGAATAAAAAACTTAAATCAAGAATTTATTTGATTTGATGATATAAACGTCGGTCGCCACATCTAGATGTCGCCGCTCTCTAGAATCCGAAGCACATGCCGAATATTAAATGGTTGTGTAGATATTACTAGTGGGGGTGTTATCTTTCCACCTTCCTAATATCTTTAGACCATCTTAATAAATAACGTTTAGATGTTGGAATCTTATGAAAGGTGTCAAGATGCCATTTCATGGCTATGAATTAGAAAACAATAGAGCGGGATTAAGAATAAGAAAGTTAGGTTAATTAAAAAGATATAAAGAAATAAAAGTGACAGAGATGAGTGATTAAAAAAAAAAATAAAAAAAAATTTAATAAAGCATTATGAAGTGATAAGTTTAAATATTGACTAAATTACAAATTTTAACCTTTATACTTTATAAAACTTTGGATTTTAACATTTTTTTTAAAAAACTTTCAAATTTTACCCTTTATTTGAAATTTGGTTTTATGTTTAACCTTTACACTAACCCAGTTAAAATTTTTCGTTAGTTTACTAATAAAGGGGGTAGTATTGTAACTTTATTTGAAAATTTGTTTCATTTTTAACCTTTACACTAACTTTACAAACCATATTTGAATGTTTTTAGGGTAGTAGTTACAAAAATCAATTAATTTGTTGGTTTTTTTATTTTTATTTTTTAATATATATATATTTTTTAATAAAAGTAGTTATATTTCTTTATATCTCTTTTTTACTCTTGTCAAAATATTCTTATGTGTGTAAATATTTACTTATTTTTCTCGTATGAGAAGGTATATTAAATATGCAAAATTATTTCACATAAAAGAAAGTTTTTTTGTATGCCGGCCTATAATTTCCTATTTGATCTTCTCTCTGTATATACATATATATCATCTGTTTTATTTATCATTAATATAGAAGTTTTTAGATACAATAATAGGATATTGTAATTTACAATTACAAAAAAAATATATATAATAAAAACATAAAACAAAAGAGAAACCGGAAATAACAAATATATAATACCTATGTATAAAATAAAGTTTCTTAAAAATTATTTTATTCATATTATTGATTAAGAATGTGGATAAATAAAGGATTTAGGGTGTATGCTTAGGGTTGTATTTAAATTCATCTTCTTTCATCTCTTATTGATTGAAATTAGAGGTGTACAAGCCGGTTTAATTTGACAACCAGCCTAAGTTATGACCGATCTGGTTCTATCAAATTTGGTCAAAATCAGATTGATCCGAAACCGGATTTGATCATAAACTGGTATGTGATTGAAATCCGGAATCTGTGTTGAACCGTTTGGATCGGTTTGGTTCAAACCGTCATGGAACCGATTTTCAATATTTAATAATTTTTTTTTCAAATACAATGTAAAACCAAACAAAAATAGCTATAATTCATTTATTTTATTTAAATTTTTTTAAAATACAACAATAATAAACCATATATACAATCAAATAAAATTATAGTCTAGAGAAAACCTTAATAACACTATATAGGCATGACATATTAGTCTAAAGTTACAATACTATCCCCTTTATTTGAAAATTAACGGAGAAATTTAACTGGGTTAGTGTAAAGTTAGTGTAATGGTTAAAACATGAAACAAGTTTTCAAATAAAAGGTAAAACTTGAAATTTTTTTAAAAAAAGATCAAAATCCAAAGTTTTGTAAAGTATAAATGTTAAAAATTGTAATTTAGTCTTAAATATTTTTAGATTTTCTTATTAATCGAGTATTTCACTTATTAAAACTAAGTGATTTGTGACATGAGAATGTGTTCTTTATAAAGTTTTTTATATTTTGAAAGTAGTCATTGGTCATCAATCATGTTTTATATCATCCTCGGTACACACCCTCAAAGGGCATGAATGTGGATGGTACCAATATACTATGTGTGTAATGGAAAAACATACAATCGACCACAACGGTATAGAATTAACTGCGGAATAATCTTTGTTTGGTCAAAAGTTTTCAGACTCGAATGAACCTGTGAGAATGCAAATAAGTAGACAATGTTAAACGCAATAAAGAGACGCAAAATTTTAGCATAAAAAACCTCCCAAAACGAGAGTAAAAAACCACGAGACTACTAGAACCGCTTTAAATCCACTATAACCAATAAAGAGCAATACAAAGTCTTCTATAGATATACTAGAGGCATACACAAATTATAATATAATTGGAATAATGACATCAAATATATGAAATAAAATAAACAATGAAACGTAAGGGGTATCCAAAACAAATTGATATTTAATTGTCTCTTTATCTTCAAAATAATCAACACCAAGTTGACTCTTCTTTCTGAATTGAACATAATAGTAGCCCAAAATATTAAAATTTCCTAATTTTCGTTCTTATTGTGACGGCAACAACACCAAGGGAAAATAAACCCTACACCAAAAATAATATATCACGCATGTGACTTAAGCAATAAGAAACTCAAATCTATTTCTCTATTCTTCTTTTCTTTTACCATTTTATTTAACCTAAAAATAGATTAAGACCAAAATAAACATGGTTAATATTTTTAGGTTTGCCAAAAAATAACCCAATAAATTTGTCCCTTTTTGATCTATGGGGAAGAGTTCGTCATCGCGGTGATCAAGTAGCAAACATTCAACTTCTACCTTGTCAAAGCTTTAGTCAATAAATCTGTACATTTTTTGTCTATAGGGAAGAGTTCGTCATCGCGGTGATCAAGCAGCAAACATTCAACTTCTCCCTTGTCAAAGCTTTAGTCAAAATATCGGAACCATTATCATCGGTATGAACTTTCAAATTAAAACAACTTGTCTTCAAGACCATCTCTAATCCAATGATACCTCACATCAATATGTTTTGTTCTCCGTGATACATAGAGTTCTTCGCAAGGTGAATAACACTTTCATCATCACAAAGAACCACATAGTTCTTTGGCATATAGTCAAACTCTTGCATAAATCTTTTCAACCACAATAATTCTTGTCATGCTTCTGTTATCGCCATATATTCTGCCTCTGTAGTAGACAAAGCAACGCACTTTCAAGTATCCAGAAGTGGATTTCATGTTGTCCTTATTTTCCGCCATATCAGAATCCATATAACCAACAAGCATCGACTCCCATTCCCAAATGTTATACCTAATTTGGAAGTACCACGTAGATATCTAAGAATCCACTTAACTTCTTCCTAATGCTTCTTACGCGTATTTGACAGAAACCGACTAGCAACATTAACTGCATGAGCAATAGCAGGTCTTGTACACACCATAACATACATCAAACTTCCAACTGCTGAGGCAAATGGAACTTTATCCATTGCTTCAATCTCTTTCTTAGAAGAAGCACAATCTTTTATCAGTTAGCTTAGGGTTGGGAGTAAAAGGTGTGCTAACCACTTTGGCTTTAGTCATGTTGAATGTGCAAAGCACCTTCTCAATGTATTGCTCTTGTGATATGTGTAATTTCTTTGAAGCCCTATATCTAGTAATCCGAATGTCAAGAATCTGTTTTGCTGGCCCCAAGTCTTTCATAGAAAGCGACTTGCTCAATTATTTCTTCAGCTAGGTAATTCTACATGCATTCTTGCCAACAATCAACATATCATCAACATAAAGCAATAAAATAATGAAATCATTATCAGCAAACCTCTGGAAGAAAACACAACGATCTGAAGTAGTCTTTCGGTAGCCTTGCTCCCCCAGGACTAACTCGAACTTCTTGTACCACTGTCTCGGTGCTTGTTTCAACCGATAACGTCTTTTCTGAAGTTTGCAGACATAGTCTTCTTTACCATTAACCTGTAAACCTTCAGGTTGCTCAATATAAATTTCCTTGTCTAATCATCATGAAGGAACGTTGTCTTGACATCCATCTACTCAACCTCAAGATCAAGACTATCAGCTAAACCAAGAATCACCCGAATGAAACACATCTTCACGACTGGAGAGAAAATCTCATAAAAATCAATACCTTTCTTTGGCACAACCCTTTGACCACCAATCTAGCATTTGTTCTTTATATAGTTATATATTGTTTTCTCTCAGGTTTGTTAGGTATCTTTTTTTTTTTTTGCATTATTCATACCATTAGCTAGGTATGCATTTTTTATTTAAGTTTTTAAAAAATAATGCCGAGCTCCGTAAGGCATCATCAGGGCTGTCTCAAGGTTTTTGAAGGCCCCAACGAACTTTAAAATTGAGGCCTCAATGCTTAGTTTTTTTTTTTTTAATTTTTCGAACAACCTATTCATATGTATTATTGGATTTGTTAAAAAAAGTATTGATGTAAAATAAACTTTTGTTAGAAAAATGTAGGAAAAAATATAAAAGGTGAAATATATGTGAAAAATAAATTGTTCTTACAATTCTTAAGAGAGAAAATCAGACATAAAAAATAAACCATAATGGTTTTGTAATGAAAATATGTGAAGGATTCGAATCCTAACTTTACGAAAGTAACAAAGAGTCAAAATGTCAAAGATAATTAGAGGAACTTTCTTTGATAAAGTTTTTACTAAAGAGGAAAAAAAAAACTATTATCTGGAAACGGAGAGAATGGGACTTGAACTTAGGCAATTTACGTAGTGCCCAAACAACTTAACCAACTTGAGATGCCGAAAACTTCGAATCCAAAAAAGGAACTTAGTAAAATAAAGTCTCTACTAAAGAGGAAAAAGGGGAAAAAAAAAACTGGGAAAAAGGGACAACCGGATTCGGACTCGAGCAGTTCCACAGTGAGCGAACAACTTAACCAGTTGAGCTTCGAGAGATCATCGAATTCTTTTGCCATATATTATATTATATATACTAAAACTGGACCATATTTTTAAAATGAGGCCCTAAGATTTTGGGGGTCATAAGCCCTTGCTTGGCCGCTTGGCCTATTGGGCTGGCTCTGGGCATCATTCAAACAAGTTAAATTTTATAACATATTTTTGTTTTTGATATGAATTCATTCGTTAGGTATGCCGGCAATGGCAGGGACGATGGCCCCTGCGATTTTTTCGTCAAGTAGGGTATATATTCGCGATTTTTTTTTAATTTTATATGTAGAGTATAGACCCCTTGATTTACGGCCCTGTCCGGATTTTTGTTCAAGTTCGCCACTGTATACCGGCTAGGAGAATCACTTCTCGCCTTACAAGAATATAAAAAAGTAGCGTTTTGATCCTATATGAAATAGAAGGAATAGAACTCTTTCAACTCATCATAGAAAGTGCTTTAGTAGTGATTTCCCTATAAGGTTGTTCATAATGGGCTCGATAATGCCAAACCCTTTATAGCGTCTCTATCACGTCGAAAACACCACCCCTACCGGCACCCTGAACGGCTTATCTCCCCTCTGGCGCTACCACCGTCGCGCCTCCCTCCTCTCCCCCATCCAGTGTCAATGGCGTTACCACCACTACGCCTCCTCCCATTGAATATTATTGAGATGTTGTGAAGAGGGGTGACGCCCCATCACTATTATGTTGACATATGTTTATAGGCTGAGGTTCATTGTAGACACCCCCATAAATGTAGACAGGTAGACACCATATTTCACATGTGAAATTACTCTATTTCGGATGTGAAATTCAATAAAAAAAAAACTTTTTTTTTTAATTTTATGTAAATAAATAAATAAAATCTAAGATAAACAATGAGAATTGTGGAAAATTTAATTCATGAATGATTACGTAATGAAATCTATGATGTACATTACTTTATTTTGGAAAAAAAGAGTAAAACGAAAGGATCAGAATGAGTGTGCATAATCTACATCATTCATGAATTAAATTTTTCACAATTCTTATTGTTTATCTTTGATCTTATTTATTTATTTACATAAAATAAAAAAAAGTTTTTTTTATTAAATTTCACATACGAAATAGAGTAATTTCATATATAAAATAGGGTGTCGTCTACATGTTTACAATTAATAGAGTGTCTATAATAAACTTTTCACTACGTTTTTATATATATGTTTATTTGTTTTTTCTTTATAAGGTGACGGGGCCATCAATCAATATATGAGACGCGGTGATGCCGTCGACTTATTAAACATTTAAAAAAAATTAACCAATCGCCATTATACAGTTGTGTTTCTTTTTCTCCACTCTTTCCATTTATATTCTGGGCCCACTCATTCCCCCAATCCTCTCCCTTTATAAAAACACACACCAAATCACACACACACACTAGTCAAATAACAGCAACCATGGTGCTATCCAGGACCATCGGATCCGACTCCGATGCCTCTCTCCACTCAACCTTTGCTTCTCGATACGTCCGTACCGCTCTCCCGAGGTACCGATCCTTAATTCCGATCCTCCAGATCTACAATTTTCGTCTGATTTCTAGGTTAAACTAATTTTCCGATGATGATGATTGCAGGTTCAGGATGGGGGAGGAATCGATCCCGAAGGAGGCGGCGTTCCAGATAATCAACGACGAGCTGATGCTGGACGGGAATCCGAGGCTGAATCTGGCGTCGTTTGTGACGACGTGGATGGAACCGGAATGTGATAAGCTGATCATGGCGTCCATTAATAAGAACTATGTTGATATGGATGAGTATCCTGTTACCACTGAATTCCAGGTATTTTATTTAATTAAGGTGGTTTAAGTGTTTCTGGTATGAAAAATTGAAAAGTCAGCATATTCTTAAAGAATAGTAAAGTTTGTTGAAACAGTAGATAAAAAAAATTAAGTAAATAAAAAGATTGTGTACAAGCAACAACAAGAAGGATAAAAAATGAAAAAATGTTTAAGATTGAGAAGCATAATAAAAAATATGTGTTCTTTTACAGTCTCTAACAATTATTTGAGGAACCAATGATCCCTAGCCCAATCGGCTAGAGGGAGGTATCCAAGACATTATAACGGGGAGGTATTGGGTTCAAGTCCCATTTGTAACAAAAAAATAAATAAATGGAGGTTACAATCTGGGCTAGGGGGTTTTCTCATCTATGGTGAGTTTCCTCCTGATGGGAATTGGAGATGATCGGGTGGGTGGGTAATGCCCCCGTCAGTGATCCAAATTTGTCGTTCAAAAAAAAATATTATTTGAAGATATCTATATGGGTCGTATAGGTGCTCCATTGTGAGAACATTATTTGTCACTAAACTATAAGAGTTGTATACCACCGATACGACGTGTAAATAGATTAATTTTTTAAATAAACTTTTTCTTTTTATGTTTTTGTTTTTAATAAAAATTGAGTTTTCGGTGAACTATGTGACTCGTATTTAATTTTTAAAATGTTTTTTGTTATGTTTATAGTAGATTTAACGTTCATGCTATAACAGCACTTGGCTTGATAATTATTTAGAATATTATGTCGTTTGAAATAATTGATACATATAAAAAAAATCTTATTTGATCTTTAAAATTATAGACACACAAACAAAACTATGTAACCCGTTAGGGTGAGTTGGTCAAAAAAAAAAAAAAAATTGCTCACTTTCAAGTGGTTAATTATTCCTAGTTTTATAATTGATATGAGTGTCGATCTTGAATTATGTCTAGAAACATTAGTTAGGCATTTAAAAAATCTATTTTTTAATGCATAGAAAACAATATTTTCCTGTTATGATACGTTACCTGTTAAAATAATCAAAATTGATGAAAAGCATCCGCACTAATCTAAAGAAGTACATATAATAATTATTATTATTATATAAATAATGTCTTAAATCAACACCTTAATCCGAATGTATTATAACTATTATCCTCCTAATAATATCACATGTTATTGTTCCAAAATATAAAACATCAACCCGTATAAAAGGATTATGTTACTTGTATCCAATTTTCAACACTTCATACTCCCGTTTAGTATATATATAGTCTAATTCATTTAGATAAAGATTGCATGATGTCAATTCCGTCAGATACATAAACTATTCAATCCACATAAATAACGTATATGAGTCGTATACCTTATAAGTTATAATCAAATGCCCTATATAGTTTATTATGGAATTTTGGAAGGATTCTTAAATTTTGAACAAATTTATAAATTTTGAACAAATACCTCGTATGGGTTTTGAACAAATGCCCCATATGGCTCGAATAGGTTTCTGATTAGGGTATTAGTAATACCCTTCTCGATTGGATCGGGAAGGTGAAAACGGGATGACGGGATGATTCGGGAAGTTGGGAGAACCAGGAATGGGTGATCGGGAAAACAGGGGTTCGGGATCGGGAAGGTGAAAACGGGGTTGGGGAACCGATTGGGGAAAGAGAGAGAGTGGGGATTGGGAAGGTTTTTATGGGGTGTTTGGGAGAGTGGGAGAGTGGGGAAACCATAATCCACAAAATGGGGAAAAATGGAAAGGGGTGGGAAATGATAAGGTGACACCAAAAATGAAGTGGGGAAATGAGAGTGTGGGAAGGGTATTACTTTTACCCTTAGATAATATATTGACGGTATCGGTATCTACAACCCATATATAGATGTAAGATGCTACATGACTCATAGATGTCAAGAAGTTTAAACAATTATAAAAAAGGATATAAATAGCCGGACCCCTATAAAATCATGATAGAAAAAAATAATTTAGCTTTTTCTGAACACTTTAATAATTCTATCTCTTCGGCATTTAATATAAGCATATATTTTGTCTTCATTGATGTCGATAGGCCGATCAGAACCAGATATTTTTCTTTTTCCAGGTGGAATTTTCTATTGAAAATAGTAAAGGAAAATTATTCCTTTTCAAATTCTATTCATATCAAATCAAACAAGGGTGGGGTATGGTTGTTTAAAAAAAATTTGAAGCAAACTTTTCAACTAATAGGAGGAGAGAGGAGAAGTTTGTGGAGATGGTTGTAGTAATGGAGGGTATGGTTGTTTGAGAGGTTGTATGTGAAATTTGATTATTTTGTGAAGTGGGGACCACCCAAACACACACAATCTTCTTACCGATGCTCGGCATAAACATGACGAAAACATATGCCGTTTGCCGATGCCGAGCCATACCGAAGAGAAGGGAGTGGGTTGCCGAATAGTTGCCGAAAATCAAAGGGTTTACCGAGGGGTATACCGAAAGTATACCCCCACCCTAATGACTATGTTAGACCACACATATGTGACTAGACTGCCTCTTGTGTGGTTCAAAATGAATCAGAACTACTCCCAACCATCAATGTTCCCTACTTTTAGTTTTTAAAATATATAAAAATATTTATTTAAATCCGTTTTATATAATTTTACTCCATGTCCTTTTGTAATCATTTTTTTTTCCAAAGGAACAAAAATTATGAAAAAATATACTACTTTATTAATCTTCTTATAATACTTTTATATATGTTTTACTTATTTTTGCAATCTTTTTATCTTTTTATAATTTTTAGCTCAAATAAGATTTATTGATGGTAAATATTTATAATTTAAAAATAATAATATAATAATTAAAGCGATAATAAATTTATAATATAGTAACATTAATTAACGTGATAATAACAATTTGAACTTATTTTATTCAGTAACTATTTAAAAAAAAGTTATTTTTCTTTAATTACTTACAATATTTAAGCACTTTTTTAAATCTAAATATATTTGAATTTATTTTATTCAATACATAATTTTAAATAAATTTTTTTAATAACTTACATTAGCCGGGCAGCTTGTTGCCCGGCTACCCCCCACTTTTTTGTAATTGCTTTTAGTTATCAATTTAAAAGGAAAAGATTATCAACACCAAAAAAAAATATTATAAGTACGTTATTAGGAAAAATCAAATTGTCACTTAAACTTATTATATTGTGAACTTAGGTTAAAGGGTAAAATCAATATCAATATATCATAATATGATATTGTCACAACTTTTAATTTGTGATAATGTTTTGTGTGAATGACCTATCAGTATCAAAAAGTGTAGGAATGATCTATTTTTTTCACCAATTAAGAATTCAAGTCTTATGATAAAGTGGACAAGTTAGCCATACTAAAAAATTTGTTATAGAAATAGAAATATATGTAAAACAACGAAAGATTTATAGTTATACTTGGCTTATTTCATGGTTAACTCGCATACAATGAATGATAGATGATAGATCTTCTTCTTTGTAAACTTGAAGGTTCATAAATATTTCACGGGTTAACTTATCTCTTGCTAATCTAAATCTAGTCTTTCATGCTCATATAAAACATGTAAAAGTTTGACTTGTGCTTCTTTCATGAAAAATGTTTAAAAAGCCATTATCAATTCCTTGACTTCATTTTAAATCCAAGCTTCAGGTCATACCCTAATCTTAGCTTGAGGTGAGGGGGTGCATTAGATAAACTATAGCTACTATTATAAATTAGTTTGTTATGGTAATTTCCTAATATTATCTTTACAAAGAATATTTACAAGTGCACATTATAGAACAACTTGCATTCATCATGTCTTTTTTAATGTATCCATGTTCAACCAAATGCAGAACCGTTGTGTGAACATAATCGCCCATCTTTTCAACGCCCCACTTGGGGAATCCGAGACAGCAGTCGGGGTCGGAACAGTAGGCTCGTCCGAAGCAATCATGCTGGCTGGGCTGGCTTTTAAAAGAAAATGGCAAAACAAAATGAGAGCTCTTGGCAAACCTTGTGATAAACCTAACATTGTCACAGGTGCCAATGTTCAGGTACTAAAAATAATTATTAAAACTAGTTACACTTAAACTTTTTATATAATTAAATTAAAAAGTATTAATCATTGCATATGAATTTGTGAAGGTTTGCTGGGAGAAATTTGCTAGGTATTTTGAAGTGGAGTTGAAGGAAGTGAAGCTGAGTGAGGGGTATTATGTGATGGATCCTCAAAAAGCTGTTGATATGGTTGATGAAAACACCATTTGTGTGGCTGCAATTTTGGGTTCAACCCTCAATGGCGAGTTCGAAGATGTTAAGCGCTTAAACGACCTCTTAGTTGAAAAAAATGCCACCACCGGGTATGTTTCGATCCTCAGTTATAGTGTCATATTATCTATACAGAATCTGTTTTAAGTAAATAACTAGGAGAGCAGTCTAAACTCGTGTACATAATGCTTTAAAGATATATTAAGAGTGAAAAAAGAGGTAGTTATTCAGTTATATAACCGTCTTGTATAACTACGGATGGATGACTAATATTTAATGAAATGTGATGTGAATTGAATATATATATAGATGGGATACTCCAATTCATGTGGATGCTGCAAGTGGAGGTTTTATTGCACCATTTCTTTACCCAGAACTGGAATGGGATTTCCGGTTACCGTTGGTTAAGAGTATAAATGTTAGCGGTCACAAATACGGGCTGGTTTATGCCGGAATCGGTTGGGCGATTTGGAGGAACCAAGAAGACTTGCCTGATGAACTCATATTTCACATCAACTATCTTGGTGCTGATCAACCAACTTTCACCCTCAACTTCTCCAAAGGTAGTTTAACAACTTCATACAATTTATTGCACCCAATTAAATTGTTTGATGATGAAAGTTAATAATTAATCATCAAGTTTTGTGGATTATTTTCCAGGTTCTAGTCAAGTTATTGCTCAATACTATCAGCTCATTCGTCTGGGTTTCGAGGTTAGTTTTCGAGGTTCTAATCAAGTATATATGTCATCATAAAACGGGTTATTAAATTTCTGAACATACTACTAGAAAAATGGGCCTAATGCAATATTTTTCTTCACAAAAATGTTGCATTGGCTCAAGTTGTATTAGACCTAATGCAACCCTTTCTTACATAATGTAACGGTTTAAACCTAATGTAACATTTTCATAATGCAACTCTTTGGGGGAAAAGTTGCATTAGGTAATAAAAAGGTTGCATTAGGTCTAATGCAACTTTAATTTTTTTTCTTTTAAACGGCGCTTTCATTAGAAACACGGACAACCGAAAGCAAGACGCTAAACTCGGCCCCCAACAAACACAAAAATCTTACATATTACAAGAAAAAACGACTCCAATCCTTCCACTCTACCCCACCCTTTAGATCTACATTTCACCCAAAAACTTACAATTATGTAAGTTTCTCTAGTAGTGACATATTTTCGTATGTCACAAATAAACATGGTTTAATTTTGTATAGCTTAGAAAATGTGAAGGGAAAAGAGTAAAAGCTTTTGATTCTTTAGAAATGTTTTTTTTTCTTTTTTCTACTTATAACATGGAACAACTAACAGGGCTATAAGGACATCATGGAAAACTGTCAAGCAAATGCAATGGTCCTAAAGGAAGGACTGGAAAAAACCGGACGGTTCAATATCGTCTCAAAAGACGAGGGGGTCCCACTTGTAGCCTTCTCGTTAAAAGACCACAGCGAGCATAGCGAGTTCGAGATATCAGACATGTTGAGGCGGTTCGGGTGGATTGTGCCAGCTTACACAATGCCACCAAACGCTCAACACATTACAGTTCTGAGAGTGGTGATAAGGGAAGACTTTTCAAGAACATTGGCAGAACGGCTCGTGATAGACATCGAAAAGGTGCTTCACGAGCTCGATTCGATGCCATCTAGGGTTACCGCTAAGAATGAGATAAGTGAAGAGAAGGGAAAAGTAAAAAAAGCAGACCTGGACGTGCAAAGGGAGATTACAGATGCTTGGAAGAAGTTTGTGGCTAATAAGAAGAAAACTAACGGTGTGTGTTAGATTTGGTTGATGATATATTGTGATGGGTTTGAGATTTATAAGTTATGAATTTTGATTGTTGTATTTGTGTGATATAATATTTAAAAGATGTGTAATGCTTGTGAACGTACACCAAATCTCATTAGTAATGGATTATTGTTTTGTGTGGATTTTATGGAACATTTTTATGCTTTAATCCAAAATTATTAAATAAATAAACAGTAAAATCATATTTAAAAAGTAGGAGTTGGAAACTTGGAATGATAAAATAAAGAGAAAATTACGGGAATCATCCTTAATGTTTGTATGGATTTTATTTTGTCTCTAGGATTTTTTTTATATGAATTAGGTGCATTTCATTCATATATCATTAAAATTTAAACAACGGTTACAACTTAACATGAAGTATAAGGGAGGCGGGCAACAAGCTGCGCCGTAAGCCCGGCCAGGCTGCCACGAATGCTGCTGCAGGGAAGGTGCGCAAACATGAGGACACGTGTCTGGCAAATCAACATGTGTTCATGCCTTTTGCGTTTGATACATTCGGCTACCTTGCTCCGGAAGCTCTGGATACTTTGAGCCGCGTCCAGAAGGTCATGCATGGGAATGTGGCGACTCCTTGTGGTTTAAATGTGGTTTTCACTCGTTTGCTGACCGCTCCGCCTAAGAGCTTCACCCCTAATGTCGGCCTGCTGATGCCAATTGGGAAAAGCCCCGGAAGAGTCTTCCTACTGTCACAACTCGGCCGGAAAAGTTCGGTCTTCTTTATATTAAGGTCCAACCCTAACGGGGGACCCACAACCTTGATGATTTCGAGAGCCCTGACAACCTCTTCAACATCCCCAATGATCGTGCCATCATCGAGGTACCAAGCTTGTAGAAAGAGGCGGCAGGTGTCCCGGATGTGGTGGACAAGGGGGTGAAGAACAAGGGAAAACAGGAATGGGCCCAACGGGTCACCCTGTTGAACCCCCGTAGTGGCCCAAATATGATCGCCCCCCAAGTACAAGCGAGCCGGCTGCCCGTATAAGAAGTCCACCCAAGGCGAGATAGCCGGGCACCTTAGCCGAACCTCGCGTAGTAAGGACGAGCGGTCGACAAGGTTAAAGGCATTAGAGAAGTCCACGGTGAGCATGGCAAGGGACCCATCGGAATGCCGAGCATCCAGGAAACGATTAACACTATGCAAAATAGCCTCGGCCCCGCTGGGGACATCAACCCCAAACTGGAAGTCTTGGAGGTATTGAGTCATGTCCTTAGCAACCCCCCTCATGGCGATTTTTGAAACCAATCTGTGCCAAATAGTGCCTACCGCAATAGGCCGAATCCCATTGTCCGATTTTAAAAGCGGCGTGAGGGGCGCCGATGCAACGAATTCTGCTAGACTAACTGGGCACCTCCCCCCCAGCCACAAGTTAACGACCGAAGTCATAGCACCCAAAAGGTCATTGGCAGTGGCAGACCCTTCGCCACAGAGAGTGTCCAAAAAGTGTTGGGCCCTCAACCCGTCCCTGCCACAAGAAGTACCTTTAGGAAACGATTTAATGTCGTCGAGGACCAGATCAGCGGTAACGACCAACGCGGACACAACAAAAGGGTCATTAGGCATGGAGGGGCCCGGTCGAGACGGGTGCTTGGCCACCAAAGCACGGATAGTTTCAGCGTTGTACGGCGCGACCCCATAAGAGAATAGCACCTTCACAGTAGCAGTAAAATGCCCATCCGTGACTTTCCGGAGACACCGTTTGATGTTAGAGGCGACCTGGTCACCTTTATCTTTATCTGCATCTATGCGCGAGGACCCCACCAGTCCCCCCCCCCCCCCCCCCAAAAAAAAAACGTCAAGGAGGCGCCCAACCAAATGCTCGACCCCGTCATCCCCAACCAAAGTTATCACTAAGGATCAAAAGCTTGTTAAATAATAACATGCTTCGTCATTTTGATGCAAGTTGCCCCTTTAGCAACTAACATGGAGATGATTATTGGAACATGAGATCTCAAGTTTAGAGTGATTTAAAGGAGTTTCTTCAAATGGTGGGTTTTTTTTATGGTGTTTCTGAGTAAGTCAAGTCCAGAGTATCAAAATCAATAAAGAGTTGTCACACCGACTGTGGTAAGATCCTAGTGTCACCATAAAATCTGTAAATCGTTGGTACCAAGCCCGTGGGGCTGCTTGAGACAATATAATGATCATATGAGCAGACATAGATGGTCGGGATGTCGGAACCCAGACCATGGGTTGGTGCATGTAGACGGTTTCATGGAGATGCCCATGAAGAAAGGCATTAGAGACATCCAGCTGATTGATTGTCCACAAGTTGGAAAGAGCAAGTGATAAAACAAGGTGAATACATTGTTGCTGGTTGTACTATTGGGCGAAACATTCCTCCACAGACTACACCCACATTTTGTGTCCGACCATCACATACAAGCCTCGCTATATATTGTTCCAAGGACCTGTCAGATGTTTTTTTATTTTTTTCTATTATAAGATGTAAAATATTGTTTTATTAACGTGGTAAGTGGTGAAGAGGTGTTTTGAGTTTTTTTTTCTAAAGAACCAAATGCTAAATTTTTTACATTTACATTTCTCTTTTGTTAAAGTTGTGTTTAGCGTTCTTTGTTTTAATTGTATATTTAATGTTTTGTCATTGTATCTACATTTGTGTTCGGATTTTTATGCTTACTTATATAGTTTTTTCTATGAGCTATATATTTTCTTTTCACATTATTTTTATAGTTGTTTCGTCGTATACACTTTAGTTTGAGTATCTATCTAAGTTTAAAAAAAATGGTTAGTACCCAATGCGAAACAAAGACTTATAACGACTCGGTTTCATATGATCATTGCATTAGAAAAAACATAACGATTTAGCACAAGACACGGGTGATGCCTAGTCGTTATATAGAAAATTCAAACGTATTTTATTGCGTTTGGAAAATTTTAGACAATAAACCATTTCTTGATGCGGAAAACAATTTTTTTTCCTTTTCTAGAATATACAAATTAATCACCAATTGTTACAAGTTAGTAGCATGTGAACCGTGTGAATAATTTAAAAGTAGATTACACATAAAGTTAATTTATATGTAAAATACACATAAAGTCTTTTATTAGAATGATTTATACAATAAAGTATGCTTTTAATCGCTAAAGTCTAGTTCTGATAATGATTTTAGCTTAAATCTTTTAATTTAAACTAGTTAGTGTCCCGGGTAAATACCCGAGGCTGTGATATAAAAAAAATTAAACGAATTAAAAGATGAAAGTTTTTTTCTAATTATTAAACGAATGATCGAATTGGAGTATAAGTTCATCAATGGTGGGTTTAGAAAGTCGCGACTTTGTTTTTTGATTCGTTCACCATCATTCGTTGATCGAAACCTAAGAATATGGATCTAGTTTTGTTAGGTTTTCTTTCACGAATCCAAAGCAATTTACGGATCAAATTTTCATTGAGAAATGAAGAAGATATGATGAATCAAAGTTATGGTATTGTAAAACAAATATGAATAATTTTGTATGGAAATAATTTAATTTTTTGATTTTTTAATTATAAGATCTTTCCTTTTTGTAAATACCATTTATTTTTTTAATTCAAAAATCTATAAAAATGACACATAAGCTAATCCTATGTGGCACACCTTAAATTGTGCCACCTACACATTAAAAACTTGTGTTTATTATATAGTATAGATAGATAGATAGATGTGGTTTTATTTTTGCTTCAGTTGAAGACAAACATTTGTCATCCGGTCAGCTTTTAAGTTTTTTTTTTCTATTTTTATAAATTTATTAAAATACTCTTTTCAATTAAAAAACAAATACGTATTCTTATCCCAAAACCCTAAATAACTTGTTTTCTTTTTATAAATTTATTAAAATACTCTTTTCAATTAAAAAACAAATACGTAGTCTTATCCCAAAACCCTAAATCCCGTTTTTTCTTCTCTCTATACCCCTCCTCATCTACATGAATTTCTGCTACGCATTGTGACATCAAACATAAATTGATATCACCGACCTAATATGACTGTATAGCCCAATAAGGCACGTATCAATTATTAATGATGCCTATCAAACGTCATTTATGAACGCCTCCTTGTAATTATTGTCGAATGTTACGAACAATTTCATCTTGGTTCGAGATACACCACTTAGAAGTGGCATCTAGGTTGATTATAACCCAAAGCCCAAAAGCTTTTTAATCTATCTATCTAATGGTATAATAATAATTTAAAAGTTGAATTCAAAACCCATAATAAATAATCTTATCTTATCTTATCTTTAATCCTAATAAAGCAATAAATTGGTTGCCACATGTCTCATTTACAAGGCGTCCACATCAGCATTGACACATGTTAAAACCACATTCAAAGATCAATTTATTATATTATCAATTAATACTAATTACCAATTTTGTCCAAACTAAATTTGCATTTCAAAAAATGGCAACCTTAATGTAGATTTAAAAATTTTACTTAATAATTTGAGTTTTTTTTTAAGGAAACTAATCAACTATTTGTCAAACATAATAAACTTCTTTAATGTATTAAATTATCAATTAATGTCTTATGAATTATGTCATTTATAATTTTTAGTTCTTTTAACTATTTTTTTTAATTTTTTTTATTTAACTAATAGTATGAATCTAAATTCAACCCGTATAGTATACGGGTCACTAACCTAGTAATTCTAATAAAGCAATAAAATGATTTTCACATGTCTTCTTTTTAAGGTGTCCACATCAGCACTCTCACATGTCAATACAAGATTCAATAATCAATTTAGTAAATTATCAATTAAGACTAATTACCAATTTTATCTAAATTAAACTTTCATTTAATAGAATAACAAACATAATGTAGATTTGATAAATTACTTTATAATTTGAGTCTTTTTAAAGAAACAAATCAAGAATTTGTCATCTTTAATTTATTAAATTATCAATTAATATTTTCTAATCAAATTATGTCATTTATAATTTTTAAATTTTTAATCATTTTTTATATTTAGCTAATATTATAAATCTAAATTCAATCCGTTAATCCGTGTAATACACGAGTTACTAACTTAGTCTATGTAAATAAAGCTGTTTAAAAAAATAAATAATTTAAGCTTGAGTGCAAAGTATGACAAATAAACGAAAACTAGGGAGTAGGTTCGAAGTGTATTTTTCTGTTGGGACCCACAAGAAAGAACGTGAGAAGTCGTAAATGCTGAAAATGAAATACCTGAAACGCCCTTCGATAAACTTCATTTCAGTATACAACTATACATTCATACTACAAAGTGGCGAGCATACATTTTCCGATCATCTGTAGCAGACACCGAAGATGTTGACGAAATTGACCGTTATCCGGTGGTTACTGGCGGCGTTACTCGTAGTTTTCCGATTCAAACAAGTTCGATCAGGTGCCTCCGATCACAAGTACAAACCTAACGACGAAGTTCCTATCTACGCCAATAAAGTCGGCCCCTTTCATAACCCTAGGTACTTCGTCTAGATCTTTGTTCAATTTTGTAAATTATGTTTTTTCGTGATCATTTTGCTACTTGTTATACTGTTTAGTCGATTGATTTGAAGGAATTAAGATTTTTGATTGTGATTTGGTGGATCTCTGCTTCAATTATGTTAATTAGGGTTTTATGTTCTCGTAGTTGTAATTATTGAGCGCATTTGATCTCAGAACGTTAATTAGGGTTTTATGTTGTCCCTATCAGTACCGAAGATTAGGAAAAGTAAAGATGACAAAATATTGGGAATAATGATCTTGATTTGCTTCTTATAATTATGTTAAAAAATTACAGCATATGTAAGTTTTATGCCTAACTTCTACCCTTATTTTTTTGAACTTTTTTTTTGTGACAGTGAAACATACCGATTTTTCGATCTTCCGTTCTGTTTACCAGGTTCGTGTTTATTTGTTGCTTTGTTCTTGCTAGCATATGTGATTGATGGAAAATGTTATTTGCAGCTCATTTAAAGGAGAAACCGGAAGCTCTTGGTGAAGTATTGAATGGTGATCGTTTAGTCAGTGCTCCGTATAAGTTGCCGTTTATGGTTGAAAAGGACTCGGAAATTGTTTGCAGAAAAAGATTGACAAAAGAGGAAGTATCTAAGTTCCGAAGTGCGGTTGCTAAGGATTATTATTTTCAAATGTATTATGATGACTTGCCTTTCTGGGGATTTTTAGGGAAGGTTGAAAAGGATAAAACTGACCCTGTTGAAGAAAAGTATTACCTCTTTAAGCATCTTCACTTTGAGATCCATTACAATAAGGATCGTGTGATAGAGATAAACGCAAAAGCTGATCCTAATTCGGTGGCCGATCTATCTGAAGACAAGGAAGTTGAGGTGGAGTTTATGTACTCGGTGAGATGGAAAGAAACAAATGTTCCTTATGAGTCCAGGATGGAGAAATACTCCCAATCTCTTTCTCAACAACATCACCTTGAGATCCATTGGTTTTCAATTATCAACTCATGTGTGACGGTTCTCCTCTTAACTGGTTTCCTTGCCACCATTCTTATGCGGGTCCTTAAGAATGATTTTGTCAAGTAAGTAACTAAACTCATTAATTCTCTATGATAGTTTTTTCCCCTCTTCCATTGATCATTATATTTGTGGTTATGTGCAAAAGGTATGCTCATGATGAAGAGGCAGCCGATGACCAAGAGGAAACTGGTTGGAAGTACATTCATGGTGATGTATTCAGGTACCCAAAATACAAGTCCCTGTTTGCGGCTTCCCTTGGTTCCGGTACCCAATTGTTTTCCCTGTAAGTACAATATAACGATTTGATTATTTTATAATTGTTATCTTTCACCATGGGTTAACAATGAGTCAATGACTACTTGTTGGTTTTATCAGGGCACTTTTTATTTTTGGGCTGGCTCTAGTCGGTGTATTTTACCCATACAATCGAGGAGCTCTGTTTACCGCACTGGTTGTTATATATGCACTTACATCTGGAATAGCAGGATACACTGCAGCCTCTTTTTATCATCAGCTAGAGGGAACTAACTGGGTAAGCTATAAACATAATGAATTTTAATCAACACTAACGATTAAGTTAATCTAATATTTTAAATCTAATCAATAGGTAAGGAACTTGCTATTGACCGGCTGCCTGTTTTGTGGACCCCTCTTTCTTACTTTCTGCTTTCTAAACACTGTTGCAATCGCTTATACTGCTACGGCTGCCCTGCCCTTTGGTACGATAGTTGTGATCGTTTTAATATGGACATTGGTGACATCACCATTGTTAGTATTGGGGGGTATTGCCGGAAAGAACAGCAAGGCTGAGTTTCAGGCACCCGTTCGCACCACAAAGTATCCCAGAGAGATCCCACCTTTGCCTTGGTACCGCAAAACCGTCCCTCAGATGGCCATGGCTGGTTTTCTTCCTTTTAGTGCAATCTACATCGAGCTTTACTACATATTTGCAAGTGTTTGGGGTCACAGGATTTACACCATTTACAGCATTTTATTTATAGTTTTTATCATCCTCCTCATTGTTATCGCCTTTATCACTGTGGCATTGACTTATTTTCAACTTGCTGCTGAAGACCATGAATGGTGGTGGAGGTATATACCTTTTTCTGTTAGGCATTTAACTTATTCTTGTTTCTTGTTTTGATGGTGTAACACTTGACTTTATTTGTTATCTGTTATCAGGTCTTTCCTATGTGGCGGGTCCACAGGTGTTTTCATCTATGGGTATTGTTTGTATTACTATTATGAACGTTCTGACATGTCGGGATTCATGCAAACATCGTTTTTCTTTGGTTACATGGCTTGCATATGTTACGGCTTCTTTCTCATGCTTGGAATGGTCGGTTTCCGCGCTGCTTTGTTCTTTGTACGCCACATCTACCGCTCAATCAAGTGTGAATAGAAGTTTAATGTCCAATCTTGAATGCTCAAGAAGGTATGTCTTGTTAATTTTTAGCAATTACGTCTAACAGATATAATATATCCACTTGCATTTATATACGTATGTGTATATATAAAAGCACGAGTATACTATATCTTTATCATGTGGCAGTTTTACCATTTACTTGTGAATGTGTTTGATTCGGGTCATTTTTTTTTTATAATGGGTCAAAACGGTATAATAAAAGGGAAACTTGTGAAAAGTCATCCAAAGAGTACTTTAACTTAGAAAATGTTTTAAATCGTTTTAAAAATTAGGTTCTTAATCTTGTTATGCAAATTTGGATATTTGTCGGACTAAATATTCATATTTGCACAAAGTGTTTTGGGACAACAAGAACACCCTATTTCGACACGCACCAAAATGACCCAATTTGACTGAAGCCTGTTAATTGGCGAATTCATAGGTTCAATTCGTACCGGATGCACACCAATAGAACCCTTCGATAAAGTCTATTGGATTTAACCCTGTATCTTAACTTGCCCATTTTGCAGCTCCTAATGCTACTATTTTCATCCTTTCCATATTTCACAATTATTTATGCGACTCTTCTTGATTTGTGACTCTCAGTAGTGGTTTCACAATTATTTATGTGTGAACTCTTTTTGATTTGTGACTCTCAGGAGTGGCTGCAGTGTGAAGCCATGATGATATATATGAGAAGTAGCTTACATGTTGATCCATGTTTCTAATATACCAGTTTATGTCGTGTGTTATTTGCGATTCAATAGGAAAACAAGTTGGAACATACTAATCAATTTTGAGCACATATATTTACCTTTTCCTTTATAGCTAAGTGGCCGCATTCTTGTGTTGTGACGGTTATATTGATGTGTTTATGAATGTAAAGAGAAGTGCATGAGGTTGCGAGAGCTTGGTTTTGAATATCGAAATACTGCTAAAAGAATCACAAACGGGTTTATATTCAAAAATCATACAAAAGTTAAGTTAGGCTGTAAAAAATGAGCGTTAAAAAACACGAAAACTATGATAATATGAAACCGTAAAAAAGCAGAAACACATCATATTTGAAAATAATGTGAAGATGGAAACCCGACTTTCAAACGTATATCTGCTAAACGTGAGGCGGTGCGAAATGCTTTTTTGACGAGTGTGTCGAAAAGGAAGACATTTGGGACGCCACATGCCCTAGCTAGTGGCTTGGAAGGACATTGTTTCCTTGATCTCAAGAACAGAACCAACGACCTACCAAATGAACAACAACCCCGATGGAAACAGACAAGGAATAGGAGAAAGCAAAGGGAAAAAGAGCTACGTGTTTTGGAATGGAGGTGGAGGTGGATAAAGTTTTGGAGAAGTTGTAAAATGTTAACACTAAATACGAGGAGGACGAAAATAAAAATGTTAAATAATCGTGAATATTCAAAAGTATTGTTGTTGAACAACCCAAAATCCTATTTACAACTTGTTCACGATCTGATAATCTATTTGACTTATTTAGATGAACTAGCAAGTTGTGTGCTGCAGGGTACACATGTACACCCTGCCGTCTGGGCGTGTCACCTGTCGGATCTCAAGTACAACGGAAACAGCCGCCTGGGCGTGTCACCTGTCGGGTCTCAAGTACAACGGAAGCAAATAGTAAACATAATATGTAACTTGACTACAATTAATTTAAAACCCTTAAATTTAGGTACAAAAGGTCTTAATAAAATATGTTTACAATGGTCCTGAACTTTTCAAAAGCTTAAATCTAAAATTTAGTCAGGCAGACCAAACTAATATTTCTATCTGAATCTTAGTCTTCAACACTGCTTAGATCTCCTGTCCCTAGCCCTTAGTAACGACTAAAGTCTAAACATGCCTTCAGTTATCTGCATACGAGTTAAAAGCGTCAATAACTACGTTGTTGGTGAGTTATGGCCAGCTAGTAACTCTAAAATAAGTCAAACAATGTGTGCATGTTAGTATCTATAGTTCTCGCAGGCCAAGTCTCGTGTGTCAGTGTTCCGGTATGATCGTGACCCACTTAGCACGTTTGCTAGCATATATGACATACAATGGGGTTGTCCTTGTATGGGACACCCCTATCTAAACAGATCTTACCAAACACATATATGCCCTGAGACTTCAAGACCTCGGTTGCCTTACTGACTTACAGATAGACCCAAACTTAGTCAATATTATACAACTGGAACATGCAATCTAACACATATAGCACATAGACACCATAAACAAGACTTTTGACAACCCGTATACAGCTCAAAAACATAAAAAAAAGGATGGGCAACAGATTCACCTTGCAAGCAAGCAATAAATATTAATAATGAGCGGGATGACTAAGCAAATTTTCACCAAGATAGCTTCCTAGATTTATAACAAGACACCTAGCACAAAGATAACTAACATTAAGAACTGGAAAACCTACCCATCTCAGTTCTAAATCCCGAGGAAACCTTTACCCGTTATCCGACACAAAACCGACAGTTAATCATGTTATCCAAAAACTCTTAGGGATTCTTTCCCAAAACTGAGTTACAACTGACCAGTACTCATCCTTCAGTAAAAATGAGGTCAAAATGTTGGCTTAACATGTATGGGTTCTATACTATGAAAAATTCCATTTTTTTCTAAAAATGTTAGATACGGACCATCTGGGTCAGACCTAACCCAGACAGACAATCAATTTGAACCTGGTCAACCACCAAACATGTGGACCGTCTGCTTGAGCTTAAGCAATCCAAACGGTCTATCTGTTTCTATAGATAGCTACACGACAAATGGGTGTAGTGGACGTCTAGTCTCGGTTAACACCCGAGGCTCCGTAACGATCTCCAGACTAGATTCCCAAAATTTTGTGTAATCATATTTTTTACGATTTTTTAACGAGGGTTTACTTATTCATAACTGATGGTACTTCCCATAGGATCATCCCAACCCATTTCCCATCTATAAATACCCTTGGTTAACTAAATGTGCACAAATACATAACACACTTGCTTAGTAAACTTGTACCTCAAGCTTCCGAACTTTGTTTACCATAATGTCCCCTTCTTAAGCTCTCGTGATACCTCTTAATGTCCATAATCAAGTACCTCTTAATGTCCACAATCAAGTGTGATCTCACTGCATGTATCGCCTATGATGTTAGGAACCTTCAAAATAACCAAAACTTGCTAAAAATGGAAGTTTAACATATGCATGGAACATCTAAGACTTACCTAGTCTTTTGATTACGAGTTTAGTGGCTTCCAGAGATCATACAACCATCCTTAGTTGCTTTTGGAACATGATCAACCGAATAGATCATCCTTAACTCAAGTTTAACTCAAAGCATTAAGAATTTCGGTTAGGTTCTTACCACACACAACTCTTGACCTCGATCTTGAAGCAAACCACCTCTGGAGCTCTCTTAGAACCGAACTTTGATACACTCAGCCTTGATAAGAGAGCTCTCTAGAAAAGTGTGGTAAAAATTTCCAAAAAGACAAGAACTTTGGGATTTTTGATCATGTCGATGCGGATCGACTGGCAACATGTCAGACTCTCGGGCAGTCCGCATCTCGTGTAAGAAAACATGAGGACCCAACCCGATGGGTTGCGCATCCGACCTGATGACCCGATGGATATGCGGATCATCTGGACTCATTCCAGACTTGGACTGGTCCACATGATTGTCGTGCCTTGATATTTAATACTTTTTCCACTATCCCACCCTCAGTTTTGTATCCAACGACCGTTTAAGCTTAAGTGTTACACAACACACTAAAATGGATATTGGTAAATCGTTTAAGTAATTAGTAACTGAAGTATTATATAGATTTGAAGATTTAATAAAATAAAGTAAATATAAAATAATATAAAATAAAAATAATTTTGAGAAATTAGCTAAACATAAAATTGATTGTTTGTATATTTCGATTTAATTGTTTTTAAAAATACTTTTTTTTTTTAAATTTAATTACATAACTGGCAAATACAACTTTGCCCACTTAAACTCTTAGAAATTTATGTAAAAAGACAATGTTGTTTTCTCAAATGTATTATAACAAGTGGTACTATTAGCGCGTTGCTGCTAGTAGCGCGGTGCGATCCAATAGCGTTGCCGCTAGAAGCCTATTCGTTTAAATCATCTCTTTACGATTAGGGAACCATACTCAAACAACAATAAACTGAATAAATTGTACATTTGAAATCCATACGACATTGGAGTGTATTAGTTCTATGGATATAATGAATATACAACTGATACTCTTGTTGAACACTTTGTTGCAATACAATATATTTGTGAAACACTTTGTGGGTGCAATAATAGGAAACATAGAAAGAACACAAAGATTAATTTTATTATGACTAAATCAAAAGGTTCTGTTTGACATCAAGAGATTAGTTAAATTGTTTAAATTTAAAATGACAACCCATTAAACTAATAAGATCTCGAAAAAGTCAATGAATAGCTATAGTAATGGATGGAGTCTCTATTCAAAAAGTAAGAGGCTTTATCCCCATAAATAGAGTTAACTTCGCTTTTGGTCCCCAACGTTTACACATTTTAACACATTTAGTCCAATTTTAAAAATTTTATCAATTTAGGGCCTGAAGTTAACATTTTTAAACAATCTTAGTCACATTTTGAATTTCCATCCAAATTAACAAAGGAAGTCCGTCAATTAGGATTTTAGTGAGGGGTATTTCTGTAATTTAACATTTATCCCTTCTATATATATATAGAAACGAACCCATATATTGACTTCCCCAAAATTATTTCCGATCGTTTTCTCCCCCCACCCAAGAACCCTAATTCGCGATTTCTTTCTTGAATCATCTGGCTCCATCATCGATTTCAAACAAAAAAAAGTTTGAATATATCTGTCAACCATCCCCTGTTCCCCCGCCGGACTCATCCACACCCATCTAAACGGTCAGTCTAATTCCCTGTTACACCACCATAAGTTTGAATCATCTGTCGACCAATACAAAGTACATAGAAAATGCCCAAAAGGGTCTTATTCATATCCATATATATATAATATACAGATGGTTGACTTATGATGGTGTAAGATTAATTTGCATCGTGAAAATGGGTCCACTTTTAAATGTACAGCATGACTTGCCCATCATTTTGGATCGTACGCTAGGGTTCTTTTAGGGAGGGATATGAGCAGATCGATGTGAGGGTGAGGGATCGTGTCTTTTTTTTAGTGTTATTTTGAGGGATTTTGGATGTGCTAGGTAATATTACAGAAATACCCTTTGTTTTAAGGGAGATTTTGGATGGTGTTAAAAGGTGATCAAAATTGTTATAAAACTGAAAGTTCAAGCCCTAAATTGATAAAAATTTTAAAATTGGATTAAATGTGTTAAAATGTATAAACGTTGGGGACCAAAAGCGAAGTTAACTCCCATAAATAATACTCCACCCACAATTCACGAACCATGTCTATCAACTATGTTATTGATCAATCAACTATTTAGACATGCTTACCATTTTCTTTAGAGTCAAAGTCTGGTCTTTTTAAATTGAAGGATCAGCAGCTACATAGTAAAAAACATACACATATAAGAAGAGCCTATACAATAATTTTAATATCTAATCAGTAGAATAAACCAAAAGATATAATGCCAAAAAAAAAAAAAAAAAAAACTAATGTCACTTCTTCTAGTAGTAAAAGAGATCTTTAGAAATTAGAATACATATTGAAATCTTCAACGTGCAATCAAATTTACTTCACCGTCATCATCTATGTTCTGAGTCTCTTCCTCCGACTGAAACCGTTTAAGTATGACCATCATTTTCTGTTGTTTGAGGTTAAAGAATAACCATATAATTAGTTATTTGAGAGTTTGTAAAAATAGATGTAAATGTAAAATGGAAACAACTGTAATCATTCCTTCTAGCTTTTTGAATGTGAAAAAAAGCAAGCCAAACAAATCCAGTATGTTTGATAAAACTTTGTTAATGATTTTGTTATAATCAATTAATGTCCAAATCAGTTATAGCATGTAAAAGAAGAGAAGCAAATATGTAGCAGATTCCACACACCATGCTCCTAATCAAGATCATAACTGTAGTAAGAACTACTAATGTTGGTATTGGGTAATTACCGACGATTCATGTGCCCAGAAAATGACCGTGTACGGTAACCATTCCACTCGTTTCCCGTTTTGACCAGAGACGGCTTGACTTCGGTTGCATCCGAAACTCACAGATATGACCCAAGGCTGTCGAGAACGGCCCGAAATCAAGAGATTGGTTCGATTCCCCCATGTTTTTCTGACGGTTCTTGCAACTCGTAGCCGACAACAATTGGCATCAACCGGTCAACAACAGTGAGAGAGAGAGAACAGTCTTACCCCTTGGTAGAATTCATCACTGGTACCCATAGATAAATCGATTACCTGCTAAAAAAAGAGAAGAAAGAGATTTGAGACTTTGAGTGATGCTCGCAATCACGTTTCATCAGAATCAGAAAGAAGCCCTAATTATAAAAAAAGGATGAAAGTTTAACCAAAAGATTTAGAGTTCAAAAGTAGATGAAATTCATGAACCAATGCAGCAACTCTTAATGGTTTCACACATGAATCAATAATCCAGAAAAAGCAAAATGAAATCAGATGAAGAACCTAATTTGGGGGAGAAAATTGAAACTTCAAAACGATTTTATGACCACATAAAACCAATTAAAGCAGCAATCTGAGCAGAAATCGTGAAACAACCAAAATGGTTTACAAAGATCGATTCAAATCATACCTTTATGAATAAAACCCTTTTTGGATGAGCACACAACTCAGATGGACGATGAGCAAGGGAGAGAGAGTAAAACTCTCGTTGCAGCAAGAAATAGAGAGAGAAATAAGAAATCCGGAATTAAGACCACCCACGTTAATAACATCCTAAATATCACCTTTTTGGTCCAGTCAGCATGCCATATCATTTCTTCCCACATACCACAAAACCCACTTTTTTTCCACATCAAGTACTTCCCCACATACCACCTTTTATTTCCACATCACCATTTTATTTAATCTTTATTTTAAAAACTAGTTAACAAATTAATTCTTTTATTTAAAACGTATATTTTAATTATTTAAAAAAAAAACTTATCGACATAATTAAAATAATATTTTTTTTATAAAATAAATAAATAAATAAATATTTATTTAAATTTTCAATCATTATTATTTGAATATTAAATCATTTAAAATAATAATATTTAATAGCCAACGGCTAGTTTTTCAAACTTAGATATTTTAGCCAACGGTTAGATTTCAAAAGGTTATAAATAGAACTCAGATTCACAGATCGAGTCTCATTTCACCACTATCAACCAACCTCTACCACCACCATGTCTAGCACACCTCCTGAAGATGTCTCAGAGCACTACCGGATGTTGTGGTTAACCCGCTATGAACAACAACTTCCACCACCACCACCACCACCTCAAGCTCAAGTACCCAACCAGTTCAACCACATCCACAATCACCTCCACCAGCACCAACACCACCACCACCACCACCATCATCACCAACCACCACCACCTCCACCTTACCAACCACCACCACCTCCACCAATCACCCAAATGAACAACCTCCACTGCGGCGAGTCAAGCAATGCTGCTGCAAGAAGAGTACGACAACGTCGTGTTGGTCGTACACCATCCCCACCATTTGTTGATGATGACCATGCTGAAGAGTGGGAAGCACTCTTTGAGTTGGAACGGGAAGCAGAAGCTGGGATGAACATTGAAGATGTTCACAACGTTGATGATTTTGAGACTTGGTACTATGGACAAGTACACTATCAAGAGGACTACGTCTCAGATGGATACAACGGCTACTCGTCTGATAACTCGTTTCATGGTTAATAATCTACGTGTGTGTGTAATGGTTAGGTTGTCTGTTTAATGTTTGTTTTTCAGTTAATAATCCCTAGCACGCAAGTCTATGAACCTCTCAAGGTTATGGACAAATGCTTGAGGTGCCCCATGATTATATGGAGGTGGAGGAGGTGTACCATCCTCAGGAGTCCAATTCAACACATCACGTCCTTCGTCTTCCACAATCATATTGTGTAGGATGATGCATGCCAACATAATATCACCAATATTTGGTAGATCCATTGACCTTGATGGTCCTCTAATTATTCCCCACCTAGACTGGAGAACACCAAATGCCCTCTCAACATCTTTCCTGGCAGACTCTTGTCGACGCTTAAAGTACCTCATCTTCAAGTTGTTCTCAGGGGGATATGTGAAACTCTTCACAAGTGTTGACCATGCAGGATAGATACCATCTACAAGATAGTAACCTTTCCTATAGACATTCCCGTTCACATGGAAGTCACATCTAGGTGCTTGCCCCTGCAAAATCTCGTTAAACAACGGAGATTGGTTGATCACATTGATGTCATTGTTTGATCCGGCAACACCAAATAAAGCATGCCATATCCACAAGTCTTGTGAAGCAACAGCCTCAAGCATGATTGTTGGATAACCATGGTCACCAAGAGTATAGTGCCCCTTCCAAGCAGTTGGACAATTCCTCCAACCCCAATGCATACAATCAATGCTACCAAGCATCCCTGGGAAGCCATGCTTCTCCTCATGGAAGGCTGTTAATCGATCAACATCTTCTTGGGTTGGCCTTCTTAGGTACTTGTCCCTATAGATCTCCACAATAGATCTACAAAAGTTGTGTAGACATTTGATGGCAGTACTCTCACCAATGCGTATGTATTCATCGCATTGATCAGTTGAAGCACCATATGCTAGTTGGCGAAGGGCACATGTGATTTTTGGGTTTGTTGAAAGGCCTAGTCTGCCAGCAGCATCACGACGTTGTGTAAAGTATCGCCAGTTAACAGACATACCTTCTGTAGTAATATCGGCAGCAATGCGGTTATAAAGGCGACGGGTCATTCTGTATCGCCTTCTAAAGAGGCCTTCATGATACACAGGATTCTCAGCAAAATAGTCCCTGAACAAACCCACATCACCTTTTTCACGTTCTCTGTTTATTTCTCTTCGCTTCTTCCTTGGTTGGGATGGACCAGCTTCGCTGGCAGCAATTGAAGCTTCCATCGCTTCGTACTCTTCCGCCAGTTGGACAAGATCACTCATGTCTAGTGCTAGTTTGATGTGCTCGGGAAGGGTGTCGGGAATGTTGAGATCAGGGATACCAGGGAAACCAGGATTCATTTTTTAGAGTTTTGGGTTTGAGAGAGATTTGATATTGAGAGGGTTTTGAGAGAGATGTGTGAACTGAAATGAGAATACTGAGTGTATTTATAGTAGTGATGAAAAACTAGCCGTTAGGAAAAATACAAAAAAAAATAGCCGTTATTAATATTTTATATTAAAAAACTAGCCGTTATAATAAGACAAAAAAAAACTAGCCGTTTTTTATAAAAAAATATTAAATTTAATGTTTTATTTAATTATGAATTTTAGAAATTTTTTCAGATTTTTTTTAAACTTATTTATATTTTATTTGAGTTATTAAATGTTAAAATAAAACAAAAAGTTTGAATTTTTTAAAATCTAGCCGTTTAAGAGAAAAAGAAAAAGGAAAAAGAAAAACATGGGGCCCACTTGATGGTGTATGTGTGCGTACGTGAGTACGTACGTACGCCTCCACGTACGTACGCCACAACGCGTATGTACGGCGTACGTACGTACGTACGTGCTTAAAAACGTCCGATGCAGGCGGTCTAAGAAATATTTCCGGTACACGTCCTTGAAGTATGGCGAATGATGGGGGTGGAAGTCTGATGGCGTGAGTTGAGGGAGAATGGCACAAAAGTCTTGCTGATGTGTAAAGGTGAGGGCATATGAGACATAACACAGAAGTCTTGGTGAGATGTTGTAAAGCCCGCTAAAAAAGTGGTACCACATATGTGCATGGAGGGTTGTAACATAGACAGCAAAGGTTGTACAATATGTTGTGTATTGTATTTATAGGTAATATAACATAGATGACTTACACATGATGTATTCAATACAAATTGTATTTCATTACCTGTGTATTGGGAGGAAAATAATACAGGTACACAAACGACTTACATTTCTAAAGCGCAATGTAAAGAAAAAACAAATAAAAAATGACCGTGCAACAACCTTAAACAAAAAAATAAAATAAAATGAGGCTACCACATATAAATTCACGTGACCCAATCACGGGGAAGTACTTTTCATTTTGTTCATATACAAGTGGGTCGACCCGCGCTTCGCAGTGGACTCGGACTGTTTTAGAAAATCGTGTTGCAAAAGGATTAAAGATAAATGTCGTTTGAAACATGTGTGATCAAACTACAAATTCACAGTAGACCTAACTATTGCAAAATTCAATCAACAACCATACAAATTCTTTAAACTCGTGGCTTTAATGTTTATCGAACAACTCGAGTGCAATAATAATACCATTATTGGCAAGCAAATACTAACGAATTATCAGCAAGGGTTTTAACTAACGGTTTGTGGTGAACACAACTTGCCCAAGGTCCTGCAACATAAACATAAAACAATGAGAAACATCAGGGATGACTGGTAGAAACATCAACATAAAAAAAGAAGCTAAAATAGAAAAACAAAAACATCAATAGATCCATAACACTTGCACAACATGTTACAATTATGATATTAGTAGATAATAGATCATCTCATCTATTGATTATAAACCCTTTAAATAGTCATCCAAAAGTGATATATAAAGTGAACTTCAAATTGCATGATAGAAAAAAATAGCGCTGAAATTCAATTTCAAAATAGATATATTCATGAAAAAATGTTAAGGCAATACATGACACAACCACCGCTAGATTTGACAAAAAAGAAAAATAATAACACATACCGTACATAGGGTCTTAAGCATCTAACAAAAGAAACTTTATGACCTAACGTAAAATGGTGTCTAGAGAATTAGGAACTTACGAATCACATTGGAGGAAGAAAATTCGTAAAGTATACAAATAAATTGGATGAAGAACGATGTTGTGTATCGCAACACTAATCACGGCCACCGAAGCCCTGCTTTCCACATTCTTAGTTGTCTCTGTTTTCTTAAGACAATAGCAAATAAAAAATATAAATCAGCTGATGGATTAAGATTGATAGAATAGAAATTGAAAACACTTATTAGCAAAGCTCAATTCAGTAACTAAAAAGAGCTCAAACATGTCTCTAGCGCTATCATCTTGCTACATCCCATCAAGTCCGAATAAGAGAAATTAAGTTTTATTCACATAGTTGTGCTTTATATTTGTCTATTCTATATACACGTTGAAACGGGCAACACAAACCGGTTTAGAACTAAAAATTTACAAATGGTCACTATACACCTAAGAAAGTAAGAAGCACATATAAATTCATCAACATACTAAATCACACATCCAAGTTCAAATCCTAAAAATAAAATTTGAAGATACATAGATCATTAAATTCATTTATAGATCAGAAAAGCAGGAGATACCCTTGAAAATGTTATTGATGTCCTAGGTTTTTTTTATCGCATCCCACCTATCATTTGCACCAAATGGAAAGGGATCTGTGATCTACACGTACAATTGGACTTCGAATACAGAAGTCGGAATGTAGATCCAAGAAGAAACATATAAAGAAACCAATAAAGACATATTGAACAAATTAAATCAGGGAAGTATAGATCAGAAATTCAATTTAAAGATGAATCCCTAACCTGCTGAAACGAAGCAAAAAGAGGAAGACGAATGATTCTAGACTTGAATCAAAGGCGATGCAGACCGTTAACACCTCAACAACTAAAATCAACAACGGTAAATCACCGTAGAAACGACAATTCACTGGATCTCTGGATGTGGCTCTGTAAATCAACTAAGATCAGTAACAGAAGAGCAAAAAAAGTGGGTTAAAATATACCCAGGTACGAAGCAAAAAATGACTAACCTAATTCATGGATGCGAGGATCTTTAAGATCAGTCACAGGACCGGATCTGAAACAAAACCACAAACCATCGAAACCAAACACCGCCGCCGTTTCGACGCTGTAGAATCGGGCTACCAAGGATAACTGGATAGATAGAGATCTAGGACGAGCTATCAAGGCAATTCGACTACAAGGTGGGAAAGATGAGTCTTCTAGTAAGTAGTCGACTCGGCAACTGATGTCTGAGTGCAAGTCTTCTGGTGAGCAGTCGACTCGGCAATCGATGTCTGAGTGCAAGTCTTCTCGTGAGCAGTCGACTCGGCAATCGATGTCTAAGTGCAAGTCTTCTAGTGAGCAGTCGACTCGGCAACTGGGGTCTTATGCTGGAACTTGCAAAACAGTACCGTCGTTGTTCTTGGGGGGCAGGGCAGGTTGTCCTGCGACCAAGCTCGGGCGTGAGAATAAGTATACGTTTCAAGAGATTAAGTGTAATCAAACGAGAGAGAGCATATTGAATGTCTTGAGAATTTACGTGGAGGTTGAGGGGTATTTATAACCCTCACCCTTTTTCTCTTAGTGCCATCAATGTCAGGTCCCCAGAGTAGCATGCTACAGGTCTGGCATCTGGACTGTGACAAAGAACCACAGTAGCTGTTTTGGGTAATCACATTGGTTATAGTGTCAGGTCGAGTCTTAGGACGCCGACCCGTGTGTATGAGCATTGGTCTGTGCCTACATGTCTCGGCTTAACTTGGCTGGAGAGCCTAGTGACTCCGAGTGCATTCAGTCGACCTGGTAAGCTCTGACCAAGGTAGGCTGGTTTAGTATTGAGGGTCACCAGTCGGCCTGGTGACTAATAACTAGCAGTCGACTTTGTGAGGGACGACTGGTCATAAGGTTTGTCACCAGTTGGCCTGGTGGCTTAGTGACTGGCAGTCGAACCTGTTAAGGTCGACCGGTCATAAGGTTTGTCATCAGTCGGCATGGTGGCTTAGTGACTCGCAGTCGTGTCACACCCCGATGTTCCTGATTACGTGGGCGTGTGACGTCATGGGGTCATAGTCGTGGATACAAAGAACGACCTCTAACAGTTTCGTTTACGTTTGAAAACCAATTATGTTATCAAAGTTTGCAGCGGATTATATAAAAGATAACATTGTCTTACAATACTGAAACGAGAACGTTACGATAAGAAATACGATTGTTCATGATTTATTTAGATAGTAAAAGATGACCATGACACCATTCCTAATGCAGGCCCTGTTGTTTGACAGACTTCCCATTTGCACACCGAGAGCGAACTTAGTTACCTGAGAAATACATGAGTTTAAAAGGGTCAACGTAATGTTGGTGAGTTCACAGGTTTAGGACTCTACAAAATGTATTTGTAAACAGTTTTGATACCATACAAGATATTATATATGTGGTTACTGTGGATTGCATTGATCTACCTGGTCCTTGATTTCGAAGACTAACTGATTTACCCACCTGGTGGTAACTTCCCCTAAGAAATACCACTGGCAAAGAATAACTGACATGTACCCCGAGACTTGTTAACGCGGAGTCAGAACTGGAGCGACCAGTTAGGGCAGGAGCGTCAACCCAAATAGATCTATTCATTAGTTATCGTTCCGTACAGAATTAACCGAAATCAATTGATGATGGGATTTGACAGCAATATGTTATATAACAAAATTACCACGATAGGGATACAGAAAGAACAGATAATCAAGCGTGGCATGACAGTAGTACCATAATATCAAGTAAAAGATTTGTTTGATCATGATTTCTCCCCCAAAGTATTTAAAACAGTTTAAAAGAAAGGGGCCGTGAAACTCACCTGTTCAAGGTGAATGATCGTGATAGCTGATACGAGCTGTAGGTAACCGATGTCCTAATATTGATAATAATAATAGACATGATTTAGTTCCTTGGTTCAGTTAGAATAACGTTTAGTTACCCAATGATCCTGGTCGAGTCTTGACAACTTATTCCCGTTTGTATGTTTGGAAAACCCGTTCGTGATGTTTATTCGTTGTATAAATATTTAGGCTTGCTATGATATTTAAAACAATAAACATATGGATTCGAAGTAAATAATTATTAGTCAAATAATTATTTAAAGTTTTGTAAGAATATATATGAACATATAT
>JBCNJP010000011.1:11035245-11061456 GCA_039602395.1 Deinandra increscens subsp. villosa | reverse complement strand
GTGTGTAACAATCATGAATTTTTAAATTAATAAAAGATTTTAAGTTTTCATTTAAATTGTGTTATTTATTTACCTAATTAAGATTAATTCCTCTAAAAATATTTGTGAATAAATGTTATTAAATTATGAGTTTTAAATTTAATATACACTATACAAACTTAATTATTTCATTTAATGTCTTAACAAATTAAAATAGTGATTTTATTAAATTTTAGGTTATGATTATTTACTTTTGAGGTATTAAAGAAAAAGAAAAAAAAACATATTCGTTATTATAAATAAGTTGCTTTAAAAAGAAATATATGACTTAACAAATCCTAGATGTAGCTTTCTTAAATTTTTAGTAACTCTATATTTTTCATAAAGTTTTGATATCTTTAAAGAAAACAAATTTGATAAAAGGTTTAAATAAAGGGTTAATTCTTGATAAATTTTTAATGTTTATAAAAACTCATAAAAGCTTCATTCTTTCATCATTATTTAGTCATAAACCTCCTAAACCATGTTTTAATCACCATAATGATCTTAAAACCGACTTGTAAACGCACTTTAATTATCATTTAACATGATTCAATTTAGACATTAAACCCGAATTAACTCATTTCATCATGTTTTGGCACTATAAATAGTACCTTAACCCTCCCCAACCATTTGTGAATTCAATCCCATCGAAACACTCAGATATTCGCTCTCTTTTCGTGCTTGCTCTCTAACACCGTCGAAGCCCCGACGACCTCTTGTACCTCCACTTTTCGTCATTGTTTTGGTAAGTTCATCACACCATTTCGTTCGGTTTTCATCACCGAGTAAATGCTCCATTATTATTGTAACATTCATACATGATAAAACAATCACTTTCATTGGTTTAGAACTAGGGCTTCGGTACACAAATTTGGGGAAGGATGATTGTTTATAACATCTTAAAATAAATTCACTCAGATATGGAGCCAATAAACACGATTTGGCTGAGTGGTCTACAACACGTTTGGTGTGTGGGAGGTCGCGGTTCAACCCGGCCTCACCACGCTTTAATGTTTTTCTTTTGTTTTGTTTTATGATTCCATAATATTTGTATGATTAACCAATTTCGAGCCCCATTTATTTTTCCAAAAAAAAAAATTCATTTATTTATTAAATAAATCACTTAATCATTTAATTAGATGTTTGATTTTTAATTAAATTGTTAGCCTTTATATTCATTTATTCACCTATTCACTTAATATTTAGTGAATAGCTTCTTTATTTAGTCACTTAAATTATTTGGTTACTTATCTATTTAATTAATATCATCTATTTATTCAAATCATTAATTTATTTATTTCACTAAGTATTATCTATTTGGTTATTTATTATATTAACGAGTCAAATATTTATGTGTGTATTTAATTAAATTTCTTTTAAGCCTCATGATCAACTACTTATTAGCTAAAATTTGATTTCTAATTTATTTACTCAATTTATTAGACATTGATGTAATTGAGTAATTACATAGTCAAATTATTTAATTAAGTTAATTATTTTCGTTAAACTATTTACTTAGTCATTCATTTAAATTATCATTTATTTACTAATTAATTTAATTAATCAGTCATTCAATTACATAATTATTAATTCATTAAATTATAACAATTGGTCATTTTAATCATTTACTTAGTTACTTATTTAGCTATTTATACACCTATTTAATGAGTCATTTGATTATTTAGTATTTCGATTATCAGGTTAATTAACTACACAACTATTTATCTACAAGTCACATAATGTCACGTTATAATCTTCCCCAAATCCTTCCACCGAAACCCTAGACATCTAGAAATCCCTATTATTCGTCCTCGTAACTCTAGCTTAACCAATTTCATCATTCGTTTAGGAATCCCTCGAACTTGAATCATTAGCGTACATCAAGCTAGCAACCAACTACTAAGGTGAGTTCATAGCCCCTTTTTCTTTATATTTTCAAACTATTTTGGGGTGGAAAACATGCATAAACTAAACTCGCCAAAAACTTTATTTTCAAGCAAACCATACATTCTATCATGCTTTATTATGAAACTTTATTAAGTCAATTAGTCTATTATTACTACGCAAAGTCAAATATTGTTGAATACTTGTATTTATACGTGTTATAACGTATAGACGAATACTTTGTCATGCTATTCATTATATGCTACTATGTAACTTGTATGTTATATGGTCCCAACGCTGAGATTCCTTTGAGAGGAATTGAACACGCGGACAAATCTTTATGCTATTTGGTCCCAACGCTGAGATTCCTTTGAGAGGAATTGAACACGCGGACAATCTTTGTGATATATGGTCCCAACGCTGAGATTCCATGAGAGGAATCGAACACGCGGACAAACATTCATGCTATTTATTTGTCTCCTGTTATTTGATCGTTCCCTGCCAATTATTGATATATTTATTTAACATGTATGACTTTGCAAACCTTAACAGACTTTTTATTGTAACTACTTTGTTATTCAAACCTATGACTCACCAACTATGTATATAGTTGACATATTTTTGCGTGTTTTTCAGGAAAGTGGACATCCAGCATAAGTGTTGATTGATTATAACTAGGAGCTTGTGGACCTAGTTAGAGTTTATATTATCATTTAAGCATTGTGCCTTGTAATAGACGTTTTAAGCTTTGAGTTAATAATAAAATATGGTTTTCCTTTATTTCCTTGTGCTTCTATACTCTTTTCGTGACACCTCGATGTTTCCGCCATCGGTCGGGGTATTACACTGTGCAACAAAAGCACTAGACATAGGAGCTGAGCTTGATCCACTCCCTGTAAACTTTCCTTCATGCTTACCCTCAACTTCTTCCGATAGCAAAGCCTGATTCAACTTTCCAGCCAAACTTAGAGAACTTATGTGGTTCAGCTCTCTCTGCTTATCATCGATCATCTTGGATTTCAGCTTGTTGATTAATTCATCCAAAGTCACTTCACTCAGCCTATTGTTGTCTTTGATAATTGATATATTGGTGTTCCAAGAATTAGGCAGACTGTTCAGCAACTTCAAATTCTTGTCTTCAGTATCTGGCTCTACTCCATAACTCGACATCTCTGCCATCAGTGACACATACCTCTGAACTTGAGCTTCAAACGATTCACCCTGAATATGATTGAACAAGTTAAACTTCTGCTTCAACATCTGCTTCCGACTAGCCTTAATATCAGGGTTTCCTTCATAAGCAACAATCAAGGCATTCCACAGTTGCTTTGCTGTTTTGCAGTGTTTGAATCCCTGAGCAATATCTGGAGTTAGGGCCATAGTCATTATCGCAAATGCCCTCTCAGCCTTGTTGCACCTCTCCCAGTCATCATCATCATACTCGTCTTCTTTCTTCTCTTTCCCTGCATTTGTTCCTGTTGCGTGAGTAGGTGTAAACGGTCCATTCACAACAGCCCTCCATAACCTTAGATCCACACTCTTCAAATGATTTTCGAATCTGTATTTCCACTCTAAGAAATTATCCGCTGAAGTTAGTCTTGGCGGACGAGTTATAGATCCGATCTCGAAGTCCAATTTCTGATACATGCTCGGCTCAAAATCCATTTCAATAGCTTGGGAAACCTAAAACTAAAGTCCAAATGTCCAAAATATGAGATTACGAGAAAAGACACCTGATTACGATCGTAAACGCCTGATTACGATCGAGAATGCTGTTTCCGATCAACCCAAAATCGTAAACTTCTTAACCGCCTGAAAATATCGTAAACCCAGATTACGATAGATGATTACGATCCCTGAGTCGTAAACACCAGATTCCGATTAGAGAAAATCGTAAACGTCAATTACGATCCAACTGATCGTAAACTTCGATTCCGACCCTTGATTCCGATACTGCAAAGTCGTAAACGCCGAATACGACTTGGAAATGTCGTAAACTCCAATAGTACGAATCGTAATCGCCCAAAAAACTGATCTTGGAGTCGTAAACGCACAAAATGATGAAGATCTTCAACTGGAACTATCGTAAACACCCCAAAACTCGTAGAACAGCAGCAGCAACAGTCGTGAACACCAAAAACCTTCGAATCTTCAAGAAAACTCGAACACAAACCCAGAAAACTCTTGAATCAATATCGTGAGAGCCTCGAATCTAAGATTCTTGGCTCTGATACCAATTGTAGGTCCGGAATTTAACCAAACACACGATATCTAATCACAAATGAGTGCGGAAACCTCGTATGTGATCGATTCAAGAAGAATAGTAGAAGAAGAGACTCAATCTTAGGTAAAGATTGGATCTTGAATGAGAAAAACTACTATCTTGAAGCTGATCGTAAACAAGAGCAAACTCAGAAATCGTAAACTCTATTAGAATGAGTGAAAAGCTTAAAGAAATCGATTACAATGAGGTGGTATATATACCACCTCATACTTGAGCTTGGCCCAATCATAAACACTAACCTAGCCCAATCATAATCATTTAAATGGCCCACATGGCCTATTAACTAAGCTAGATTAAGCCCAAATACAAAAGCCCAACTAATGTTCATGCCTTACATAATATAGCCCTACAAAAGTCCGGGGTCTTTTCATGATTTTTGTAAAAGTCATGGTATAATAAATCAATACACCATGCCCGGAACCCCCCAGCAAAATGGTGTAGCTGAAAGACGTAACCATACCCTTATGGATATGGTACGTAGTATGTTGGCTAATTGTGATCTCCCCAAGTCTCTTTGGACTGAAGCTTTAAAAACAGCCGTCCACATACTTAATCGAGTACCTTCTAAGTCTGTCCCAAAGACTCCTTTTAGAATATGGACAGGAAGGAAGCCTAATTTGAATTATTTTAAAGTATGGGGATGTCTAGCTGAAGCTAAACTCTATAATCCACAGTCCAAGAAACTAGATATGAAAACCATTAGTTACTTTTTCATTGGTTATCCCGAACATTCTAAAGGACATCGATTCTGTTGCCCTTCTCATTCTACTAGAATTGTCGAGACAAACATGCTGAATTTCTTGAGATGTCGAATTTGAGTGGGAGTGGTGATGGTAGGCGAATAGATCTTCAAGAGGATACTAGAGAGGCGCCGATTATTGATATACCGGTGCCCATTACTCAACCAATTGAACCATCTATTGATTCGCCGAATCCTCATAATGATAACATGACTAACATTGAGGAACCATCTACTTCAAATCCTCACATATCTCCCGAAATTAATGAACTAATGTCTCAAAAGATTCAACTGCCATTAAGAAGGTCTTCTCGACCTATGCGACCCACAAGTTATGATGATTTTGTGAGTTACCTTCATGAGACCGACTTTGATTTGGGTAAAGTTGATGATCCAACTACATTCAAAGAGGCCATGAATTGTGACCAATCAACTCAATGGTTTAATGCCGTGGAAGATGAGTTGAAATCAATGAAAACGAATAATGTTTGGACACTTACTGAACTACCAAAGGGTGCTAAGCCTGTAGGTTGTTAGTGGGTCTATAAAACTAAATTAGACCCAAATGGAAACATAGAACGTTATAAAGCACGTTTGGTCGCAAAAGGGTATACCCAAAGGGAAGGAATTGACTATCAGGAGACATTTTCTCCCGTTTCTAGAAAGGATTCCTTAAGAATAGTCATGGCCTTAGTAGCACATTTTGACTTGGAATTACACCAAATGGACGTTAAAACTGCGTTCTTAAATGGGGATTTGCATGAAGACGTGTTCATGAAACAGCCAGAAGGTTTTGAGCCTAAAGATAAAGAACACATGCTATGCAAATTAAACAAGTCAATATATGGGTTGAAGCAAGCATCTCGACAGTGGTACATCAAATTTGATGGTGTGATGAAAAGGCATCATTTCATTAAGAACCAGGTAGATCAATGCATTTATCTTAAGATGAGTGGGAGCAAATTTGTTATACTTGTGTTATATGTCGATGACATCTTATTAGCAAGTAATAATCTAGACATGTTGAATGAATCCAAAAGATTACTATCCTCTAATTTTGATTTGAAAGATCTCGGTGAAGCCTCTTATGTAATTGGCATAGAAATACACAGAAATCGAAGTGTTGGGGCATTAGGATTATCCCAAAAGGCATATATTGAACGGATGCTTAAAAGATATAACATGCAACAGTGCTCCCCCATCTTTCGCCCCTGTCGTTAAGGGTGATAGTTTTGGGTCTTATCAATGCCCTAAATCAGAGGCAGAAACTAAACAAATGAGACTCACACCTTATGCTTCTGTTGTTGGAAGTCTAATGTATGCTCAAGTTTGCACTCGTCCTGATATCGCGTATATAACTGGCATGCTAGGCAGGTATCAATTAAATCCTGGCCTAGATCACTGGAAAGCTGCTAAAAAGGTATTGCGATATTTACAAGGGACAAAGGAGTTTAAATTGACTTATAGGAGATTAGATGATCTTGAAGTCATTGGCTATACCGATTCTGATTTTGCGAAGTGTAAAGACGATAAAAAGTCTACTTCAGGATACATCTTCATGCTATCAGGTGGGCCCATTTCATGAAAGAGTCATAAGCAGCAATTGACTACTACATCGACTATGATCGTTGAATATGTTGCGGGTTATAATGCCACGTGCCACGCGATGCTTCTAAGAAATCTGATTAAGGGACTCAAAGTCGTTAATTCCATACAGAGGTCGATGAAAATTTACTGTGATAACAGTGCAGCGGTGAGCTTTTCAAATAATAATAGCTCAAGTGGTGTTGGATTATATCTCGACACAAAGTACTTGTTTGTGCGCGAGCGAGTGGAGGACCAAAGTGTTAATGTTGAGTATATTAGCACACATGACATGCTAGCGGATCCACTTACTAAGGGTCTACCGCCCAAAGTGTTCACTGGCCATGTACTTAATATGGGTTTTAGGCGAGACCTTTTATAATGTCATGTAAATACTTTTAAGACATTATTTATCTACTTCACTCAAATGTAAAGTTTGTCTATACTTATTAATATGTATGTGCACTAAAATATTTACTTTAGACAAACGTATTCTTTACCACCTAGCCTATAATTTTAAGATGATGTCATTGTCATAATTGATAGGGGTCTTGCGTTAATAATGATGCTACTGACTGTATCAATTTGCTTTGATGTTATCATAAGAAGGTTTAATAAATATGATCAAGTATGATCACTTGGCCAATTAATGATTAATGATATATATTATATACGTTTATGAATGTCTAGCGGCCAAGTGGGAGAATGTTAGAAATCCTTTAATATGGCCTTTGAACATTTGACAATTGTGGTCCATGTACTTAGATATTTAATTTGATGGAAATTGATATCTTGAGGGGCTAATATATAAATATGGGTGGTTAAAAGATTTGTGAGCCTATTTGCCAGATACTTACGTATTATTTCTTCTTCATCCTCTCCATGAAATCCTCTATGGAGATTACTCACTAACACCATAAGGAGAACTCAAATCCATCAAGTAGGCAAACGAGACTCTTAATCGGATTAATCACTATGGCTTCATCTTTATCCACACACAAAAATGAATCTTCATCAAGTAAGTTTTCTTGATTAATTTAGGACTTTGTATAATTTGATTTCATATGTTGAATAATCATTCAACAAAATAAAAATGAATTTTTTATATACTAAAATTATCAAAGAACAACTTGGTGTAAGCATGTGGAAAAAGTAGAAGTTAATATGATCACTACCTCCTATAAAACAAAATGTTACATAGTGATCTCTATCTATTTAGAGACAAGGCGTGTTAGTTAAGACACACCCAAACCAATATAAATTCAATATAAATTCATGTGTTTATGTATTGACATCTCTCCAACCATAACTTTTTTACCTTTGATTAATTAATTTAAGGATGTATTGTGACTTTTTTTTAGAGTTAATTACATTTTGCGTTCTTGTGGTTTGCGGGTTTTTGCCACCTGAGTACAAATTCCAAATTATTAACAAATATATCCTGTGGTTTGCATTTTGTTGCCATCTGAGTCCTTAAGACTAACGGGGGTTAGTTTTGTCTGTTAAGTGGAAGGGTATTTAAGTCCATTTATACAAGAGGGACCAGTTCTGTAAAATAACTAAGATCAAGGACTATTTTAATCAATAAATAAATAAAATATCCCAATTTTATTTTTTTAAACCCCAACAGCCCTAATTTTTAAAAGGACTGTTCATGTAAATCCCTATTTTATAAATTATCACAAAAACCCAACAGCCCATCGTCGCTGTTAACCATCACCACCACCATCGTTGTTCATCACAAGCACCACCATCACCATTATTGGACTACTTCAGAGAGGGGGAAGGACGGGAGAGGGGAGTCGCATACCTGAAAGATGAAGACGGTGGTCGGTTCGACGTTCCGGCGGTGGTGCTTTTATAGATTTTACAGCTTTCTTCGAAATCTCACCTAATAGAGAGATTTGACCACCACGATCAGAATTCTTAGATGAAATGGAGGGCTTCGAGGCGGAATTCTTTATCGACGCCATAAACCACCGCGATAGTCGGTTCCTCCGCCGCTGCAACCTGCGTCGCCGTCGCCGGCGTTGAATCCAGTCACCATCGCACAACCTCGTCTGATCTGTGGTCCGTCAAAGCTGCTACTGCTACGCTGCCTGCATCGGCAGCGATTGCCACCGCACCCGCCACCTGTGTAAAGCTTCTATCAATCTCATATTGTAGGCAAAATCAAAGTTCTCTCAAAGCCCCCTAATTAACTGATCCCCAGCCTTTACAAAACATAATCGGCGTCATTGGTATACCTTATCTCCGGCGGCGACGTAAAGAGCGATCGAAAAAGCGGCATCATTATTCATGATGATACCTATGCGAATTTTATAAATATTATGAAAGTGACAAATTTTGACTTATGGGATCAAAATTAGGATACCACCATTGTTGAGAAAGAATAAAAATGAGTGAGAAAGACATAGCGGGGCCTTGTTTGATACGTCTTTTCAACCAACGGTTCCAACGATAGCATCAACGCTGATTTGATTTTTTTGATTTCTTTATTTTTTTAAGTGAAGATTTTTTTCGACTGTCAATTTCTTTTGCAAGGCACAACGGCTCGAGGTGGTGGCGGTGGTGGTGGCTGATGGTAGAGAGGGGCTGCAATCAGGGCCTAGAGTGGGGGTGATGGTGGCTGCCGGTGGGGGCTCAAGTGAATGTCTTTCCCCGGAGAAGAAGGTAAAAGAGGAGGGTTTTTTTAGGAGGAAAGGAAAGGGGTGATGTTATGTAAATCACAGAAATAGTCCTCCTCTTCATTAACTTATTAATTTTTATAAATAGCCCCTCATGTATGAAATGACTAATATACCCTTTTACTTAACAGAAAAATCTAACTTCTGTTAGTCTCAGGGACTCAGATGGCAACAAAATGCAAACTACATGATATATTTGTTAATAATTTGGAATTTGTACTCAGGTGGCAAAAACCCGCAAACCACAGGAACGCAAAATGTAATTAACTCTTTTTTTTATATTTAGTAAACTGTCTATATGATTTACCTAAAAAATCTGTTTACAACTTTCAAAATTGTCGTTTACTTCACTATGTGTCATCTTTATTTTTAAGGGGATATTAATGATTTTGTTTACTCTTTTTTATTATTCTCGTAATATTTATACTTTTGTATGGAACTCTCATACATATGTGTGTCTTATGATAACGTAAAGGGTTTAATCTTATTTTTTACTTTTATGTTCACTTTTAAAACCTTATTTGTTAAAAAAATTATTTCAAAATGAAGAGGGAATGTGTTCAAGGATCTCCTTTGGAAGTGTTCTACTGTCACAATAGTACCTTCATTTAGGGGTGAGCAAAAAACCGAAAAAAATCGAACCGAACCAAAAAAACCGACAAAACCGAACCGAAAAAAACCGAACCGAAAAAAAACCGAACCGAAAAAAACCGAACCGAAAATAATGGTTCGGTTTCGGTTTCACGTCGATTAAAAACCGAACCGAACCGAAAAACCGAACCGTTTAAAAAACCAAACCGAACCGAGGGTATATGTGTAAATTAATGATTTATGAAGGGGCATTATGAAACTTAGAACATTATTATTTAATAATAATATTCTAAATTATATAAAATTACAAAAAAAAACACTTTAGTGATCCGTCCGACTTCCCATCTCCAACTTCCCGCTTCTTCGGTATGAATACTATGTACATGTACGCCTCTTAATGTCTTCTAGGGTTTGCTCAAACTAATGTAAAGTGGTAACTTATATCATATCCTGCTGATTTCTATATACGCGTTTGGTTAATTGGGTTATGGCGGTATCTAGAATTGAATTCGTAGGAGTTTAGTGCGTATCGGTGTATGTGTATTTGGGTTTTTAGGTTGCAATCTATGTGGTTTTGTAAATATGTATCAGCTAGTTAGCTTCTCTGTTGATATGGGGCTCATAATTATTTTTGAAGTTAAACTGATGTCAAATTTGTTTGGTTTCTTGGATGCTATAAACACATTGATATTAATCATCAGTTGAAGTTGAAACTCTTACTTTGGGTACATTATATTTACTATCAGTTGATTAAGCTATGGACCATACAGTATGCTGGAAAAAAAACCGAAAAAAACCGAACCGAAAAAAACCAAAAAAACCGAAAAAACCGAAAAGAACCGAAACCGAAAAAAACCGAAACCGAATGGTTTTTTTTTCTAGGAACCGAAACATTCGGTTTCGGTTCGGTTCGAGCCAAAAACCGAACCGAACCGAACCATGCTCACCCCTACCTTCATTTGAGAGAAGGATGGAAGCAGTTAGAAAAGAAAATCACGATTTGCATCAGTGGTTACCACCAAAGCATTGGAGCAGAGCCCATTTTAGTGTTAAGCTATTGTGATTACAATATTGGTCTAAATTAAAGCAATGCAGATCCCATCCATTACTAATATGTTGTTATATACGTTATGCCAAAAGACCACAATGTAATTTTACTATTAAACAACTTGTGTCAGGTATTTAATAAACAGTTGGTTGGGGGCAGGGATAAACCAATAATTACCTATTTGGAGTGTATCATGGAGTATTAATTGAGAAGAATTGTAGTTGTGCACAAGATGATTGCAAAGGCTCAAGGACCACCGACACCAGTTGTCACAAAGACATTCACTTTAATCAAGACTTTGGCTAATGATTACAATGTCATCGTGGCTGGTTTCTATTAGTCACATGGCAAAATCTCCTACATGATTTCCCAAGATCAAGCTTTATTTTTATGTTATTCTCTATTTATTGTATTTACTAAATTAAATTATTCTTTCCTAGTTTAGGTTCTAGGTCATTGTTATATATTTTGTATCTCTTTGTATGTTTGCATCAACGTGAATGAAAGAGATTTTCATAAATCTATTATGGTAATCAGAGCTCTCACGCACTAACGTGCCTTCCGATCCTACTCCTGTTTTTTTTTCTCGTTCATCCCCTCCTGTTCTTCGACCCACTCCTATATTCTCTAAATCACCATCATGTCTTCAATTGTTAGCATCACCGCCCCTACCCATCTACCCATCAAACTCACATTTCTCAACTTCCCTGTATGGAGACGTCACATTGAATCAACCCTCATAGGGTTGGGTCCCGATGGTTATCTAACCGGCGACACCAAGGCTCCGAAGAAAACCACCACCGACAACAAAGTCAATCCAGAGTACACAACCTGGTTTCGACATGATCAAGTTATTTCCAGCGCCCTCCTTGGCTCAAGCTCTGATGAGATTTAACCACTGATTGCGTCTGCCACTACGGCGAAGGATGCGTGGGATCGTTTAAACTCCAATTATGCGAGTAGTTCCCGTTCTCGCATTGTTTCTATCAAATCAAAACTGGCTAAGAATCCTAAAGGTACTCGGTCAGTTTCAGAACTTCTGAACGAGATGCGTTCAATAGCTTATCAACTAGCCCTCGTCCAAGCCCTGTTCAGGATGAAGACCTTCTTGTCTACATTCTTAGCCAACTCGGAGACGAATATGGCAACATCACCGCTGCTCTAAAAGTTCGGGATCAACCGAAAACCTATCTGGAGCTCTATGATAAACTCGTCGATTATGAGCGATCCTCAAAGAAACCGAAACTGTTGCTCCCATACTTGCCACAGCAAACGTGGCCCAGTCGGCCCAGCGCCAACCATACCGGTTTCGTTCAGATCAGCCCACCAGGCCCAATCGCAACTCCACCCCTCCCACTAATCAGCCCAGGTCGAACCGAAATTCATCGGTTCCTCAGGTTCGTACTCTACCACTCATAACCCCGCCTCCTTTTGCAAATTCTGTAACATCGCAGATCATGACACAAAGGATTGTCGCAAGCTAATGAACTTTATTGCTGACAACCAAGTGCCGCTAACTCCCCATGCGGCTACGCTCATGGCGAACAACACGTCAACCGGCCCCTCCAACAACATGTGGATGCTCGACAGTGGCGCGTCACACCATCTCACTCCGAATCTCAACAGTCTATCATCCATCTCCGACTATGGCGGCCCAGATGAAATCACCCTTGGCGATGGTACGGGTCTTTCAATTACACACATTGGTAGCACAATTTTTTTCACTTCGTCAAAAACTTTAAGTGCTACTGATCTTTTTTGTGCTCCAACTATGAAATCTAATTTACTTTCCGTCGCTAAATTATGCAAAACTAACAGTGTTTTGGTTAAAATTTTTCCCTTCTTATTTTCATGTGAAGGATCTCACTACGGGGGCGCCAATCCTGCGAGGGGAGAATATTGAGGACGTCTATTATCTGAACACTTCATCGTCCTCTCCCACCGTCAACCAAACAACCGTCTCACCTCTCCAATGGCATCATCGGCTTGGTCATCCTTGTTTGTGTAGTTTTAAATATGTTTGCTGTAAAGACCTTGGTGTTAATTTTTCTTTCAATAATTTTCATTGTCAATCGTGTTCTATGAATAAAAGTCATAAGTTGCCATTTCGAGAAAACTCATTTGTAGCCACACACCCTTTACAATTACTTTATTCTGATGTATGGGGTCCAGTCCAACAATCCATTGACGGCTTCAAGTATTATGTTGTGTTCCTTGATTACTATTCGAAATATGTTTGCTTGTATCCTTTAAAGCTCAAATCTGATGTTACCAAACTCTTTCCCCATTTTACATTACTGGTTGAAAAGTTTTTTCAAGCATCTATAATCTCTCTTTTCACAGACAATGGGGGTGAATACATAGGCCTTGCTTCCTTCTTAAAGTCCGTTGGGATTTCTCACTACACCACACCTCCGCATACTCCGGAGCAGAATGGCATAGCCGAACGACGCCATCGTCATATTGTTGAAACTGGCCTTGCTCTCCTTCACTACGCGGGCTTACCAACCACTTATTGGTCCCACGCGTTTCAGGTGGCCGTCTATCTTATTAACCGTCTACCGACTCCTATCCTTGATTCCAAGTCCCCGTATCAGGTTCTTTACCAGGCAAACCCAAACTACAAGAAATTAAAAACATTTGGTTGTCTTTGTTACCCGTGGTTCAAGCCATACACAACCTCAAAACTAGAACCCCGTTCACAACCATGTATATTTCCTGGTTACTCTGACTCCAAATCGGCTTACAAGTGCCTTGACCCGATATCCCACCGCCTATATCATTCGCGCCACGTCACCTTTGTCGAAACTGAGTTTCCATCAAAGACACCTTCCTCCCACACCACTGCTCCTTTAACCCCTCAATTTACCACCTTTGAATCCTTCCTTCCTGTTCACATCCATGAGCCCAGTTCCCCTTCTCACGATGCGCCACTGATGCGTATGATTTGGATATATAAAAATGTGGTCAAGTTTTAAATGGTAAATACCAAGTGACCAAACTACACACCAGGGCAGTGTACCCGTCGTATGCAGTACAGTATTGGTAAGAACCGGATATCAATCCGTGGACGCGATGACAATCTCCCGATACCGAATCGTTGCTAATATCTAACCGATGAAAATGATTTTAAGAACTAACACTATAAACTAAGCAGAAAAACTAAAACAGATAAAAACCGAATAACACGATGGAAAAATCAGTCGGAGAAAAGTATCACCTAGATAAGAATCCTCTAAACCCAATAAGACCCCTAGTTTGACTAATCAATACGATCACTATCCACTAATGATGAATACCAAAATGAAATAGGACTATAGACACATCCTAATCACTAAGGTATCCTAAATGGAGCTCGGATAGAAAAACTATGTAAAAATGCCCAATGGTCTAATCGCTTCGGTCAAAGCGGACTAAACGCACACGTAAAAGGAAACCACAAGAAAGGTCTCTCTAAATGGCACCTATCACATGCAATGATTCTGAAATGGATAGCCTAGGATCTAGAAAACTCTAAACACGAATAAGCAAGCTCGAATCTTATGGTCATAAGCACCCTAACTCACTAAACAATGCGTAGCTATTTCCTAGTACATGAAACGAATCGGTCAACTCTATCCCATATAGATGCACACAAAATCAGCCCCAAATCCGTATCATATTATCATGTAGGAGGTCTCCGGATCATGCATTAATCAATAAACTCCAAAAAGTCAACCGATAAATAATAAGCTAATCAATAATGGTCGTAGTTCTACAATCCACATCAATTAACCCACATAACATGATATAAACAGAAGCTAAACATGCATACAAAGTCATCCAAGGCATCCAAATCAGAATCAAAGAGCAATTTCACAAGATCATGTCAAAAAGTCAAAGTAGAAAGTCAAACTAGGCCTAAATTCATCAAATCCAAGTGATACAATGCACAATCAACCAAGAAACATGTTTAGGAACAATAAAAATTCAATCTTGGGACTGACCATGATGAAGAACAAGATTAAAATACCAAAAACCAAAGCTTGGATGAAGACCCAACCCGTTAGAGCTTCAAATCTTCAAGTTTCGATTTAAAAAGCTTCAATCTTGGCCTCCAATCCTCCCTTGATCTTCAAAAATGTGTTCTAGGGTTTTTAGAACTGATATGGGGTGTTCTCCCCTTGCAAATGACGGCTGGAAATCGTTTTTATATGGACATATTAGGGCTGAGCGCGTTTTAAAATGATCAGGTGGGTTTTTTTTGTGTGAAACTGGGCCTGGCGCAGCCAATATAAAATCCTGATAAACCAGAATTAAATAAAGAGCAACTGTTGTCTTGGTGGCTTGTACCCAGCTTCTCTGAACGAGAGGTCAGGGGTTCGATCCCCCTGGCCTGCAAATCTTTTCTGTTTATAATTTTTTTTTTCTTTTTCTCCATAACTTCTACACCGGAGCTCCGATTTCGCTATCGTTTTTTTTCTATTTTCTTCTTAAATCACCGTGCACCATCCAACAATCTAAAATTCACAAATAAAAATAATTAAGTACCATATCTTTTATAATTTCACAAACAAAAATCTACTTTGCATAATTCTCTTAATTACAAACCAAATTAAATGTGAACTTTAAATATTTATCAAATAAAAACCAAAGTTCCACCAAATCATCTAAAATTCAAATATAAACATTTAAGCACCAAAACTTAATAATTCTTAATTAAAAACCAATTATATGAAGGGATTTTATTTATTTATTTTATGTATAAGATGTCATGCATCAGCCACCATCAACCTTCTCCCATGCCTCCTCAACCTTCTCCTATACACCCGATCCAGCCACACCCTCGTTTATCTCGACCGACCCCACACCATCGACACCCGCTCCCACCGGTTCTCCTCCTTCACCCCAGCCAGGTCCATCTTCTGCTCATCCCGCTGCCCCAGTCGAACATAACATCGCCAACTAATCTTCCTCCTCCGCTACTCCCTCTTCCGCTGCCGTTCCCGACACGGAGCCTACACCAACTCGCACTCGTAAACTGAACCCAAAATACTACAACTCTCAGTTTATCAACACCACCATTATGCATCCCATTCCACCGTCTCTTTAGCCCAACACCTATCTCCAAGCCTCGAAATACCCTCTATGGCGCAAGGCCATGGACGACGAGTATAATGCACTTCTTCGCAACAACACGTGGGAGCTTGTTCCGCCAACCAATCAAAAACTTGTTGGTTGTAGGTGGATTTTTCGGGTTAAACGTCATCCTGACGGCACGATTGACAAGTATAAAGCCCGTCTAGTTGCAAAGGGCTTTCTTCAAGAATATGGGAAAGATTACTTTGACACATTTAGTCCGGTTACGAAACCGGTAACCATTCGCACTATTCTTTCCGTCGCATTGTCTCGCGGGTGGTCCTTACGTCAACTCGATGTCAATAAGGCTTTCCTCCATGAACTCTTCATGAGGAAGTATATATGGAACAACCACTAGGTTACACACATCCCTCTCTTCCCACTCATGTGTGCAGGCTAAAACGCCCGTTATACGAGCTCAAACAGGCTCCCCGAGCCTTGTATTTAGACCTAACATCTTTTTTCTTGCAACAGGTTTTACTAAGTCTCATGCAGATGCATCATTGTTTGTCTATAAACAAGGCGAGATTGTGTGTTATTTTATGGTTTACGTGGATGACATAATCCTCACTAGCAACGATTAACGGTTCAATGATGACTTTGCTCATAATTTAGCAACGAGGTTCTCGGTGAAGGATCTAGGTTTTCCACATCATTTTTTGGGGATTAAATTGGTTCCCACCTCTACGGGTTTATTTTTGTCCCAGCATCGCCATATTCAGGATCTCTTGGTGGCACATAACATGGATGGCGCAAAGCCGGTACTTAATCCATTATGCTCCTCTCAGGTTCTCATGCTTGATCGGGTCTCTTCAGTATCTTGCATTCACGTGCTCAGATATTGCCTTTGCGGTCAATAAACTTGCTCAGTTCATGCATCAACCAACACAAACGCATTGGCAGGCCCTCAAGAGTCTTCTACGGTATCTTAAGGGTACAATGTTTCATGGTTTGTTTCTCAATCGTCGGTCTCCCATTGGAATCACTGCCTTTTCAGACTCTGATTGGGGTGGTGTGGCTACGGCCGGTCGTTCCACAACTGCCTATGTTATCTACCTTGGTAACAACACCATCTCTTGGAAGTCCGCTCATCAAAAAGTCGGTCTCTCGGTCATCCACTAAGGCTGAGTACAAATCTCTCGCCAATGCTGCTGCTGAAATTGCTTGGGTCGAAAACTTGCTTACAGAGCTTGGTATCTCCTTATTGCAAGCCCCGACTATTTACTGTGACAACACGCGGGCGACATATGCGTGTGCTAACCCCATTTATCACTCCAGGATGAAACATGTTGCTTTGGATTATCATTTTGTTCGTTAGAAAGTAGCTAGTGGATCTCTTCTTGTTCGACACATTAACTCTACAGATCAACTGGCTGATGCACTTACCAAACCGTTCTCCAGGGCGCCGTTCTTACGCCTTCGATTCGAGATCGGCGTCTCCGATGGAGCCTCCGTCTTGCGGGGGCGTATTAGTCACATGGCAAAATCTCCTACGTGATTTCCCAAGATCAAGCGTTATTTTTATGTTATTCTCTATTTATTGTATTTACTAAATTAAATTATTCTTTCCTAGTTTAGGTTCTAGGTAATTGTTATATATTTTGTATCTCTCTGTATGTTTGCATCAACGTGAATGAAAGAGATTTTCATAAACCTATTAGTTTCAACAAGTATCAAGTAAATGGACCATGAGGGGACTAGGTTGCTGTTAATTCGGATAAGAAAACTAGATGGCAGCTTTCTGGGATGCCTTGCAAACATGCAGTGGCATGTATTTGGGATTTTAGAAAGGATAATTTGGCTGCTAATGTTGCTGAAACATGGATGTCTAAAGCCTACTAGTTGGATATTTGGAAGTCTGTTTACCAACACACACTGGAGCCAATCAATGGGAAATATGAGTGGATGCCATCACAATGTCCAAGTACTCTAATAGCTCCTAAACATCACATTCAAGTTGGAAGGCCTAAGAAGAAGATGAAGAAATCTGTTATGGATCACCTATGTTATGCCCCCCCCCCCCCCCCCTAAAGGTTTGTGGATCAATTTTTAAACCCTATTTTGGTCCCACTTAGTTTATGGTAATTTTGCAGTATGGTTTTTAAAATTACCAGTTATGATTGATTTGGTTCTTCACTTGCAGCACACTGAATTACATTTCCTTATCTGCATGTTATGGCTTTGGGACAGTGGTAGTTGATGTGTTGTATTTACCTCTTTCTCAGTTTTCATTGAGTTGATCCTATATTGGTTTGCTCACATCAGAAACTAACACCCACAATTGCTTAGTTTGACTTGTGGTGTGTTTGCTCACGTCAGAAACTAATATATTTCCAGTATTTGTGTTCTTTAGTTTGTGTTTGTCCATTATGGTATTTTATGTTAACAACTTATTCATTTGTTTGTTTAGATTAATTTGACCAAAATAAGTCAAACTATTTAAGACCATTCACAAAGTAACTCAGTGTTTTAGATTTAATCAGCTTCTTCATTGCATAATCTTAATACAATCCTGATACAACATTCATAAATTGATCATTACAACATAATACTCAAAATATGATCAATTTGTTCAACATAAGTAAACATAATAGTTCTAAACTAAACCCTAAAATCATTTGCCAAATAAATACATAAAAAAAAACCTAACTCAGAACCACTACAAATTTAAGATTTTTAACTTCAAGTTCCAATCTTTTGTAATTATCTTGGTACTTGCGCAAGATTTCAAGAGCTTTTTAAGATATAGGAGGATCAGCCCAACTTATAAATCCACACTTTGAACCCTGTTTACCAGAATATTAGATCAGACAAGAAGTTAGGTGAAGATTTCAAAACTTTTTAAAGATAAATGGACTACCCAATACTTACTGGTCTAACACAACAATGAAAAAGGCGACATGAATTTACTGTCATGGAAGAGGTGCGTATGGTTGTTGCAAACCCACACATTTTACAGATCACCATATTCGTTTCTTTCATCAACGAGAGAGAGAGAGAGTGAGAGAGAGAGAGAGTGAGAGAGAGAGGGGGAGAGAGAGAGAGAGAGAGAGAGAGAGAGAGAGATGACAGACGTTGCTTCCTTTGGAGTAGATGTTAGGGTCAATGGGTTATAAAACGGTTATATAAATATATTAAAAATCTGGTTCAACATTGAAATGATGAAATTATCCTCACATGACTGACACATTTCATGCCATTTAACAGGGCATTTGGACGGCGTTGGGCCAAGGACTCAATTCACATGGAAATGTAAACCACAGAGTGTCAGACATAAATTTTTCAACCTTTGGACTCAGATAACAAAGATTGGCAAACCACATAGATGCAAACCGTAGTTAACTCAATGTCCTATATTATTTATAGTTTTTTTCTTTTAATATTTTATATGTTTTTTAGATTAACCTTGTATTAACTATAAATATTTATAAATTGATTTGAAACTAAAAGATGTATCTTCTTAAAACCACCACATACCCTTATTCCATGGTAACAACCAAACACCACCTGAATAATTTCGAAAAAACGTATCATCATATCGACATACCCTCCTATCCCTATGTCCAAACAGAAAATATCTCCGTAAGATCTTTTATATACAAGATTTTGTCCCACCAGAATCACACACAACTGGCAGATAAACGCGACGTCGTTTCGTCAACCCCACCAAAACAGTCACGTGTCCACTTCTTTTCTTCAACACGAGCCACAAAACTCCCACCCATTTATCCACATTGCCCCCCAAACAAATATAATAATTAAATAATATATCCCGTCCGACGTGTCACCTCTGTTCTTCCCTTTTGCACTTTTTCCTTGTAAAAAACACCACTTTCATTTCATCAGATCAAAAAACATATTAAACCACACAAAAACTCCTCTGTTTCTCTCTCTACCGGATCAAGGTTTTCCGGCCGTCACAACCGCCGCCACGCGCCACCTCTCTCCGATCGTTTCAAACCGCTTTCTGATTCACAACTGCCCTGTTTATTTCCTGTTTTTACAGTTTTTTTTATTCAAACTTTAAAGAAATTGGTGCTTTCAAATAACGGAGTTCGGATCTTTGATATCTCGGGTGGAGTTCGAGATTACGGGTCGGATCCGATTGAGCGATTGTGGGTGAAAGCATGGTTGAGGTTTGTACTAATTCCTTTTAATTATTTTTTGCAATTTTATTTATATGATAATTAGTTTTATATATAATCGTCAATAAGGGCTGAATTTGTTAATGAGATAACTTAATTACCGATTACAGTTATTGTAGGTAAGAGTGTTCTTCCCCCTTTTCACAATTTGACTATTTATCTTGGTTAATTTTGACCTAATTACTATATAAACAAAGACAAGCTTCTATGAATACTAAAACATTGATTTCAAAATATATATTTTTAATTAATGATATAACAAGTATAGTCGTGTAACAAGTATAGTCGTGTAACATAATGTTTGAGTTACTAGATTTGATGCTAAGTGTGTCCTTATTATGAAAACATTATTTTTAGGTCCAACTGACGGTGATTGTAAACGTAATTTTGTTTTTTGTTTTTTATTTTTCATTAAAACATAACAAATTTAATTGGTGCTATAACAAGTATAGTCGTGTAGCATAATGTTATAATGTTTAGGTCCTAGATTTGATGCTAAGAATTTTTTTTTTTAACCTAATAATCCCTAAATCAACTTTAAAAACACACAAACACGGAGGGTGATTGTAAACGTAATTTTGTTTCTTTTTTTTGTTATTTTTATTAAAAAACGTAACAAGTTTAACACATGAGTTGGTCGTGTATTGCATTATTTGTAATAAGCTAGTAAATACATTTTTCCTAATTGACCTTCTTTGATGTTTAATATGTTCCTTGGATCAAAATTTTAAGACCTCTTCTTGATCTTGATATCTCCATTGCTATCTTCTTAAAACACAGGAGCAAAATGAAGGTTCCCTTTCAAACACGACCACTAACAGTCGATTTGACGATCAATCATTCGGCAAAGACCATGCTCTCAAGGTTTATATAGCCCTCAATGATTCAATCTAAACAAAGAAAAACTTCTCTTGATGTTGTATATTCATGTCGATCTCAATTTTGATGTCAAACAGGCTCGAAAACCATACACAATCACCAAACAACGCGAAAAATGGACACAAGATGAGCACGTAAAGTTTCTTGATGCTCTAAAGTTGCACGGACGATCATGGCCGAAGATTGTAGGTACGCCCAACTTGATTCATGTCATAAAACAAGTTTATGGTTTATGATTCTTGTGGATTTGAGTTTAGGGTTTACGGTATAGGGTTAGGTTCAAATGAGAACTTTTTATTTTGAAAACTTTTGAGAACCAAATCTCAACCACTAATTTCACGTGGGGACCACTATAATTCATGGGGGGTTTTCCATATATATAAACCAGTGGCTTAGAATGGTTCTCAAAAGTTTTTCAAACGTTTGAGAACCAATTAGTTCTCAAATGATCCTCTCCCTTACGGTATATTATTTTGATGGTATATTATTCTGATGGATTTGCAGAACGTGTGGGCAGCAAAACAGCGGTTCAAATACGAAGCCATGCTCAAAAGTTCTTCTCGAAAGTGGTTCGTGAGTCAACCGGTTCTGATGGAACCGAGGCAGGAAACATTGAGATCCCGCCTCCTCGTGCAAAGCGGAAACCCACACGACCTTATCCTCGTAAAGCGTCGCCTCCATTGAAGAAACAAGCTGACCCGGTGAGTGTCGACTCATCAGGCTCGAATCATGAAAACACGTCATCGAGTTCGCTTGAGTGTGTGTCGATCCAAAGCCTAAAGCTTTTTGGGAAGACGTTTTTCGTTACGGGCTCCAGGAGACCGTCTTCTGTGGACACTAACAACACTAGGGTGGAACTCGATGCCTAGGCTTACACCCGAGAGTCCTGCTACGTGTGGTTTGAGTGGTTATGGCGATTTGGCGTATTATATCGTGCAATCGAGTGATTGAAGTGAACCAACGACACGATGTTGTTCACAAGATGGCAGAATCGGTGAATTTGGTAAGAGTAGTGTGTAAACAGGTAGATGGAAGAGTTGAGAGTAAACTTTGTTCATCTTTTAATGAACTGTTTGCATAACAAGTCAAATGGACTAAATGTTAAATATGATATCTTTGTAGTTTTTGTTTCTAGATGCTAAATATCTGTTTTGTTCTTTTAATATAACTAGCAAATAAGAAGCTCGAGTTGCGGCGTCCGTAAGAATGTAAAAATACAAAATTATGTACGTATATAGAATTTACTATTTCAATGGCTATATAATTTTGGAAAAATGGATTTTAATAATCCTACCTATTCACAACTGGTGGATAATAATCCCAAGTAATTTTTTGGTAAAAAACAGTCTTTTCTTTACACCCCGTTATTTTTAATAATCATTTCCGTTAAAAAAACTAACACCGTTAGTGTGGAGGACTAATAATGTCATTATCAAGACTTGTTTTATTTAAATAAACTTTAAGGGTAAATAATGTAATTTTCATAATTTGATTTAATAAAAAAAAAACCAAACCCCACACACACACACCCGTCTTCTTCCCCATCACTGTTCTCTGGCAACCAATCCCCTCCGACGACCTTTGAACGCCGACCTCAGCCCCCCGTTTTCGGACGAGATACAGCAACCGGTGGCGAGTGTGACAAACTCTGATGAGGAGAGTAAAAAAAATTCAGCTCAAACCCTTCCTCGCAGCTCTCTCACACATCTGTTATGTGTGAATTCCATTTTTTTTATTCTCCACGAGATGAAGTGAATTGGTCGTAGAACCATTTGCCTAAATGATTTCTTCAGCAACACCTTGATTAGGTTCAAAATCACCTTTTAGGGCACAACGATACCTGATTTGAGCAATATTGTAACCATTTCTCCTCTTACTATCACTTGTTGTTCCAACAACTCCATACCAGTTGCAACCGGAATCCCCGATTTTGGCGACTCAAGTTCTTCCAGGGAGTTAGAAACTCCGTTTGTGGTGCAAGGGGAAAACAAGGAATAGATATGTGTTGCCATCAAGAAATCAATCGATTCCAAGAGTTGGATGATCATTTGAGTGAATGGTTTGCCAACAACGATAAGTTGGGGTTTTCTAAATCCAAATCGTTTCTCCCGTTTCTTGTTGGTGCTCTGAAATTGGGGTTTCATTAAACTTGGAAATCGATTATGAGATTGAGCAAGATCTGAAATGAATAAAAAAAAAGCCACTAGATATAAAGTCAGGTAGCAAACTGTTAAGTGAAGTACAAAAAAGAAAGTGTTTTCAAGTATGTTACACTTTACAGTTGAGATACATTGAAGTAAGAAGTAAAATAAAATTCGACACAATTGGATTTTCAAACAACTACGTTTTTATTTCAATCTATAACGAAAGATATATTAAAATAGCAAATGTTAAAAGAACAAAAAAATATAACGTAAAAAATTTATTAGGAATATATTTTAATGACTAAGTTACAATTTTTAACCTTTATACTTTACAAAACTTTGGATTTTAACCTTTTTTTAAAAAAACTTTCAAGTTTTACCCTTTATTTAAAAACTTGTTTAATGTTTTAACTTTTACACTAACCCACTTAAATTTCTTCGTTAGTTTTCTAATAAAGGGGGTACTATTGTAATTTTAAAAAAATCCTTAAAACTTTTGAACGAGAATTGCCTCAATCTCGGAAAATCAAGCAAACCTGTCGCAAAGCGCGAGGTATATTGTCACTTATGGCAAGTGTGATATGCCCGTGGCGGATTACATACTAGAATAGATTATAAACTTGAAAGATGAGGGGATAACATTACTATTTCGATCACTTAGACACTATAAATATTATTTTTGATTGTTGTTATATGTGAGAAGATTGCTTTTAGGATTGATTTGCTTTGTTAAGGATGATGGTAACAGATGTAAAAAACATGCTATAGAAACATGTCACATTTGCACAAAAACATAGTTAAGTTCCCCTCCTCCCCCTTTTACCGCCACCGCTATTCTTCCCGGCGACGCCCTTCTTCCCGGCGACGCCCTTCTTCCCGGCGCTCATCCCCTTCTTCTCGGCGGCGCCATTCTTCCCTGCGCCGGATCTGTACATGCTTCCTTGACCCCTTCACCCTCCTCCCCCTTCTACCACCACCGCCCTTCCCCTCCGCCCCCCTGCTTCCCTCCTCCACCGCCTTATCCTCCCTCGATCTCTCCTTTTTCTGCCTCGCCGCCTCGCCCTGCATCCGCTCCTTACCCACCTTCTGTTGTTCCCTGCCCGCCAGCCTTCTTCGTCGAAATAACGAGCGGCGTCGGACCACCCCCTAACGGTCCGGCGTACCAACCTGTATCTGTTGTGGTACGGCCGACTTCATCTGGTACGACCGGTTCTGGTCCGGTGAATGGTCCGGCGTCTGGTCCTCCGACTGAACCGGTGGTACGCCGGGCCATCTGGTTCGCCCGTTTCATCCGGTCCATCGGTGTCCCGGGTACGGTGTCGATCGGGTCTGCCGACTAGGTCTGGTCCGCCCCTTTCGTTTGTTGCACCAGCTTCCTTTCGGCCCCTGTCACCTAGCCCGTACCTCGCCTTTCCGTTGCTCACCCCCGAACCTCACCCTCCCTTACCTCAACCGTTCCCCCTCTGAATCCTTTCCAAACCTACGCTCTCTTGTTCCTTTCCCCTCCCGGTTGGCTCCGCCTGAAGCCCGCCGGGGGGGGGGGGTGATGTAAATTTCCTCGCCGGGGTCCGGGATGTGCCAACCCTCTGTTGGTTTATCTCGTGTGCTCTTCTAGCACTTTGTTCCTCCACGTGTTTCTGCTTGAACCACGTGTTTGTTTTATGGCATCCACATCGGTGCCATCTAAGGGTTCCGTTCAATGCCCCCTACGTTCTTTTCATTGTTGCACCGATGGTGTTATTGGCTCTAAAGGGATCTCCCGCCTCATTTCGCATCTCAAGACCTTCCACCTTCCGTCTAATGAGCGTCGGGACACCATTCGAGATGCACTGGCGGCTGATGTCGGTGTTTTTTCGGCTATGGACTCGGCCTTAAAAGGCTGTGGTTATTGGATATGTGGGCGGTGCATGAAGATTAATACCCTAAGCCGTGGTTGCCACCACCCTGACGAGGTTGTCTGGTTGGCCGCTTCCGGTGATGGCGCCCCGTTTGCCACATCTTGGGGATCCCTAGGCCGTCTCCCCCTGTCAATATGCCAAATTTTCCTTGTTCTCTTCTGTTAGACGGGGGGTTGCTGGACCGGGCCTTCAAGGCCCGCGTCACTACGGTCAAGAGCATCCCTCACAGCTGTCGTTTAGCCTTCTCCCAGGCGCTTAAATATGCCCTTCTTAGGGTGGCAGCACAGCCCGGTTCTGATGACGCTTGGGTTAGACTGCTTCTTCTTCCTCGGTGCACTCTGCAGGTTTTCAGACCCTAGAATCGGCAGGATTGCCGCTCCGGGAATCGGAAAGCTTTGCAGAGTAGGTCCATCATGACATCCTTGGCTGCCTGGGGGCGTGAGGAAGGTTTTGAATAGTTGGTGATGGGTCTCCTTAACGGTGCCGGGAATGGGGCCACGGGTTCCTCCGGGGCGGTTTCTGAGTGTGGCACCCAACATCAAGCGGTGCATCCGTAAAATCGCGGACGGTCATTTCATTGCGGTCGTGAAGGTGTTATCTTCATCTGGGGTGGCGCCATACAACGTCGAAACCACGCGCGCCCTAGAGGCTAAACACCCGCACTTCCCGTCCATGCTCTCTGTTCCCTTCTCCGAGCCTTCACTGATCACTTGTGGCGAGCGGGTTCTTGACTGTATAAAATCCTTTCCCAAAGGGACGTCGTGTCGGAGGGATGGGTTGCGTGCCCAACAATCGTGGACAGCCTTTGTGGGGAAGGGTTTGCTACCGCAGGGACCTCCTCGATACAATTACCACGGTCGTCAATCTCTGGATGGGGGGGAGGTGCCCGGTTGGCTTGGCTAAATTTGTCGCTTCGGCTCCCCTAACGCCGCTCCTCAAGCCTGACAATGGAATTCGTTCTATCGCCGTTGGCACCATATGGAGGTGGCTGGTCTCTAAGGTTGCGATGCACGGAGTTTGTAAAGATATGGCTAAATACCTTGGTGATTACCAGTTCAGGGTCGGTGTGTCGGGTGGCGCCGAAGCGATCCTCCATAGCGTTAATCGCCTTATGGGGGAACGACATCTTGACGGGTCCCTCGCTATGCTCACGGTCGATTTCTCCAATGTGTTCAACCTGGTTGATTGA
>JBCNJP010000011.1:10993910-11034745 GCA_039602395.1 Deinandra increscens subsp. villosa | reverse complement strand
GAGCATTCACCGTATTTTAGACAACGGTACGACGCTACTGGAAAACTTGGGTTCACTTCCATTCAAAAGTTGGACGTCGGCGATGAAATTGATTTCGTCGGCAACACTACGGATATCGACGACTGAGTCCCAGATGGCCGACAAGACAACCGAGAGATACCGTTGAAGAATTTTGCAAAGGGCTTGCCGACTTGTACACGACGCGGTATCTTGAGAATACCAACTTGGAGACGGACCTGCAAAATCTATACGATCGCCACGAAGAAGTTCATGGTTTACCCGGAATGATTGGAAGTATAGATTGCATGCATTGGACTTGGGATAATCGTCCAACCAAATGGCGAGGACATCACACGAGGGGTGATCAGAAAGGTCCAACGGTTATTTTACAAGCTCGTTTGCTCAAACGATCGTTGGATTTGGGACGCCAAATGTGGTGTTCGCTGGCAGACTCCTTAATGACATCAACGTCTTGGAAAGTAGTTTTTTTAAAAAGAAAAAATGTAAAAAATAAATAAATATTAAGTAAATTGCAATGGTGGGGCTTTATAGGGGCTTTATCCACTACGCCATTAAAGCCCCATAAAGCCCTTTGCACAGTCAGCGTCCAGCATGACACATAATGCCCCTTATGAGACTTTATGGGGCTTTAACCATTACACTTAGCCTTATGTTTTGGATAAACAAAAGCAGATTACCTTTTGTTTTCTTTATACTTTATAATTTAAAAAATAGAAACATTCAATCCAGTTAATTCAATAAAAAAAATAATAAAAGAAAAGAAGAAGTCAAAGCTTTGTAACTGTGTCTCATTTTTTCAAACAAATAATGTTTCTCATGCCGTTCAAAAAAAAAAAAGATAATGTTTCTCATATATTACCTTTTTATTGTTGGTATACCATTTTTTGTTAACAATTCCATACTTTATTCTTTAACTTTTGGAAACACTTAATTTGATTAAATATTTAATTTGATATGTATAAAGTAAAACGTTTCTAAAACATAAAAATCACGTACAAGATAATAATTAGAAATAGTTCTTTTTTATTTTGTATTTGATGAACTATTTGTTTATTTGACATATATTTAACGGTTCAATATCACTTATTGTCGTTTGTTGATCGGAATTTGTAATTGGAATCGCATATATTTGTCACCCTTACAAAAAGTATGTGCTAGAGCTGAGCAAGAAACCGGGTTTGAAACCCAAACCGGTTCGCTTTACTCAATCCGGATTTTGAGCAAAATCGGTTTTGGTCAAAATCGGTTTGAGGCCAAACCGGTTACGTGACCTCAAATTCCGGTTATTGAAGCGCGAATCACTGGAAACCGATGAAACTCAGTTTCGGCTTCAAACCCAACCGGTTTGGAGCTCACACCGGTTTAAAACCGGTTATTGTATACATATATACATATATACATTTAAATTCCGTAAAAACCAAACGCCACCTTACTGTTTTATTGGAAAAACGGACATAAAACGTTCCGACCCAGAATAAGTGTCACCCCCACAACGATTGCAAAAGTACCTAATTTGAAAGAAAATACAAATTATTTTAACCGGTATTTAAACATTATTGTAAATTTAAGAGTTTTTTTAGAGATTGGGAAGTGGGGTAATGCTTATAACACATAAACGGGGTATATATACCAATTTTTAGGCTCAAATCGACTAGAAACGGCTAGAAAAGTTGCTTAAAAGTGATGTGAAGAAACCGGTTTCAAACCGGTTCGGGCCAAACCGGTTTCAAACCGGTTTGGGCCAAACCGGTTTGAAAACCGGTTTCTTCACAAAACCCCCTAACCGATAGAAACTGGTTCGGTTTGACCGGTTTGGGAACCGGGTTGGTCAAAACCGGTTTTGACCGGTTTGAGAACCGGTTTAAGAACCGGTTTGAGAGCCCAAACCGGTTTGGGATTTGTCAGTTGTCACTGCCTGCAAATAGTATACACGAAACTAAAACCACACAACTTACCTAAAAGCCCACTGAATCGCTAAAAGCCCACTTCAACCAGATGCCTAAAGGGCACCCTCAATTTAATTATTTGAACAAGTAGACATAACTTATCAGTTATCACAAAGAAATTCATGTCTAGAAACACCACTCCTTAGTCGAAGGGGGAAAAAGGAAGTCATGAAACATCGGATTAGAAGCAAGACATGTCTGGACTATTTCGGGAAGCATGTAGTTCATTGTAAGTATCTTTCGGGGTTCAAATATCGACACGATTTGGTTAGGGTGTGTTCTTTGACATTTTCAAGCGCACCGGAAATTCTACGAAAAAGGAGGCCCCCGCGAATTTTCTGACTGATCCGTTGGACAGAAGATCAACTCTCAGACCAACAGACATTTTGATCTTTGGATGGATATGGGGGAAACATGCATTTATAGATCTTACAAGGGGTTTCCCCCTCGTGAGTTTAGGGTGCGGTACCTTCACAGTAGGTCAGGTGGCTCTCAAACTACTTGACAGTGTTCAACATGTCATGCACAGTAATGTCATGACACCTAAATCTTTTAATATAGTTTTTAAATGGCTTGGTTTTGCTATACAAAAAGGTTTAACGGGATAATTTATTTCCCGTTTGCCTTCTATCTCCTTGTAAAAAAATGGGTGAATTACCTAGAGCGTGGATCGTTGTGATAAATACACCAAAATTGGACTGAGACTTAGATCAAAACGAAGAACACAATGTAAATAATGCTCGTTTTATAGCTCAGATTTATATCAAAGCTTACAACGAATTAACTCGATGAAAGCACCTAATCAATCTATGATCATCACAGAACAAGTTCTCTTAAGAAAAACAAGATCAAAAGCTCCTCCCTACAAATTGAATTCTCAGAAAAATGATGGAGTGAAGCTTCCGTGTGAATGTGTTCTTATTTCTTGCCCATCGAATGAATAAGAATATGTTAACAACTTTCATTCGGTAAAGATCATTCTCCGAACTTGTGACGCTCAGTCCCAGACTTGGCACCAAGAAGGGTCACGCATCGGATTTACTCATGAACACATGGTACAACAGAGATAACTAAGCAGCGGAAATTAAGAACTTTTTATTTATATATAAGCCAAGTACAACAGTAAGGAAGATAACAACATACTATAACAACTATATCTTGTCTATGTCTATGCCAGTCTACTACCGAGTCCTTCCTGATAGCTTGCCCATCTAATCTGCCCTCACTAGATCCCTTTCCTTGCTACTTTAAACATTACCAATACCTGACATACATACATTTTTGGAAAGGTCAGCATACGCGGGGTGAGTTCTAAGTAATTAAAACTTTTACCTTTACCTTGAAAGGTTACCTCAAACATTTGGGTCTAATGGCCCCTTCTTTAAAAACATTTAACAGCTATAAAACATAACAGGATTATACCAAAACGTTTAAATCATCAGTATTAAAATCATTTAATACTCTAAAATACTTTGGGTCTCCGGAACCCATCCTCTGTGCAAATAATCATTACGTATAAAAGAGTTATACGAAACATTATAAGCAAACCTCCTTTTTACTAAGCATTGTCTATCTTGGGACTACTTTAGTCCCTTCGGTCGGCCGTCGCCTCCCGCCCTCGTGAATAACCGTCGTCATTCCGGTGGATTTTCATCCTTCACTTGAATTGTACAATTCCCCTCTTACCATCATCATAGACAATATTTGATTAGATTAAAACTTCTTTAAAAACATCCTCAAAAGTCCATTTAAATAACCTCTGTACTTTGGACTCATAACATTTTCCATCACTAGCCCATCACCCGTATATGGAATAAGCGTTTTATAGATATAATGTTATTGGTTTTGTTAAACCACAGCAAAACCTACACAAGACTGGGCCAATAACATTGCATGTATATCGGCCCAAAAACATTAAAACATTTAAAACATTTAAAAGTGGGCTCATAGAATTCACCTATTCTCTTAAGCAGTTAATTCAGGCAAAATCTCCGATGTGCCTTCTAATTAAACATAATCGCATATTGTGTGGCGTTAACGCAAAATTTAATATAATAAACACTTCCTATGTTTATTTTGATATCTTATTATCCTAATAATATTTAATTATTAAGTTTATTCCTTTTAAAGGTCATTAATGACCAAAGTGCCCTTTAGGCAGTTATCCTTTTCTTTTAACAATAATATGAAGACGCGCATTCCTATAAGTAAACGCTCACTCCGGATCACCCAGTGAGGTATGCCAGGTCCCAGTTGGTATTTATGTGACACCCCCGCTTTGCCAGAAACCTTAGTGTACAAGCGCTCAACGTTCCTGTCCGCACGAACTTCTAAATATCCGATTAACTCGGTACTTTCAGTACTTTTTTATTTATCCATTTTAATTTCATATATACTTATTATATATGTAGACATATTACTATACCAAAAATCAAGTTCTCATACCCTCTGGATTATTTTATATTAAATAATCTTATTTCAGAGACCCTAATTTCTTGTTTTTCTCGTTTCTTTATTAAAACTCATTTTTAATTCAAACTAACTTAGGGTATTATCCGTTATAACATTCTATAATATACTTAAAAATATCAAAGCTTAGTTCAACACCGTTTCCTCAATTTGGGCAGAACAACGTTACGAAAACCCTAATTTTGACCCGTTATCAAAACCTTTAGCAAACCTTTTCCAATTGTGAAATAAACTTAGGGCTTTCTTAAACAAATTATTTTAGGATTACCTACAAAAATTTAGACTCTAAGTCCAAACCGATTACCCAATTTTAGCAAAACAAGCTCAAGAACCCTAATTTTTATATATTCTTAGAAACCATACTTAGAGAAAATATTATCAAAAACTAAAAGTGGTTATTGTTAATCATACCTAATGAAGTATAACTACATACATTGAGCCCCTAACTTCAAACGAGATGATCGCATTTGGCAGAGGAAGTTCACGGCTCAAGAGAGGGTTTTTGAGTGATGATTTGCGAAATTGGTGAGGAGTTTGTGATGAATTCGATCCGTATTTATAGTGAGCAAGATCGCCTGGGGCTGCTACACGCCGAGGGGTGACTGGTTCGGTCGAATTGACACGTTAAAGGACTCAATTTGGATCAAACGTGATGAAGAAGTTCAAAACGTGAAAGAACCTGGTCGCTGAACAAGTCGCGTATCGCGGAGGGGATCATGAGGTGGTGCGCGATACGCGTTGGAACTTTGGCAGAATGACACTTTTGGTCCTTGTACTTTTTATTTACATTTTAAGCCCCTGAAATTCTACCTTTCTATCATTTATGTACTGAAACATTATGGGTATATTTATGAAGGTTTCTAAGGCTCGGGATAAGTACGATGATATGCGTATACATACATACATACATATATATATATATATATATATATATATATATATATATATATATATATCTTTCACTATTTTAATGTTTAGCCCCTCATACTTTTACACACTTATCATTTTATGTTCCAAATTTCTTTAAAATATATTTCTAATATAAAACTAAGCCTTGGGATTCATATAATAAATGTAAATACGTATAATACTTTTGTACGTTATGTATTTATTTATTTTTAATAATTCGTTTAACGTAAAGATACGCTCTTATTTATTTTTCACACGGTATTTATTCTAACACGTATTCCCACGTATATATTCATTAAGTGAATATTTCACATGCATTTATGTTATTAGAATATATATATATATATATATATATATATATATATAGAAAGATCAATGGAAAATCCATTATTTTTTGGAAAACTTAGAAAACCATTCTCCACCAATCACATAATTTCATTAATTGTTGATTTTTATTTTAATGAAAGGGTAATAAGGTAAATTTAACATTTCTATTTTAGTAAACTATATTTAAAAATTAATGAGATAACTAATTTGAAACTTTTTAGGATTTTAAATTATCACAACAAAAAAAAATCGTGAATCTCTAAAACCTAATCCAACGTTTTTATTAATCACGTGAATCTCTAAAACCTAATCCAACGTTTTTGTTAATCACGTCGTTCTTCATCTGCATATAGTTCATCACGTTTTTTTGGTCACATTCACAATCTCCATTGCCATGGAAGATCAAGATAAAGAATCTGGAAAAAGTAAAGATCGCGCATCATTTGACGATGTCGAATCATTCAATCCAGTGTCTAATCCATCTGATTATAACCAAGAGCATGAATCAATTGATGGCGTCGAATCACCCAATCCAAACTTTCAAGACGATCAATATCATAATCCGGTTAATGCGAATGAAAATAATGTCGATCATTGTTCTTCGATTGTGATGGCTAACAGAGATAATTGATGGTGTCGAATCACCCAACCCAAGCGTCCAAGACAAGTATGATCATGATCCGGTTAATTTACAAATATATTACACTGTTGTAACATATTTTTCTGTTTTATCAATAATGTGTTTTTAAAAATATTTTGTTTCCTTATCGCAACTCAATTCCTTAATTGTTACAAAGATGTAATATAATTTATCCTCATCAGGTTAAAGTATTTAAGAAAATATAACTGTTACATCAGAGTAACAATTTACAGCGACACACAAAGAAAAGATTATGCAATGAAGAAGTTGATTAAATCTAAAACACTTAGTTACTTTGTGAATGGTCTTAAATAGTTTGACTTATTTTGGTCAAATCTAAACAAACAAATGAAGAAGTTGTTAATCTAAAATACCATAATGGAAAAACACAAACTAAAGAACACAATACTGGAAATATATTAGAATCTGACGCGAGCAAACACAACACAAGTCAAACTAAGCAATTGCGGGTGTTAGTTTTTGATGTGAGCAAAACCAATATAGGATCAACTCAATGAAAATTTTAAAGAACACAATACTGGAAATATATTAGCATCTGACGCGAGCAAACACAACACAAGTCAAACTAAGCAATTGCGGGTGTTAGTTTCTGATGTGAGCAAAACCAATATAGGATCAACTCAATGAAAATTTGAGAAAGAGGTAAAAACAACACATCAGCTATCACTGTCCCAAAGCCATAATATGCAGATAAGGAAATGTAGTTCAGTGTGCTGCAAGTGAAGAACTAAATCAATCATAACTGGTAATTTTGAAAACCATACTTCAAATATATTACCATAAAATAAATGGGAACATAAAATAATTGGGACCAAAATAGGGTTCAAAATTGATCCACACACCTTTAGAAAGAGGGAGGGGGGGGGGGGGCATAACATAAGTAATCCATAACAGGATGTACCACTGTCCCAAATCCAACAAAATAACATGTTCTATATGTACATGTACAGTTGGTACCATTATACACGCGTAATGATGCTCTTGGTGACTATATTATAAACTCAACAAATATATATTATATAAAAAAAAGTCAACATCCTACATGTTCAAAAGATCAAACAACCAAACAACATTAAAACACACAATCTAAGGACCATCTTATGGAGCTCCTTGTGAAACTGGTTGTGATAACCCCTGCCCCTTGCAAGACCTTGAGTTGTGTCCTTGTTTTTTTATTTTTTTTGCATTTTCCACAAGTGACAGTATTCTCCTTCCTCACCATCTTACCATCTTTGTTGATTCCTTCAGCCAACTCTTCAACATGATTTCTTCCTCTTCTTCTTGGGCCTTCCAACTTGACTGTGATGTTTAGGAGCTATTAGAGTAGTTGGACATTGTGATGGCATCCAATCAGATTTCCCATTAACTAGCTCTAGTGTGTGTTGGTAAATAGACTTCCAAGTATCCAACCAGTAGGCTTTAGAACCCCATGTTTCAGCAACATTAGCAGCTGGATTATCCTTTCCAAAACCCCATATACATGCCACTGCATGTTTGCAAGGCATCCAAGAAAGTTGCCATCTATGGCATGAGCAAGTTTTGTTGTCCAAATTAAAAGCAGTCTGGTCCTCTAATGGTCCATTCACTTGATACTTGTTCTAACCAGCCACAATGACATTGAATCATTAGCCAAAGTCTTGATTAAAGTGAATGTCTTTGTGGCAGCTGGTGTCAATGGTCCTTGATCCTTTGCAATCATCTTGTGCACAATTACAATTCTTCTCAATTAATACTCCCTGATACACTCCAAATATGTAATTATTGGTTTATCCCTGCCCCCAACCAACTGTTTATTGAATACCTGACATAAGTTGTTCAATAGTAAATCACATTGTGGTCTTTCTGCATAACGTATATAACAACAGATTAGTAATGGGTGGGATCTGCATTGCTTTAATTTAGACCAATAATGTAATCACAATAACTTACCACTAAAATGGGCTCTGCTCCAATGCTTTGGTGGGATTTCCATTAACCATTGTTGCAAATCCTGATTTTCTTTTCTAACTGCTTCCATCCTTCTCTCAAAGAAAGGTACTGTTGTGAGAGTAGAACACTTCCAAAGGAGATCCTTGAACACCTTCCCTCTCCATTTTGAAATATTTTTTTAACAAATAAGGTTTTAAAAGTGATCATAAAAGTAAAAAATAAGATTAAACCCTTTACGTTATCATAATTAGGGGTGTTCGCGGTCCGGTTTTTACGGTTTTTGGGTCAAACCGTAAACCAACCCGTTAGTTACGGTTTTTAATAATCAAAAACCTAAACCGAATCGTTAAAAATTAAAACCGAACCAAACCGAACCGTTACGTCCGATTTGGTTTCGGTTTGGTTTCACGGTTTAGGATATTTAAGCTTCAATATAAGTTTAGAATATAAAATTTATATTAAAAGAAAATTCGAAATCAACTTTATCAAATGTGGGAATGAGAAAATTAGCTAGTATACTATACTTGTCATCTCTAATTTGTTAATACAAAATCCACCTCTAAATAGAACATGTAACCTCCAAAACATAATGCAAGTACTAAAGTTAATAATATAAACAATAGTATACTAGATTTCCAGGATGAAACATGTATAAATTTCTAGACATTTTGTTATTAAACGCTGAAACCTTAAATCTCATTACAAAAAACAAGTCAATGTAATTTATATATATGTATACATTCACTCCTTGACTTCATCAAATTTTGTTCTTCATTAGTCTTGTCTCTAAATAGACAGAGATCACTATGTAAAATTTTGTTTTATAGGAGGTAGAGATCATATTAACTTCTACTTTTTCCACATGCTTACACCAATCAAGTTGTTCTTTGACAATTTTAGTATATAAAAAATTCATTTTCATTTTAGATGTTTTCGTGATCTTGGAGCATGGAATGGTGGTTTGGTTTGTTCGATGTGGAGGTTTGGAGGTGAAGAAGCAATATGATGATCAATCCGTGGTCTCAAACTATGAAATGTTAAGTTTAAAGCAGATAGGATAAAATAATTTTAGGCATTTCATGGTCCAAGAAAGTGATTATGACAAAATAATTAACCAATCCGTGGTCAGACCACGGTTTGTGAGGAGGCTACATCTGCCATCTGAACCACCAATTCGTGGTTTGAGATCACGTATACACTCTTTGTAAAAGACCAAGTTTTTCCCCGCCAGTTTTTATTCTCTTAACTTCGACCTTGTTACAATTTAGAAGCAATCATTAGAGTTCATCAATTTTAAGGAAGCGATCATCACTTTATCTTCTCGATAGTCTATCTATCACTTATTATACATAAATAGAAGTTTCATAATAGATGTTACAATGAACAACACGTAAAGTTTTTTTTATTACTTGTTGAAGTAGATCCTGGTCGAGTTAAGAATTAGAAAATCTCTTTCTTGGATGACCTGCCAGCGTGTCAATCGATTGTTGCCCTTAAAAAAATAATAAAAAGAAAATAATTGTTAACTATAGAAAATAAATAACTAAAAGATTAGTCCAACAATATTTAAAAATATATTTCCTAATAAAACCGGCCTAAATACATTACATTACTTTAAGTAGGAGTGGATGCATGGATATTTGTTTTAAAGAAGGTGAAAAAGAATATGATGTAAAATTTGAAAAAACAAACAACAAAGTGTTCAAAATATAAAGACAATGCCCCAATTACCAAATATATATACACATTATACAGATCATAACATATATACTAACCCACCCACTTCACTTTACCTTCACCTTTGGCTGAGGCATAAAATACTAATCATATAGACACAACCAAAAAGTGCCAATCTGACCACCATAAAGAAACACTTTTATAAATTGCATGCACTTATTTCAACCATATATCTCTGAATTTGTCTCTTCACATCACCTTCATCCTATTTCTCCATCTTTTAAGAGGGTGATATATATTCAAACTTCTTACCTACACAATGTTAGTGTGTATGAATGTTTTCTTGTCGGCATTGGTCGGGCTCTTGCTTCTCGTTGGCCGAGAGATGGTAGAGGGTGTTGCGGTCAAAGTGGGCAACGTGTCGAGGTTAGAAGATGCTGATTACTTTCACATATATTATGGTAATACCTTCAAGGTCATCAAAAACGACCGAGATGGCAAGAGCTATCTTCTCATCCAGGTACCTATCACTTTTCATTAGAGAGAAGGAATTTCAATTGCTTCAATTTATATAAAAGATGTACAAATTGTGTCAACCTTGATTATATAGAAATATAGTAGTAGTAAATCAAAGTACATTATCTAGTTTAGAGTTTAGAGTAAATCATTACCAAATGTCAACAAGAGTTGCTACTATAGGCATACTACTATACTAGAACAAAGAAGTTACATAATTCACAATATATAAGACGTAATAACAAAGTTTCAGGATGCCAAAATACCACGGAAAATATGGTTAAGGTTCACAATGCCAAAATGCGACACAATATATACATGATAATCAAGCTTCAAACAATCACAATTCATAATATGATTATGTTTGAAATGCAAAGATGGTAATCTCATTAACCACAACGTACACATGCCAATGTAAAGCATATTTTCTAGAAATATATAAACCATTATATATGTTTGAAATACAAGGTATTCATGTTTTATAGATCTTTTGTCGCTTAACGTATTAAGGGCTATGATGATATAGATCCGAGCCAACCGAGATTAATCCACCTGTCTTGATCTTCTTGATCTCAGTTGCTTTTGGTTTGTTTAATGTTGCATAACCTATTTACGGCTGCGATGATACAGTTCTGAGCCTACTGCTTAAGGCCTATTTGATGTTGCTTCGTGTTCAGGTTTTAAAACTGATGATACCTGTGGTCTCTTGTTTATCTTGCCAATTTGTTTGTGTCATCTGTGAGTTAGTTTAGCTTACTTGACAGTGATCTAACGTTGGAATTCTTGCAATACAATACAGTTGACTTTGATGTAATTCGAATAAAGAATCTGTTATCGTTTCTTTCATATATGTGGGTTATGGCTTTTTTTTAAGGTTTTCTTCTTAAAGGATTTGATAATTTAGGTACAGAATTGTGACTGGTTCTTTCATATTTGGGTTTAGTTTGTGATTTATTAATGATTTTGATTTGGACAAAGATCAACCTGTTAATAGCCTTTGTGGCTGTCATTAGTTGGAGATTTCTATGTGAAGTCGGATCTGTGATTTTAATATGGAAGAAGTGTACGTTCATTTCTTAGATGGTTTGCTAGAGTTTGTTGATTCTATATTTAGAATGAGATTTTATTTTCTTTCACATATCTTTTGGTGTTTGTTGGCTGTCATTGTTGGGTTTGCAGATTTATCTATTTGGTAACCTATGGCTTGGCTTATAGTTTGGTATCCGTTGGCTGTAATAATGTATTCTAATGCACTTTTAGTTTGATGGAGCCATGTTATTACTTACACTATAATCTGAGCCAAACTCCTTTAAGTTAATGTTTGTTTTTTTCTTGAAATATATATATATTTTAGGGACATGCTTATCAATATTACTAGTACACTAATGGGTTATAATAGGTCATGTAATGTGTTAACGAGTTGGTTTTTGTTACACAAAGTCACGTTTGACAATAACAAGTGAACAACTCATTTTGGTGTCAGAAACATACTTATGATGACTAGTACATTAATGGGCGGGTCTTAACGGGCTTTCTAACATATTGTGAGCTAGTTTTGGTTACATGGAGTGATCTTATGTCATGACAAGTCATTTTAATATTAAAGACATATATGTTTATGATGTTACATGGAGCGACTTTATGATGGGTTAAATCTAGGTTAAATAATTAAAACTTTGACGGTTAAATATGAAATCAGGGAAAACACACGCTTAAATCTAGGTTAAACATAAAATTGTTAAATCATTATTGGTTGAAAGGTTATTAACCCTAGATTAAAATGTTGGATAAACATAAAATTGTTAAATCATTCTTGGTTGAAAGATTATTAACCCTAGATTAAAATGTTTGATTTTAATCGATTTAAAATAATGGTGCAGGGTAACTCAAAGATGGCACCAAAGACCAAATATTGCACACCAAGGATCAAATCATTTGTCATCCCATTATCAAACTTCTCCATGGATGTTAGTCATTTTCCAGGTTCATTTTATAATATGATGCTTCTTCATGCTTTATTTGATTATTTCTTTATTTGAAATTAAAATTGACAATCATTGTATATGAGTTATATTACAAAAGTCTTATATGAATTATATTCCAAGTACATAAATAATAAATTATATTACATTATTTGTATATTGGAAGTGCTAAATTAAAATTGTATATGAATTATATTAAAAGTACTCAAATTATAAATCTTATATGAATTATATTACAAGTACTTAAATAATAAATTATATTGCATTATTTGTATTTTGGAAGTGCTAAATTAAAAGATAACATTTAGATGGTTGTTTATCACATATATAATATACCTTAATATCTATCCATCTTTGTTTTCTTTGCAGTTTCATTTTTTGAGGTGAGATTATGCGTTTGTTTGTAAGTCTTATTATTCTCTCTTTAATCTGATGTTGATTTAATATATACGACATTATTAAATAAAAATCATGTTTTGTTTTAGAAGACGTAAAAACATCTATTTTATTAATTTTTATTCTTTTATACTCGATTAAAATATAGTATAAAGAAATACAAAGCCAACAAAAATACAAATAATTCAGTACAAAGAAATAAAATGCAGTACAAAAATACAATGTCATACAAAAGAATATAAATCAATAGAAAAATTCAGTAAAATATGTGTTTAAGTGAATTTTTTTATTTGATAAAACACTGTTTAAAAGTTATAATTTTTTTTTGAGTAAACTATAAATACTATTTAGTTTTCTTTTTATTTTATGTTTTAGAACAATGGAAAACTAACTTTAAATCATAGCTTAATTCAACTTTAAATAAAAATGTAGTACAAAAATACAAATGTCATACAAAAGAATATAAATCAGTACAAAAATTCAGTAAAATATGTGTTTTTACTGAATTTTTTTTGATAGAATACTGTTTAAAATTTATAATTTTTTTTTGAGTAAATAAAAAAAGTATTTTGTTTTCTTTTTATTTTATATTTTAGAACAATGGAAAATTAACTTTAAATTATAGCTGTAATATTATTTATATTACATATATGTAATATGGCATACTACGTATGACATGTAACATGTTATTGTTTTTTTTTAATATTGCAAAACTAAAAATAACAAAATTATTGATTTTGGAATTAAAAAAAATTAATGTGTTAAGAAATTATAAAGGTTTAAATAAAAAAGACAAGGTTTTTTTAAGACTTCAATTCGGTCTTGTTTTGGTCCTTGGTTTTATTGGTTTTATCTGATGTGTGAGAGGTATTGTTAATATACCTTAATTACTTTTATTTTAGTATAATTGGATTAATTATGAATCGGTACGTCTTCTAACTTATATCGGTCGGGTTCGGTGGTGCAGCGCACGCTCGTCGAGAGGTTAGCGGGTCCAAGGGGGCGGCAGCCCCTGGCGGGGTCGCAAGTGGCAGAGCCTCTGGCTGGGGTCGAGCTGCCAGGTCAGCTTGGAAATTTTTTATTTTGACAAAAAGTCCTTCACGGAAAATGCATCAGATTTTATTTCGGTACGAAATGGCATTAATGAAATTCGAGGGACTAATTGTGCAAAATCGTATAGCAGTTATCCTAAATAACTGCTTATACGCTCCCCTGGTTAATACGTACGATCACTTCTAATTTTCTGGTTCGGTTCTTCTTCACGATCAAAAATTTCTTGAATTCGAAAAGATCTCCAGATCGTATCCGATTGAAATCTTGAGCGAACCCTCGAGATTTTCAGTCCGAAAGTGAATCACGCTTTCTGGAGTTTCCAAGCATTCGAATTTCTAACAAGTAATTAGTTAAATTGTTTATCTATTTTGAGGTTGTAGTTTAACCATCGGATTGCCGAAAACATGAACAGCTTCTTGGGCTGATGCCGACGATGAAAGGCATCACTTCAGAAATGGTGGCGTCTCCATGTCTGCTTAAATTATACAACGAGGGAGAACTTCAAATGCTCAACAATAGTGAGCCACAACAGTTTTCCAAATATGCTGCACATTTTGTGGGTAATAATGATAATGATGAAGCAACTCAATTGTGTAATTACATTACTTTTGTCCCGATGGATGAGCAAGCTCCTCTCCAAGTACGTACTTCGCTACTCCTATACAATCTGCGCCCACTAAATTATACAAATCCGTCTTTGGTGGGGCTCGAACCCTTGATCAATTATATAAATCTGTCTTCCGTGAATGGTAATGGGTTTTGAACTAGACATAGAAAAACTAATATATTAGGGGGGGAAGTATGATTGCCAAAAGAAGCCTAAGGCTTCAAAAAAATCCATTCAATAGATGTATACCACATCAATTTGACTAGGAGAGATAAATTTGAAACCTTAGGCTTCTTATTAGGTAGGGGTGGTTTGTCAAATGAAACCTAGGGTAGTAGCCGTTACCCTTCCAATGGTCAAATTTGTTCCTAATCCCTCGGTTTCCTTCGCCTTGTTTAAACCGGAAAAAAAGCCGCAACCTTCGAAGCCACAGGAGGAGATGTGGTAGCCGCTGGAGCCGTTCAAGCCGCTGGAGCCGTTTAAACCGCTGGAACCGAAGGATAGGAGCCGAGCTACATAGCGTCCCCCTTATGATCATTTTGATAGTAGATCTTTAAATAGTCATAAATTTTTCTAACTTGCAAAAGGCTAACTTTTACCATAATTTTAACTTAAAATATGAATATTAAGCGAGTTTCTTAAGTTACCACTAGGGTAAGTTTCTTGTGACATGTTCAAACACCATCTCTTACACCCTCCTATATATATAATCATTTTCAAAACATATTTCCAAACACTCCATATACATTTTCCACTCTAGATTTCTTCATCTTTAGATCTCTCATGATTGTCAAATGTGGAGTTGTTAGCGGGCGGAGTGGATCAAGTACTTGGGTGTTTTCACAAACGTGGAAGTGAGAGCAAATGAGATCTATAATGCTGTAAGTGTTGTACAATTGTTCGAGTTTTCATATACATTTTATCTGTGGCGGATCTAGGAAAGGAAATCAGGGGTAGCGGGGACTAATGGGGGTTCGGGGGCAGCGCCCCCGAATTTTTTTTTAGGTAATTAACGGGCTTTTGATCATATTTTCAAGGGGCTTTTGATCATATTTTTAGGTAAAAACCATAAATTTTTTTCCAGGGGTCGCGAAAATTTTGTTTCAGGGGTCGCAAAATACCAACAACGTAAAACCCCGAAAAAATTTCCTTCTTCGCGTTAACGGTTCAGGGGTCGCGGGGGCAACCCCTACCCATAGGGTAGGTCCGCCCCTGCATTTTATATTTTTATTAGGGTGTCGCTATGTTACACCAGTTTTTCTAATCTCAGTTCACCCATATGGTCAAATCAAAGTTGGATTGATAGTTGTCCATCAAAATCTTAGATAAACATCTCACTTTTCGAACTTTGACTTTTTCAACATTTGATTGAATCAGAATTTGAATGACCGTATAAAAAGTAGGACGGACATTTGTAAAATTTGACTTCGTGAAACGTTAAAAAGTGAAAGTTTGAAAAATCAATGCGGACGGTTATCTGCAGGGAGTATGAGATTAGATTGCAGGTGGTGTGTAAATAGCGGGCCATTTTCTTAACTGAGTCTTTCAATATTTCATGTGTCTTGATGATTTTTTTTCATGCATGCAGGTGAAAAGCAATTACATGTGCTTGGTTAATTCTGCAGCAAACAAAACTCTTAAACCAATAGTGGCCTGGATGGAGTTTAATAATGATGTATGTATATATATGCCTAGAAAACAGATTATACGGTCATCAAACTCGCAACATATGTGGTCATATGTGTGTCACACACTATGAAGTTCTGGTTCTACTCCTACTTGGATTAAACTTTCATTATGTTGTTTCATGCACTAATGAATTTCAAAATCATGAAAAAAAAACTGAGAGAAGGTAAATGGCTAAGAATATTGAGTATATATATCCATCTGAATCTGTCTTTTGGTGCAGGGTGTTTGGTCTTTCACTGAAGAAGCATACAAGCTAAAGGTATGCCAATTAAGAGAAGACTAGAAAATGAATTCACTCATGTTAAGTATTTGTTAAATAATAATATATGCCAATTAAGCCCATTCATTTATCTTTTTCCCACATTTTGAAATATTACACAAGTGAAACTAATAAAACTAACACTTTGGTATACTTGTACAATAGTATATAGAAGATGCAGGTGGAGAGAACTTGGATGACTCCATAAACAAAATAACATACAACACATCATCTTTTGAAGATTTGGAGCAACTTCATGCCATCTTATGTGTATGTTTCACTTCATCTTCTTATTGTTCATCTTCAGTTAAACTTTATATACTCGGATTCTCACTTCTTGTACTCTAGACCATAGATGTAGTGATCGACGGAACATTAACTCCAGACCCGTATGGCTACAATGCAACCTTGTTTCTGCAAAACCTGAATATCGAGGATAAATCTTGTCTTGGTTTTCTTTCGTATCAAAGCGTGTGGAGACATGACAAACGCCTTTCAACTGATCTCGCACTTGGTATATATGTTCTATTCAAGCTTTTCTGATCCAGCATTTCCTTCAAACGGCTGTTTGAGGTGACCGTCTGACTTTTTCAAACCTGACAAACAACTGTTTGACTTCTTCAAACGGATGTCTGACTTTTCAAATTTGAAAAAACCAAACTCAAATGTTGAAAAAGTTAGATGGTGCATGAATAACAACACCCTTAAACAAACAATATAATCCCAATCAACCACTAGTTAAAGGACATAATTTTTAATGAACCCTCCAAATGTAATTGATATTATTTTGATCATATTGTTTTGAAGATTGGTTTGACGGAGCAGTGTCCCAACCGCAACTCGTCCTCGCGGACCTAATAGAAGTTCTGTTTCCATCAGGAAATTATACAACTACTTACTTTAGAAACCTCCTAAAGGTACTTGAAACTCTTTGTTACAAACTGATATGGTTTTGTGTTTGATCAACTAATAGTATTTCTTTTTGCACATCTAAAATGCAGGAAGAACCACCTATAAGCATTGGTCCTGAAAACTGCACTCGTGATACTTTAACTGCAATGGAGCCAACTATAATAACATGCCCATAGCATACGGTTTTTAGTTTAAAGGATCAATTAATTGATTTGTTTTAAGTGTTACCTTATTACTCTTTTTAATAACATTTGATGAAACCTGAACTATAGTAATTTTGTTGGAAGATAATTCAAACTAGCGGTTGTGGAAAAAGTAGTGGATATATGTTTAATCGGCTGGCTCTAATTCCATCTGTTGATCTACACAAGTGAGTTACCTATGTTGGAGTAATCTTGTAATTGATTAATATTTAGGGATAGAATTGTTGGGTTTTGTGGAGGCTCGATTGGTTTGGGCCTAATCCGGTTTAGAAGACTTTCGGTGGCAGAATAATTAAATTGAAGACCCGACCCGTTTTATTTAATTATAGCCCGTTAGTAGTTTTCTTGGGGATTAAGTTGTTAACCCTAATTGTATCTCTATATATAGTGGCTAGTACTTGTAATCCTGTATCACGAGAGGTGTGAGGCATAAAGCAATAAAGAATCCTGGTTGCAGCCCGTGGACGTAGGTCACATCGACCGAACCACGTAAATCCTTGTGTGTTCTCGTGTTCGTTTATTTTATGCAGTGTGTTCGTTGATTGTGTGTGTTGCTTCCGCGTGCGTATAACCTAACAAGTGGCATCAGAGCTACGTTCGTTCCACACGTGAACACGCAGTTGCAGTAGTCGAATCGAGGGTTTCGAAAGTCGGCAGCCGCCACCGTCATCCAGCGATCGACGTTTTAATTTCTTTGTCCGTTCTCCGTTGAGAATTGTAGTGGGTTTGTTGCATATTAAAAGAATAAATAAATACCGATTTTCTTTCTGCCGCCGTTTACGTGTTTTGTCGTGAGTATCCAGAAGTAGTTGCACAATAATTTGTAATTCTTTTGGTTTTGTGGTGACATCACAGTTGAGACAAAACCGAAGTTGTTTTGGGGTGCACGCCGGACGAGACAAAACTAAAGAATTTTTTCTTTTTTGCTTGGTGGATTTCTTTTTTTTTTTGGAATCGTAAAGTAAAAAAAAAAGGTATTTGTTAAAGATCAGTTTTTGACAAGAGCTTGACCAACAGTGTTTAGGGTATCGTTTGTGAAGATCAGAGAAACGTGAATCAGGTGTTTTCTGTTTCGATTGTTTCAGTTTTTTTCTTGTTTTATTTCGATTCGGTTTCTATTAGTCGTGTTTGTGTTTAACATGGCAGAGGATGGGAAATTTTCAATCGATAAGTTTAACGGTACAGATTTTAGTTGGTGGAAGATGCAGATTGAGGCTGCATTGTGTCAAAAAGATCTTGATGTTGTGTTAACGGGGAAGAGACCGGAAAAGATGGAACCAACTGAGTGGGAATTAAAAGACAAGAAAGCGAGGGCAGTTATCACGTTGTCATTGACTAGAAGTGTGGCATTTAACATCATGGAGGTAACCACTGCTAGTGGTATGATGTTGGCTCTTTCTAACATATACGAGAAGCCGTCGGCAGCAAATAAGGTCTTCTTAATTCGTGAGTTGGTTAACACAAGGATGAAAGAGGGCAGTTCAGTTACCGAGCATGTTAATCTGTTGAATTCAATCTTAGCCAGACTCGTGTCCGTGGGCATTAAGTTCGATGATGAAGTTCAAGCTTTGCTACTGCTATCGTCATTGCCTGACAGTTGGTCTGGAACGGTTACAGCGGTTACTAGTTCTTCAGGAACCGATAAATTCACTTTTGAGAAGATTCGTGATCTCATTCTAGGCGAGGATGTCAGAAGAAAGAGTTCTGGGGAATCATCAAGTGGGTTGTTAAATGTCAGTAGAGGTAGAAAAAATAGCAGAGGTAGTGGGAGCAGGAACAGACAGAGGAGTCAGTCAAAGACTCGGGATTACTCCGGGGTAACATGTTGGAACTGCAAGGAGGTGGGGCATTTTAGGAATCAATGTCCGAATGAAAAGAAACAAGCAAACTATGCAGGAAACTACACCGATGAAGAAGATGATGCTTTGGTTTGTAGTGTAGAGAGCATGGTGGATTCCTGGGTTATGGATTCTGGTGCTTCATTCCATGCTACCCACAGCGGTGAAGCATTGCAGAATCTTAAAGATGGTGATTTTGGAAAGGTAAGGCTAGCGAACGATGAGGTTCTTGACGTGACGGGCATGGGTGACATAGATCTAAAAACTTCAGCCGGTTCATGGACTTTGAAGGATGTCCGAGTTATTCCAGGTTTGAAGAAACGTTTGATTTCTGTTGGGCAGTTGGACGAACAGGGACATGAGGTTAAGTTCAGAAACGGGCAGTGGAAAGTTGTTAAGGGGAATCTAGTTATTGCTCGAGGAAAGAAACAAGGTTCGTTGTATATGGTTAGCTTACCATCTGAGGGAGTGACCGTCCCGGATCAGAAGAAAAACAAAATCCGGTTCACAGAGTCTCGTGGGCAGAAGAAGGTTTGTTTTGCAGATGACAAACCCAGAGCCACATGTCAGATTCAGGTTGAACGTGCTAGGAAAGGTTCAAGAAAACGTGTCAAGGGTTTTCATGGCAGTGGGAGCATTGGTAGTCAGCCAGTCAAAGCTTCAGCCAGAGTTACTAGACATTGGGTTGCGAGAACCAGTACTCCAGCTGTTAAAGTCTCTCCAAATGATTATCTGCTTTATTCGGAGAGTGTTTATTCTCATGGTGTTCCAGGATCCGGCAGTGCGTGTCAGTGGGAGCCGGTAGGGACGGAGAATGAGTCAGGGGCATATTTCGCCATGACTGATGTGTTGGAGCTCGGTGGAGCTTCAACGGGCCTTTCAGTTGACTGATGAAAAGGCCGATGCAACCAGGATAGTTGATAAGGATTACTAGACGTACAGGTATTCACAGTGGACGGCAGTTGAAGATGATCAAGCCTCCAAGTGGGAGATTGTTGGGTTTTGTGGAGGCTCGATTGGTTTGGGCCTAATCCGGTTTAGAAGACTTTCGGTGGCAGAATAATTAAATTGAAGACCCGACCCGTTTTATTTAATTATAGCCCGTTAGTAGTTTTCTTGGGGATTAAGTTGTTAACCCTAATTGTATCTCTATATATAGTGGCTAGTACTTGTAATCCTGTATCACGAGAGGTGTGAGGCATAAAGCAATAAAGAATCCTGGTTGCAGCCCGTGGACGTAGGTCACATCGACCGAACCACGTAAATCCTTGTGTGTTCTCGTGTTCGTTTATTTTCTGCAGTGTGTTCGTTGATTGTGTGTGTTGCTTCCGCGTGCGTATAACCTAACAAGAATAGTAAAATATTATTAATTATTTTATTTAATAATAGAATCAAAGCCTAGTGGGGCAAACTCCGGGAACACTTTGTAGTATATACAATCTTGGTAATGACAAGCAAAGTTACAATGTAAACACTTCCATATCATATTGGATTGCAACTTTTCTCCGCAAAATCAGCATAAACCATAATCTTTCGTTCATACTAGATTTGACACTCCAGACTTAATTGACTAACTCAGGAACACTATTAAGGAGGAAACTCACCACTTAAGAAAAAACCCCTTGAGTCAGGTTTGAATTTGAGGCCTCAAGGTCCCCAAGCTTTAACCATCATCCCCATACCATTAAGGCAAATGCTCTTTGGTTGATCTATAAGTACTAAAATGTATTAGTGTGGCAATTATATATATGTAAATATCGAATAAGTGGTTAAACCACACAAAAAGTCAAACGTTAGTTAAAGACAATTATAGGGCAGCTAACATGAAAGGTTTGTAGGGTCCGGTGCAGGGGCGGATCTATGTGTATCTCAGTGGGGGCAAGGCACCCACTGAGATTTATGAAAGTAGTAGAAAAAAATTGGTTTTTTTAACTAGGCACCTTTGTAAATTGTTGAGAGGCACCCATGATTTTGACGGGGGAGAGAGAGAGAGAGAAAGTAAATGAAAAATCTATAAACTTAAAGGTTTAAGGTTTAATGGAGAATGAAGATTTTAAGTTTTAATGGTGGAGAAGATGCAGAGAATGGAGGTAGAAGATGAAGTGATTGGAGAGTGAAGACAAAAGCTGATTCAGATTTCTAGGACTAATATTTCACATAAACCCCTTACTAAAGTATAACTACGAAATAAACCCTCAGGTATGGTTTGAGTTTCAAAAAACCTTAGAATTAGCTTTTATTACTATATTACCCTAAAGATAAAAAGCCAAGGGCAATTTTTTCCGGCAATTGTGATAATCTTACATTTTTGTTATTTCGATTTTTTTTAATAATTGCTTAAACATAAATTCGATTTAGATAATTTGTTGTTTTAGAGAACCGTCACAAAAGAATTTTAAGTTTACATAAATAGAGTGTGTTGTTATTTAATCACTAAATTAATTTACATTCATATTCGGTTTGTCAAGTTTATTATTTAATAAAATAAATATATAAATAAAGTTGTATAATATGGTTAAGTTGATAAGTGTGATTTTTTTTTCCTGTCCCAGCTTGTTTTTACCAATTTATCTTGATCCGACTTGATTTTTTCTTTGAACAACTAACTCTACATTACTCCTAAACTAATCCTATATATAAATCCCAAAAAATTGTTTATGCTTGTGAAAGAACCCAGGACCTCTAGGTAATAAAAATAAAACAAAGTCGTACCACCTACCCTTAACCACAAGGCCAAGAGCTCATTGGCGATCCGACTTGATTTAAGTTGACCCATTGTATGCCCCCACTCATAAAAAACTCTGGATCCGCCACTGGTCCGGTGCTTGAAGAACCTCCAACAGAAACCCAAATGTTTCCCTAACCCTTTTAACATTTTCTCCCCATCCCTTCTCGAAACCCCATTCTTTAAATCTGTATATACATCATGCATGCTCTTGTGTTTAATTAGCTAGGTAGTTTAAATAAAAGTACATGCAAAATCACAGATTAGCTTTCGTGGCCAGTATTTGTGAAACCCTAACCACAAAATTCTTTCATACGTACCGCATGCATGTATCATTAACGATCATTTCCTTGAACTTCAAGTAATCGGTGCAAGTGATCCCATCAACCCGTAGATCATTGGAGTTGACTTTAACAAACTCCCAAAATCCAATATTTCGTCTTATAGCAAAAGCAACATATGGAGGGACAATTGCAGCTTCCTTTGAGATTAAAGCTAGTAAAGTCACAACATTTCTTCTTTTAAAACAAGATACATGTTTATGGGAATAGATAGATTTGGGAAGGTTTATTGGTGAACACCTAAAAGATGGGGAACGGAAAACAAATCTATTTTCTTCTATATTAATTATGTTTCACATGTAAAGTGTTCTAGTGTACATGTAAAATAACATTAATTAATTATCTCTAATACCAAACAACATAGAATTTTAGTTTTCTTAAAAGATAATGGGTTTTTAGATTGGGAATAGATTAATTCCCTCGTTCCTCATTTTCCTTCTATATAACACCCAAAAAACAGGGAATTGGAAAACCAATCTATAATTTTCTATATAAATTATGTTTTACATGGGAAAAATGCTAATTTACGTATAAAAAAAACATTAAATGATCATCTCTAAAAACAAACAACGTACCATAAAATTTAGATTTTCATAAAAGATGATTGTTTTTTAGATTGGTTTGTAGACCCCTGTTTTTCGGGTGTCCCCAATAAACCCTCCCCTAGATATATAGATATAGACCTGAGTTGGGCACAAGATGTAGCCCAGGGTGCCTTCCAAGAGCTGAGCCTTTTCGTCCTTGTCCTTAATGACCGTCTCCATTTCTTGCATCAAATGGTGGAGTTTCATCATCCGTTTTCCTTTTTCTACATATTTTATAAAACATTTTTTCATACGATATTTGTCGACTTCCGAATTAGACTGTTTCATAATGGAATTTGAAGAAGCTTCCATATATGATATGATATATCAACTCTTTGATTAGATGTTAAAGAATTTAGACTCATGCGACAACTAATTAAATATTAGATTTTTATTTCATTTTGAAATTTAATCATTAGAATTTTGATTGCTCTCATTGTGGTTTTCGGATATGTATGATGAGGGCTAAAAGAAAAGTGGAGTTATACTTTAAAAAGGAAAGAACTTTGGTTGTCCTGGGGACAGTTTGATTCTTAATTTCCTAGCGAGGACATAACTATTACAAATTACAATGGCAACCTAGAGGATTTGGTATGGGGAGCTTGAATTTTTCCATGTGATGAGTTTCTTTGTTGGTGATGTTCATGGGTGAGTCTGCAATGTCAAATCTACTATAAACGGTTACAATCCCATATAAGAAAAGCCCACTCGATTTGGAATAGTCCAAATGCCATTAAAAAAAAATAACTTAACTAATACAATTGAATTATAAAAAAAAATGAGATTCATAAGTTTACTTGTGTTGTCTAGAACGAGTTTTAGACTTTTTTTATGACGAAAATCGCACTTTTTTAACACTTCTATAAAATTTATGCCACGAAAGATATAGTGTGTCCGTGACATTCATGTTTTTATAACATTTGTTACAATTTCGGACTTCCCAGCGAAAGTTATGCAACAAAGTAGAATTGAAACAGTTTTGACTCACATGAGGGGGTAGCTAGATCCTAAAAAGCCCACCATAGTACAAAGCAAATTACATCAGATTCTGAAAAGAAAACATGCATCACTCGTCCCAAGCCACTGATTTTTTCGAATGATCACTGAAAATGCGTGAGCGGTAGATCGTCTACGTAATCGTATCGAAATCAATGTAAAACGAGTAATCACATGAGAGTAAATAGAAAGAGACTTGTATTAGACCATAGAGAACCACAGAATACACAGATAGGAAGTAAAGCTCAAACCTTCTCAGTGTCCCAATTACAACACAAGACAAACTATATATAATAGAGCTAAACCCGATGGTCCGAACCTCAGGTTCGGACAAGTTCGGACTTGTCCGAACTCGGAGTTTGCTACAGGTTCGGCCAGCATCATTCTTCCATGATTTGTCTTGTATTTGATATTTCACATGACGATCAGAAACCATGTATTAACAAACTCCCCCTCGGCATGTGCAGTATCATCTTCTACTTAAAAACTTGTATCTCGTATTTTTAATCAAACTCTTCCTCTTCTTTGACGATGAGTTCAATCTTGAATACTATATAGCATCGTGTGTAATCTCTTTATCAACAATCTTCAGAAGACTTGAAGTTTTGATGTTCTCTTGCCACTTAGAAACATGCCAACATAAATAATCTTAGCGCAAAACATTTTTTCGAGACTCCAAGATATTTTGATTTTGAAATTTGATTTCGTATTCCATGTTGATCAATCGAAAATAAATTAGAAACAAAATCTTTTTGGCTTTTAGAAATTTTATATCAAAACACACCTAAAATCTTTTTGATATTATCTGATATGAAATGTAAATGCAATACAAAATCGAACACTATTTTTGTCTTTTGCGAAAAAAATCGCGACTTGGAATCATATTGGACATAACATGTTGAACTGCACTTCAATTTCGATTATTGTAGCACATAAGCCATGTCCATTGCAGATATAATTTGTCCAACTTTAAACTCAGGCAGAATCATACTCATAACATCTGGATATGTTAAAGTATTAATTGTATTTGTATTGACCAGTGTACCTCACACTATCAGACATACTCAGATATACTTTGTTTATCACATTTTTGTGATTTTATTTGTGATTTATCACATAATGATTGTATTCATGATATAGTCAACTGTGTTCCATGCATAAAGAAATAAGAATGTTAAATCGTCTACCTTAAGGTCGATCTTTCAATACGCGGATAAGGCCTCGAATTTAACAAAATAAGAAAATAAAACAAGTTAAAATTGTATAACCCAACAACAATCAGGTCCGTCTTGTGGATACGCAGAGAAAATCCGATGAGTTATACGAAACACCAATGAAAATAAAGCAGAACGCCAAACGAACAACAATCAGGTCGATCTTTCGATACGCAAATAAAGTCCGATCGTTTGACAAAATAAAGAAAATCAAACAAGTTTAAATCTTTACAAAATGAACACATGTATACACAGTGACTTCTCGTTTTTATTTTTCACAAAACTTTGGTGAGAATTTGACAAAATTCTTTGGTTTCCAACTATGATTCGCAGCAGAAGAATCATAGTAATCAAGAGAATGATCAGAAGCAAATAAATCAAAGAAATTATCAAAAAAGTTATACCTGGGAAATGATCTTTGGGGTAAGTAGTACGAACCACTTGAAGAACCTCCAGAATGATAATGACCATTTCTTGATGTAGAAACATTTGGCTTCTTCTGATGAGCTTGCTTTTGCTGAGTCTGAACAGGTTTAACAAACGGTTTCATTGATTGTTGTTGAGATTGATGAACATGCTTAACAACAACTTTCTTCTGTTTCTATGTTGTTTGTGACACTGAAACATCCTTGACTTGATAACCCAAATCTTTGTGCTTTAACCCTGGAATCTTTGATAACTCAACCTTAGCATCAGAACCATTCCTTTCTTTAGCTCTTCTTGTAAATGTATCCTTAATATCCTTCAACTTATTCTCATAAATTAGAGATTTATCAAGTTCAGCTTCAGTTGAAGTACTAACAGACTTCTTACTTTTAGCAAATATCTTCTCATCTTCCAAAAATGATGAACCAGCATCAAACTTTGGAACTTGTCCATTGATAAGTTTCTTCTTCCCAGACTTGGACTTTTTCTTTTTCTTTGCTGAGGCTGTTGTGACAAACTTTGAATAATCATGCATTTATCTATTTGGATCAATAGAAGCAGATGGTATACTTGATACATCAACCGGTGAAGGAACATTATGTAAATCAACCTTAGCACTTTCTTCATTCTTCTCTAGAGTGTAAATGTAATTCAGAAATGTTGGTGACAAATTACAATTCTTCACTTGTCTTTTCAAATCAAGTATCTCAATTTTCATTTCTGAAATCTTCAGTTGAGCATCCAATAGATCTTTCTGAGGAAGCTCAAGTGGTCCAGTATCCTCAGACGGGTTGAGAATCCTGATAGGTTCGGGCATCCTGAATTACAGTTATCGACTAACCGCTATGTTTTTCCTCGTTTATATTTGCTTGCAGGTAAAGAAAACGTGTAAAACAACCCTAAAGACTCGGACAAATACTATAGAACGTGGACTAAGTGGTCCACAACGTTCATATTGACTTAGTGGGGAGAATCCCTAAAATATAGGATAGTTGGTTGATTTATTTCAGGATCCTTGCCAGAAGCTCAAGTGGTTCAGTATCCTGACAGGTTCGGTATCCTGAAATGCAGTTATCGACTAACCGTTTCAATTGTCCACGTGTCCTAATTAATTGCAGGCTTAAAGGGACGTGTAAATGAAGGCTAAAGACTAGGTCAAGCATTAAAGAACGTGCCATAACTGACTCCCAACGTTCACAAAGACTTGGTGAAAGAATCCCTTATTTTTAGCACTTTCGGTTATTGACTTATAACTATATATATTGGCCTTGTGATCGATGATAGGGGGCAGATAGCACACATGCTCATTGAATACTCTCTGTAACACTTAGATTTCGATCACAATAGCTCAACACTTGTAATTCTTCGTTTCGTTATCAATAAAAGTGCTAGGCAGCAGGCTCTTCAGGCCGGCTCCTGAGGTTTTTTGCCAGGATTTCTAGAGGTAACTCGAAGGATTCTGGATTTTCCCTCGTTACATCATCGTGTCAACATTCATACTTTGTTATTTCATCATTTTGATAATCAAGCACACTACCTCACATTCTAAGTTTGGAATACGAAATTCCTTTGTGAATTTTTGACCAGACGCCTAGCATGAAACTCTATGACGGGACGACGGATCCTGTGGAGCATGTAGCACATTACAGGGAGCGCATGGAAATCAACCCTATTCCCATGGATATCAAGGAAGCTTGCCTATGCAAAGGATTTGGTTCGACTCTTACAGGACCAGCCATGAAATGGCTACTGAGCATCCCTCCTAACACTATTACTTCGTTTTCTCACTTGGTTAACCTGTTTAATGATCAATTCTCTTGTAGCAGGACCTTTGAGAAGCTCACAGGTGGTTCGTACAGGGTAGTTCAGAGGCCAGAAGAACCACTTAGAGACTATATTGCCAGATTCGGACGAGAATCTCTCGAGATTCCCAACCTGTATATGGCAGCGGAGATTCCCAACCTGGATATGGCAGCGGCCGTCGAAGCTTTCAAGATGGGACTCCGTAAAGATTCTCGATTTTATGATGATCTTGTTATGACTCCTTGCAGGAACCTTGACGAAGTTAGAAGCAGAGCCTTGAGGTTCATCCGTTTGGAGGATGACAAGAAGATCCATCATAGACTAGACGTCCCCAAGTATGATTCTAACCCCCGGGAAGCAGTATAGATCCCGGCCATATTCCAAATCAGAAAATATAAAGATCAATGCTATAGACCAAGATGACGATGACGAGGAGTATCCCAAGGTATCTGAATATTGTTTTTCAGTTGACATTGGTGGTTTAATGTGTGTTATGCAGGACCTAGGTGAAAAGGCAAGGTGGCCCAGGAATGATACCAAGCAGGCATCAAGGAAGGATAAATCAAAGTGGTGCGCCTATCATGAAGATTTTGGCCATCTGACAGACGAATACATTGCACTCAGGAAAGAAATCAGCTACCTGCTCAGCAAGGGGCACCTAAAGGAGCTGCTGGGCAGAAAGAAGAGCAAAACTCATAAAGCTGACAAGCTTCCCCAGAGCGCAGCTTCACCACCACAGGATGCTCAAATCATCAACTTTATATCAGGAGGCTCAGATATCTGTGGAACTTCCTACTCCTCAGCCAAAAAGCATGCTAAGGAGTCTAAGTCTTAACAGGGATCCAGACCTGTCCGGATCTACACCCTGACTCAGGAGAAGACGATATCCCTTGATGAGAGCGACCGCTCCCACGTTCAGGATCCCCACCATGATAGCCTGGTGGTAACTTTATATATTGCTAACCATTTTGTACGCAGGATCCTGATAGACAACGGAAGCTCTGTCAACATAATCCATCTGGACGTGCTCAAAAAGATGGGCATCCCAGAATCAGAAATTGTAGCAAGATCCTTAGTCTTGGTCAGCTTCAGTGGCGAAACCAAGAGCACCGTTGGAGAAATTAGACTACCAGTATATATAGAGGGAGCAAATTGTATGCAGAAATTCTGTGTTATAGATTATGTTTTGGTCAAAAATTCACAAAGGAATTTCGTATTCCAAACTTAGAATGTGAGGTAGTGTGCTTGCTAATATGTTTGAAATGTAAAACTGAACACAAAGATGTAACGAGGGAAAAATCCAGGATTCTTCGAGTCACCTCTAGGAATCCTAGCAAAAAAACCTCGGGAGCCGGCCTGAAGAGCCTGCTACCACACAATTTTATTGATAGGAAACTGAAAATTACAAGTGTTTTGGAGGTTTGATCGATCAGGCTAAGTGTTACAGAGATCGTATGCTATCAGAGCTAATGTGTGAGTGAGTTGTGTGTTCCTACTGATCGAATCCTCGATTTATATAACAAACTAACAACTAACTAACTATCCGGGATTCTCGGGATCTTCTTTCTCCACTTCTCTCGACCGTTGAAGGAGGTGCGACCCACTTTCCCACGTGCCAGTTAGTTAAGACCAAGTCTTCAGGAGGCGGTTAAGCTTTACAACGTTCCTGAAAACAAATAAAGCAGATGGAAAAAATAAAGGTTAGTCGATAACAAATATTCAAGATACCCGACTGGACGGGATTCCCAAACCGTAGCGAGATTCCTGGTCTTATGTAGCTTTCCTATGAGAATCCTGAAATCGACCCCTAACAATTGCCCCCGAATCTCGGCTGCTTGTGGATAAGATTTACAGCTGGCGAGATTCGCTTAACCCAGTATTTCACGCCGTTATCACGGTACAAACAGTTGGATGTGACGTTTTTTACGGCGTCCGATTGATGGGATAACCATCATTACTTTTCTTTAAATACAAGATTCCGAGATCATATCTCCACCATCTTCTCCCAAAAAACCCTTTCGAGCTTCTTCGACGTTTCAGGTCATTTTCTTCTCTTCTTCTCCGGCTTCTTTTCGTTTTACTTTATTTCGGTCATGGCGAAGAAGAACACTCGTTCTGCCACTCCTTCCTCCTCGTTGAACATCGAGGACTTCATTGATCAGGGGATTCTTCCCTACAATGAAGAGGAAACCTGCAATATCAGCGACGGCGACATCCGCCAGTTGAAGGAGTCTGGTCTCTTTCCGCCGTCGGCCGTCATTCGGAGTTTTGATTCCCGGCTGAAAGCCGATTGCATGTCCAAAACCTGGGTTTGTTTTCTCTACTATCCTTTCCTTCTTGGAATGTCCTATCCCTTTCCGGCCATCGTAAACGAATGCTTCAAATCACCGGCCTTTTATACTCCCAAACAATGCCGATGGTATGGAGGATTCTTTTCTCTCTTGATAACTTGAACAATTCCCGGAAGCTTGAGATGGGGATTCCCGAAGTTTTTGCCGCTTATAACCTGAGAACCCATGGGTTCAGTCGCTTCGTTCTTCAAGCCCGCTCTTCCTACTCCCAATTGATTCCTCGTGCGTCACACAATGATCACGACTGGAAGAGAAAGTTCTTTTTTGTCAAACGTGAATCCATTGTTGGGGGTGATTCATTGCCGATGAAGGGTAGGAAACTAATTTAGGCATTGTATTTGAGTTTATTTGAATTTTGCTAATGATCTTTTAATGTTCCTTGCAGCTCCCAAATTTTCTGATCTTGTTGAAGTGACCGAAGAAGCTGTAGAGAGGACTGCCTCTTTTCTGGAGATCCCGCCTGCTGACAGAACCTTCGCTATCAAGAGCGCCAACAGCGAACAAAGCTTCTCAATTGATCATTCAGAAGCCGTCATGTCTAGTACGTAGTTGAACTTCTTGAACATATGTTTTGAATTAGGCTTCCTAATCCCGACTGCTTTCTTTATTTCATACTAGCAGCTCCCAAACCTGCAACTGGATTCTCCCTGGATGATCTGACCTCCTACCTGGAGATGAAAGAGGAGAAGCCCGAGCCCCTGGCCAGCATCCGACCTCCTACTACCAGGTCCAAAACAGCTTCCTCCAGCAAGAAGAGGAAGGGCTCGGAGGGTACTGTATTCCTGGAGAGCTTTGATGGACTGAGCCCCGCGGAGACTGGTAACAAGCTTCTGAGCCTGCATACAACGATAAAACTGGTAAGTGTATACATAGGATTCTCATACCTTAGCGGCATCTGGCAAATGGCTCAGATTCCTAATTGACCCCATTGTCTTTCTTTCACAGGGCATCGAGCAGCTTAGCGCTGCGTGCTTTGAGGCTGAGACCAAGCTGGCAATGGTCCAGAAGAGGCTTGATGAGGCAAGGAACACCATCCGCATCCAAGGTGAGATAGCTGAGGGCAAGACCCGTGATTATGAGCACAAGCTGAGAGAGCAGGAGCTGAGGTTCCAGGTAGCCGCACAGATGGAGGATGCTATCTCCAAGCAGTCAGCTGCTCGCAGTGTGCTCCAAGCAATGCTAAAAATGGCAGCAGAAGCTGAAGCCGAGGGGGTCACTTGCTCGAAATGGATGGTGGATGCCTGGAAGCTATCCTTGGAGAAACTGGAGAAGGCTGGAATCCCGACTAGTGGAGACAAGCTTCCTTTGGTTGATGCTGCCGGTGCTGATGCGGGTGAAAAGGGGAAGTCTGTGGAGAAGGCAGACGAAGAAGATGCTGGCGGGAAGCTGGAGATTCCCGAGAAGGTGATGGGCGATGAAGACGATGCAACGGTCTTAGTCTGTAGTTTGTTTTGGTGACGTGTATGTCTTTAAACAATTTCCCTTTCCTTGTCTTTGCTGAAACAATACTAGAACAAGTAACAACAATGGTTGGGGATCCTGGTGGAGGGATCTTGCAGTTTGCAAGACGTCGCCAGGGTTCTCAATAAGCTTTTGACCTATGAGCTTCCCAAGGGGAGGGATCCTGAGGTTTTCAGGACGAACTTTGGGAAGCTCAAATCCCGTTATGTTAATAATATTACCGTATTTTGATCATTTCGAATATGTTTTGTATTTACTTTGTATATCTTTAGAAATTCGAAACATGGTCGGTAACAAAAATTCATCTAAATCAATTATTAATTTTGTGGTGAAGTTTAAAATCTCTATAAGGTTAAGGTCAATTGAATCAAATAAACATACTATTCTAGCCTTTAGGATTTTGCTTATGCAATAATCTCTATATAATCAAGAATCCTATCAGGAAACCTCACCGGGATCCTGACAGGTTACCTTATAGAGTTTCAGACCGTTGGCTTCAGGATTCTGATGAAAATCTCATTTATGTTAGAACTTGTGATCTTGGGAAGGCCTTTCCTCAGGATTCTGACAGGAATCTTAACCAAATATAATCTTTCGCAGCTCAAAGCCTCAATCGACTTTTAGATACAAACGATCATTTCTTTTTTCACCTTGTTTGGGATTCCTACGGGAATCCTGAATACACTTTTCTCGGCATTCGTCTCAACTTACTCCAGAACCTGAAACAACCATAAGAAGCTTCTTGGCCTTCGGCCAAAGCCGATGCTTTCGAGAGCAAGTTAAGTTTAAAAATGAGTTGGGAATAAACCCGTGCATTTCTGGGGACAAGCCCGTGCAATTCTGGGGACAAGCCCGTGCAAACGTGGGACTAAGCCAATTCTGGGGACAAGCCCATACGTATGTGACATGAAAATGCCAAAACCTTAGATAACACGTCAGTGTTATAAACCTTGAGAATCCTCCCAGCAGCCTCCAGTGACAAGATTGTCAGCCACCCCTGGAGTGGACTGGTCCGGCCACCTTGAGCATACTGGTGGACAACGTGCGCTCCTAGCGAGGGTCGTGCGCTACTGGCGATTACCCAAACGTAGAAGAGGTGAAATCCTCTTAAACCTTAGAAGGTATGCAGGATACCTTAAACGGAGGAGAGGTGATCAGCCTCTAACTGGGGATACACCCAAATTACTTTAGTTAGGATTCTGAGAATCTACAAACCTCTCAACACTTGGTGAGGGGTGGGTGTTAGCTTAGCTAACACCACTCCGATGCTTAAGTCAGTAATGAGTCATAAAAATAATAAGAATAAATTGAAATAGGATTAGTATACTGATGTGCTCGGAACGTACCTAAAAATGTAATAAAAACCTAGACCTAAACCTAGACCTAGACACACCTAATTTTACCGAAAACCCTAAAACTGAACCGAACCCTAAGGCAAGTGTACCTGTCAGATCGTAGTTGTTTTGGTCAAAAATTCACTTGAGAATCCTGTATTCCAAACTTAGATTGTGAGGTAGAGTGCTTAACGACCAAATGAGTAAGTAATCCAAGTAAGGGTGATAACACAAGGATTTTAGCGAGGAAACTCCAGAATCCTTTGAGTTGCCTCTAGGAATCCTGGATAAAAACCTCGGGTGCCGGCTGGAAACCGCCACCAAGTCAATGTTATTAATTATCAAACGATTTGTTACAACGGGTTGGAGGTTTGATCGATCAGAGCTAAGTGATACAATAATTCGTAGTGGGAAACTAGTGTGCGAGTGCAGTTGTGTGTTCCTACTGATCGAATCCTCGATTTATATAACAAATACAATGATAACTAACTTTCCGGGATTCCCGGGATCCTATCGTCCAACTAACTCGACCGTTAGAGGCCTCTCCGTTCACTTGGTCCACGATCTTCTTCAGCTGGAGCGTAAGTTTCGGAGGTTGTTGATGATTCCAGTAATACCTGGTCAAATAGACATGTGGCAAAATATGAAGGTTAGTTAAAATAATATGATCAGGATACCTGAATGTACGAGATTCCCAGATGACAATAGGATTCCTGAACTGTCTGAGCTTCCTGTGAGCATCCTGAAAATACACCCTCAACAATTGCCCCTTGAATTTCAACAGCTGTGGATAAGTTTGACAGCTGTTAAAATTCAAAAAGATTCCTTTTTTCACGGCGTCAAGACGGTAAATATGGTTACGGATGTGACCGCTTTCTCGGCGTCCAAGAGATGTGATGTTTTGCTTTAAATAGGAGGCAACTTTCTGAGATTATCACCATCTTCTTCGCAAAAACCTCTCGAGCTTCTCCGGTATTCCAGGTCAGTTATTCTTCTTCTTCCTCGTTTTTTCTTCGCGTTTTTCGGCCATGGCCAAGAAAAACACTCGATCTTCCTCTTCATTAAGCCTTCCGGTCGCCGAAGAATTCCACGATCAGGGGTATATTATCCCCTGTGAGGAGGAAAGTTGCACTTTCGACGATCGCGACATCCACGATCTGAAAAACTCTGGCATTTTTCCGCCGGAGACTGTTTTCCGACCTTACAGCTCCCTTGTCAAGTCCGATTTCGTTTCCACAACCTGGGTTTGCTTCATGTACTATCCATTCTTGCTCGGAATGACATTCCCTTTTCCGGAGCTTATCACTCAATTCTTCAAGACCACCCGCCTTTCTTACTCTCAAACCATGCCGATGGTCTGGAGAATCTTGTATTCTCTGGACCAGTTGAACCAAACCAGGAATCTCGACATCGGGATTCCTGAAATCTGTGAAGCCTACAAGTTAAGAACCCATGGTTGTAGCCGATTCGTTCTTCAGGCTCGTACCTCTAATTCCCAGTTGATTCCCCGAGCTTCCCACAACGATCACGATTGGAAGAAGCGATTCTTCTTCGTCAAACGAGACTCGATTCCTGGGGGGACAGAGTTACCGTTGAAGTGGGTTGAGAAGGGTAGGAAACTGAAGTTTTGTGTTTATTCCGTTGAATTTTCTGTACATTGCTAATTTCTTTGTTGTTTTCTTTCTTGCAGCGCCCAAGTTTGAGAATCTCATCAAGAAGCAGCCTGACTTCAAGAAGCTTGAAGCCATCTACCAGATTCCGGCCAACGAGAGAGCCCTGATCCTTGAAACAACAACCAGTGAAAACAGCTATTCGGCCGACCATACTCCTGCCATGTCTGGTAAGCCTTTATAGGATTCTGACTTTTTTGATTATATGAGCTTCCCAGATACTGACAACCTGTTTCTGATTACAGCTCCCAAATCCAGCGCCTCGTTTTCCTTGAAGGATCTTGACAGCCTCCTGAAAGTCAAGAAGGAACAGCTCGAGCACCCTACCGTCTCCAAGCCACCTGTCAGCCGGCCAAAAGCTTCGGCTTCCAAGAGGAGGAAGGCCTCAGAAACTCCAGCAGCTCCCGTGGTGTACCTGGAATCCTTTGAAGATCTTGCTCCTTCTGAGGTTAGCAATAAGATCCTCTCCATGCAGACCATGATCAACCTGGTAAGAAGCTCAAGTAATATTTGTGTTAGTTTTATACATGTCGCTGCTACTGAATAGGATTCCTACTTGTGCAGGGTATTGAGAAGCTGAGCTTCCAAGCTATGGACATGGAGAAGAAGCTCGCCGAAGCCAACGAGAAGATTCAGGCCCAAGCTGAAACTGCCAAGGGTAAGACCCTTCTCTATGAGCATAAGCTCACTGAGCAGCGTCAAGCCCTGGAAGCCAAAATGGCTGCTGATGCTGAAATCGGCCAACTCTCGGCTGCCCGGAGCGTCCTAGAATGCAAAATTCAAATGGCAGAAGAGGCTGAAGCGGCTGGCTTTCAGGTACCAGGTTGGGATGTCGCAGGCTGGAGGCTGGTCTTGGAATCGCTGGGAGGAGATGGTGATGGGGAAGGAAAGGATGGGACCGAAGGTGGCTCCTCAAAGGCGGTTCCGGATTCTCCGGTTGCCCCAACAAGGGCTTATGTGATTGAGCTGGGAGCTGGCAAGAAGCTGGAGGACGTGGTGAAGCTGGTGGAGGAGGAGAAGACAGTGGGCGATGAGGACATTGCAACGGTCTGAGCCCACTTTTTAGGTTTTTAGGTGGTTCTTGTAGTTGAAACAATTTCTCTTTTCCACATTTTATTTTGACACTTCAGTTTTTGCACGTCAAGAATTATCGAGTGTCATCGTTCGCGTGTCAAGGAAAGCAGTTTTTGTAGTAGTGGCACTAGAAATACTAGGAAGCAAAATTAGGTTAACTAAAGCCCTAATCATAAAAATCGAATTTTATGGCCTCCTAAGCCAGAATTTACGAATTTCTAAGCCTCCCAACTCTATTCATTCCTAGTCATAGCTAGTTCAACAGAAAACAAGCCTTAAGCTCTGATACCACTGATTGGTTTCAGGCACTACAAGTATACTTAAACTCTTAAGGGTGCATGCAACCTAAAACCAGGATCTATGTTTTCTCTATTGAACCTACAACTGAGAATAAATAACGAACCCTAGTCTATTTTGAAAATAAACAAACATGTAAACAAAACAGACAGAGTTACATACCTTTTAGTTGTTATAGTAAACAACTAACACAATCCCCTTCAACGTTGAGAAGCTAGCACCACAAGCGTCGTGCCTCTAATGGGATCACACCCAAGTACTCCAAAAGGGAGAAAATTAAACTAGAAGTGGTTAGTCCAAAATCGAATTTGGTTAAACCACAAAGGAGGGAGAAAGAGAATGGGGAATACTCAACCCTTTGGTGCAAATTGGAATGAGATCTCAAGGCTCCTATTTATAGGCTTGAGTAACCTCCTCATTTAACAATTCCACCAATGTGGGATTATGATGAATTTCGAAAATTCCCTTGACCTAGAAGGGATTTTCGAAAATCTCAATGTGGGATAAACCCATTCCTAATATAAATCAACTATTGATTTAATATTTATCTCCTTTAATTAACAAACTGTTAATTATCCTCCCAAATAGTTTTGTCTAGCTAATTATTAAACTATAATAATTAACAACACTATTACTTTTCCCTTTTAATTAATTCTCCATTTGCTGAGTCTCGAGGGCAACCCAAAAGGACTGTGCTGCTATCAATTATAGTTATAGGCTTAGACACCTAATCCAACAGAAAGTTCATCGATCCAACCTCTTATAAAGAAGCCATGAACAGTGATCAGTCTTCTGAGTGGAATAAAGCTATGTTTGACGAGCTTGAATCCATGAAGAAAAATGACGTTTGGGATTTAGTTGAATTACCCGACGGTGTAAAACCGGTAGGATGCAAATGGGTCTTTAAAACTAAACTGGATCCTCAAGGAAACGTTGAGCGCTACAAAGCGCGATTGGTTGCAAAAGGCTACGCTCAAAAAGAGGGAATTGACTATCAAGAGACCTTTTCTCCTGTCTCTCGAAAAGATTCCTTAAGGATCGTGGCGGCCCTAGTAGCTCATTTTGATTTAGAGCTACATCAAATGGACGTCAAAACTGCTTTCCTGAACGGTGACTTGTATGAAGAAGTGTTCATGACGCAGCCTGATGGGTTTAAACCAGAAGGTCAAGAACATTTAGTCTGCAAGCTAAAGAAATCGATATACGGGCTAAAACAAGCATCGCGTCAGTGGTACTTAAAGTTTGATGAAGTCATGAAGAAACAAGGTTTCCTGAAGAATCATGTGGACCAGTGCACCTTTCTTAAGATGAGTGGGAGCAACTTTACTATACTTGTCCTTTACGTAGATGACATTCTATTGGCAAGTAATAGTCTTGACATGTTGCATGAGTCAAAGCGGTTACTTTCGCTTAACTTTGACATGAAAGATCTCGGAGAAGCCTCTTACGTTATAGGCATCGAAATTCACCGAGATAGAGCTAAAGGGATCTTAGGCTTGTCCCAGAAGGCTTACATTGAGCGTGTCCTTGCTCGATATAACATGCAACATAGTAACCCCTCAAAAGCTCCTGTAGTTAAAGGAGACGTTTTCGGTTCGTTTCAATGTCCGAAAACAGATGAAGAAAAGGAGCAAATGAGAATGATACCTTATGCGTCTGTAGTCGGTAGTATTATGTATGCTCAAGTCTGTACTCGTCCAGATATTGCTTACGTTGCTGGTATGTTAGGCCGTTATCAGACTAATCCTGGCCATGATCACTGGACAGCAGCTAAGAAAGTTCTTAGATATCTGAATGGGACGAGAGACTACAAACTGACTTACAGAAGAAGCGATAATTTGGAGTTAGTCGGATACTCTGATTCTGATTTTGCCAAATGTAAAGATGATAAGAAATCCACTTCTGGATACATCTTTATGTTAGCAGGCGGGCCCATTTCATGGAAGAGTCATAAACAACAGCTAACTACAACATCCACTATGATGGCAGAGTACATTGCTGTTTACAATGCAACCTGTCATGGAATGTTGCTTAGAAATCTGATAGCTGGACTCAAAATTGTTAATTCCATTTCCAGACCATTGAAGCTTTATTGTGATAACTCAGCTGCCGTTACTTTCTCGAACAGTAACAGTTCGACTGGCGCTGGACTGTACCTCGATACAAAGTATTTGTTCGTTCGTGAACGAGTTGAGGAAAATGTTCTTTGTATTGAGTATATAAGTACTAAGGATATGCTTGCGGATCCGATGACTAAAGGTCTCCCAATTAAAGTGTTCGAAGATCTTATTTCGAGAATGGGCTTTACTAAAGACCTTAACTAGCATATTGTACTTCTTATTAATAAATTTTCCTCTTACGTTTGATTTTGTCTCTTAATATGTTATGCATGCCTTATTGACATATAGACAGCTTTATTATAAATCAACGGAAGGGCTTACTTTGGTAATTGATTCTAAATTTATGTTGAATTTTAAATTTGAGATTGTAGTATGATTAATGGGGGTCTTGAGTTGGATAATCAACTCTATGATTGTATCTTTCTGCTGCAATTTTGGTTTAAAATTGAAATGAGTACTAAATTCTGATCAGACTTATCTAGTACCTCATATAAATGATCATTCGGCCAAGTGGGAGAATGTAAGACAATATTTATTTATATATCTTAATATATTTCGGTATATATATATAAATAAATATCTTATGTGCTTTAATCATTTATCTTAAATAATCAATTACGGTTTTAACCCTATCTGGTATTACTTGATGGACGTAATTACCCTTTCTAGATGGGCTAGGGTTTCCCCTTGGGTGTATTATAAATAGAGGCTCTTAGGGAGAGATTAAAGGTTAATCACCACCACCCTAAACCGATCTCTCTCTCTATCTCGGCTCTCTCTCTCTCTCTGATTCGTGATCTTCACGAATCCTTTTCCCATCCTAAACTATACATCCTAAAGGGGAACCAAGGCTATTAACAGGAATGGACAACCTGACTGCTGTTGATCTCAATCAGTTCACCACAGGTAATCTTTACATATTATTATCTGTTTATATTAACGATTTCAGGATTCGATCAACATTTAGAACCAAAAAGCCTACAGAATCAAATGGTTAGGGTTTATCATTTAAAAAGATAACTGAAAGTGATATCTGAAAACCAAAAATTTACGAACTTGAAAGTGGAGATAAGGAAGATTTCAGAACCCAAAGATTCAAATGATGTACTAAAAAGACGAGTATAATTTACATGACAAATATAAGATGGTGAATTGATGGCCAGTGTGAATAAAGATGGTGAATTTGTTACCAGGCATTCATGAGAAATTAAGAATAAAAAACGAAAATAGTCGATCCTCATTATAGGAGGCTTGATTGCCTTCAACCCTTCAATTGTGTTCAACCTAGGCCTGATTGCCTTCAACTCTTCGATCTATTACATGAATATGGTCAAATCAGATGTAAAAGAAGGCGTGATTACTATAATAACAGAATCACATATGAAATTACTAAATTACAACTGGACAACATGAATCGAAAGCAAGCTATTACGTAAGTTACTAATAACAAATTTCTATGAAACATGTCATCATAATTGATTATTAGCTTCCAGTGGTACATTTTTTTCTCACATAAGCCAAACGGGTTATACATGACTTTTCCGGTGGTACAATTTATTCCCGCTGGAATCAATGTCATCATAATCGATTATTAGCTTCCAGTGGTACCTTTTTTTTCCCCACCGGAAGCAAGCATATGATCCATAACAGAAATGAAACAACAATAAAATCGATTATTAGCTTCCAGTGGTACAATTTTTTCCCACCGGAAGCAGGTATATGGTCCATAATGGTAATGAAATAGGAATAAGATTAAAATTGAAACGACAAAATTTACTCACACGATTTAGAAGATGGCGGGTAAGACGGGGAAGGGGGGAGGGGAGGTAAGCAAATGAGATTTTCTTGAGTTTATATAGGATTAGAAAATTAGGATGATTAATATAACATTTATTATTTTGAAGTTCAAACAACCCGATCGTTTGATCATGTTGATTACGGTAGAATTTATGATGATTAACATCACATTTATTCACTTGAAGTTGCAAGAAGGTCATGAGTTTTTCTTTATTCATTGTCATTCACATTAATTCATTTGAAGTTGCAAGAAACCCATGGGTTTTCCTCTATTCATTGCTTATTATGTTTACTAATGGAGGTATTTATTTCGATGAAGAATTTCTTTATGATGTTGATCGCCTAAAACAAAGCAAACCCGTAATTTGTTGATGAAAATGCATTTATGATTTCACATTTATGAAGGTGCAAAATAGTGTTTTTGCTCAACTTTTAAGCTCACTTATCTTCATCTCTATTTTTACAATTTCTTTTGAGTTATAATGTAATGTCCTCTTTGTCTCCTTCTTATTGGGTTATGTTTCTGTTTAAGTATGTAGTAGAGGTTTTCTTACCCTAAAATGACCAATATTGGTTTCTTTTATTTTTAGTACATTCAATTGCCAACTCATATTAGCATGAAGATAGTTTGTGTAGAAATTCAATTGTTTATTGTTGTCTGCTGTTGCAGGAATGTCGTTGGACTATTTGCCTTTTCACTTTGTTTTTTTGTCACGATTTACGTACTGATATATTCTTATGTTTTGTTGGTTTGGTTTATATATATTGAATGATTATATAATTTTTTTTGCTTATTGCATATACACATTAACTGTTACTATAGTGTATCCTATAGACCAATTGCAACAGGAGCGTGCAAAGTTCAGAATTTGCGTTATGTATTTAAAGGATGCATGAAATAAACTCATTTTAAATGTTTACATACATACGTATTAGTATCGTTTCTCAAATCAAATGTAGTATATTTACTTATGGTATTTTGGAAAAGAAGTTGCAGGTTCATGTTGGAAATTTGAAATTATACAAATACATGAACTTGCCGCTTGGAACATTTATAATATATGACCATTTTACTTATGGTATATGACATTTTGCTTTCTTTCATCTTCATATTAGTATAGTAGTTACTGTAGATTGGAGTTATTACCATTTCCACTTTTTTAAGTGGAATACATGTTTGACCTTCTTAATGGAACTTTTTTTGATATTGTATGCTCATTATTGATAAAATAATGGTACTGTATACTC
>JBCNJP010000011.1:10925766-10993410 GCA_039602395.1 Deinandra increscens subsp. villosa | reverse complement strand
GGTGGCCTGTAGGAAGAAACGAACAGAGGGGGTGCTCCACAGGGGTGCTCTTTGCTTTTTGAGTTAAAAAATAATCATATATATTTATTTCAATAAAGTTACAAAATTGTCCATGATCTTTGTAACTTACATAAATAGTCCCTTGTGTATAAATTGACTGAAATACCCTTCCACTTAACAGAAAAATCTAACCCCTGCTAGTCCTAAGGATTTAGATGGCAATAAAACACAAACCTCTGGTGATTTTTGTTAATAATTTGAAAAGCAGATACAGGTGGCAAAACTGGCCAAATATTAGGGATGCAAATAGTATTTACTCAAGAATTAATTTCTCTCTCCTGTGAAAAGACTTGTAAACACTATAGATTCTGGACATGTTACTTCATCAAAAATATAGGAATTTCTGATAGTTCATCAACTCTTTGACAAACTTATAATGATTGATAAGTGAAATGACAGATCCGTCAATTGAATTCCTAATAAATAGAAACAACTAAGCATCTCATTGTAACCATTGATCTTTAGTGTTATCTGTAGGAGTACCTAAGGTGAGATCAAGAAGCCATCCCAACACTTCATAAAAACAAACGAATTATTTTTGCTCCATTCAAAGTAATTGGAGCCATCCAATTTTATATCTGTGAGTCGAGTTGCTACTTGTAGGGTATCAATGACATTAGTAGTTTTAACACCCTTTCCCTTCTCACTTTCATTTTCCATTTTGTTTGTGATTTTGGATTACCAGTTACAAAACATAGAAGCTGAAGGACCAGAAGACTGGACTTTCCAAATAACCAGATTATATGAACAAGTTGACCAGATAACTGGATACAAGGAAACTGACTATGTAATTGGATATCATTAAAAAAACTTTTTTTTAATTTTTAATAGTAATCAATCTAATTCAAGAGGTCTGATTTCATAATTTTCAGTATAAGATCAGAAATTTCTGAATAAGGTTCGGGTTCATAGATTTCTTTGACGGGTATATTTTAGAATTCGATGTCGATCTTGAGTTCTCAGATATAATAACTGAATTTCTAAATATGGTCGGAGGTCACAGAATTATGTGGTTAGAGTTAACAAAATTCTCTGATCAGGGTAACAGAGTTAACATAATTCTGTTAGAACTAACGAAACAGAGTTAAAAGAGATCTGTGGTTCTTTCAGACAAGATAAAAGTCTCTGATTACTGAAATTGATGACCCAGATAGACTCAGTGAGGTTCGGAGACAACAGAGAATGAAGAAAGGCGGTGCTCCGGTGTCTTGCACTCTCACGCGTCGACGAATGGGCGGTCAGTGGCGGCGTGACGACGACGAGAATTCGGAGATTAAACTTTTTAGGGTACTATTTTGGAGGGTGGCGAAGGAAGTGGTGGTGGCGATGAGATTGGGTTTTAGCTGGATAAAAGATTTTGAGTTTTGGGATCGTGGGTTACTAAAGGAACTGATGTTAAATGATGAACTAACTGATGAGTCAACCTATCTCTGATACCATGAAAATAGATATGGAAGCTAATAGGAAAACAAAGGTATACAGATGGATAAATGTATTTCAATTTCATATCTATTAGAGTTATAATACTTGAACATTTATAGGAGAACTAATCTAAAGAACTACAGAAAACTTGCAACTACCATATTAATGACTTATCTATCTCCTAATCACTTTCATACACTTGCATATTAATAATAATATTATTCTCTAACAAAGAAGAATATACTTTCTAAGTGTACATTTACTCACACTCATCATGAAAATATGGAGATAGAAGTTAACTATATTCAAGAGAGAAGCATTAATTCAACAACAAAAATGGACCAGAAAAGTGCTTGCAAACTACCAAATGATAGCAGGTGAGATAAACTAAGCCAGTGGCAGTGCACATCCCAACAATAAGATGAACCAGGAGATACCAGTAGGCTTTGACATATCGCTAGAAGCTAGAGTAGAAGATCAAAATATAATCAAAGTTCCTGAATAATTTTGATCGAGATCTCAATGGTACTGAAGTTGGACCAAGAGGATACATAAGTTTGGATGAAATATATGAAGAAAAAAAGCAACAATGAATCTGATGGTGAATGGAAGAAAACAAGGTCAATGGAAGAAATTTATTAATGCATCAAAGAAGTCGAAGAATCTTAGATTAAGATATACTTAAATTAGGGGTGTCGAATGTTGGAAGCGTAAATGAAGCATAATTAATCTATAAGTATTAAAATGTATTAGTGTGACAATTAAATATGTAAATATTGAATAAGTGGTTAAACCACAAAAATTCAAATGATAGTTAAAGACAATTATAGGGCAGTTAACATGAAAGGTTGCAACTAAAATCTATGCGCCGTTCCAAGTTGTATATATATGTGCTTTATTGTCGAATGAAATTATCTGGTTATGTCAATTTCTCTCTTCAACCTCGTTGTCTTTGACATTTTTGTTTCCTTCCTAAAATCAATATTCAAACATTTAATCACACTCACCCACCAAATCCAATCTGTTGGGATTGTTTGCGTCTGAGCTGAAATTTGCTAAGTATGACGTCTCCGAGAGAAGTGTAGATTCGGAAGAATTATCCGGGAGAAGTTATCTCGGAAGGTTACATCAGAAGTTATCCCGGAAGACCACTTATCCCGGGAGCTCCAGTTACTTTCGGAAGATCCAAGTTAACTCGGATGTTGCAGTTAACTTGGAAGAATTCTCTTCCGAGTGAACTGTTATCTTGGATGATTTGACTTCTTTATACACAAGTCCCGGAGCTGTCAGAACACTGTTTAGCAGTTTTCATACCCCTGACTGCTTCAGAAAGCATGGAGAAGAGATCGTGCCGTTTACCAAACTCAGAAGATATCAGATCTTTAGTGATTACTTTGTACTCAACAGTCAAGATGACCTCAAGGAATTCGAGGGTTGTCCTTGATTTCCTCCTTGCACTATATATTTTGGTGTTAGTCTTTTGTATTCTATGTCCACTGTTTTGCATTGTAACAGATAACTTTGAAAGCTAACACAAAACTAGTGCTTGGATACTCTCCTTGTTTACATTACATGCTTTGTTATTTACATGCAACGGTGAAGATTAGTTCAACATAGAAGATTAATCTGATTGCACCTTTTTAATCTTAAACAAGTAATCTTGTAAGGTTATCAAGAGAGTAATAACCACGATCCAACAAGTGGTATCAGAGCCTTGGCTCTAGAGTTTTTAAAAGCAAATTCTTTCTTTAAAGACTTTATTACTTGTCTGTTGTAATCTCTCTGTTATATAAATCTGTTTCATTCTCTTGAACTCAAACCATGAGTGAATTAAGGAATGGCAGTATTAACAAACCACCAGCTTTTGATCGTACTGATTTTGACACATGGAAACTACGTATAGAGATTTATTTCAAAAATACTGATCATCGGATGTGGAAATCAGTAAGCAAGGGTCCTCAAGTCATCAAAACAAAAATTGTAACTGAACCTCATGTTGAAATTATCAAAACTTATGAAAAGTATTTTGATGAAGATCATAAAATGTGTGAAGGTGACTGCAAAGCCTTATGGGCACTTCAGGCAACCCTTCCAAACAACATCTTAATAGGTTTTAAAAGATGTAAAACTGTTTTTGACTTATGGAAAACTCTCATAGAGATGCATGAGGGGACAGATGAGGTAAAGAAAAATAAAAAGGATGTTTTGAAACAAAGATATGAAAACTTTTTTCATAAAAGAGGTGAAACCATGTCTGAACAGTATTTGAGGTATGTTAAACTTATTGATGAACTTCAAGAAAATGAAGTAACTATTGAAAATGCTGACTTAATCAGAAAGTTTTAAGATCACTTTCTAAAGTTTGGACTGTGTACACTGTTAGCATCAAATACAACAGAGATCTTAAGACCTTAAAATTGGGAGATCATTATGGTATGCTAAGTGCACATGAAATGGAAATGAATGAAAGGATTGGGTTAACAAGTAACCAAACAAGCCAATCTCCAGCTAATACCTTAGGACTCATCACCGCACACACTAAACAAAGTGAAAGAAGATCATATAGTGATCAAGGACCAGTGATAACATACCCTGATTCACCAAGAAAATGAGACATGTTGGTTCAACATTTTACTCCTAACTTTGCTCATCTTGCAGAAAGTTCACATGCAGGTTTTACTAGAGATGATCTTGAATGCATAGGAACTGATGATCTGGAAGAAATAGAGATCCAACACTCAACTGGCCATGGTGTCCCTAAGAGCCCAAAGATTCTACAAAAGAACAGGTAGAAAGTACAATGGAGCCAAAGGTGCTCAAATTTGGTTGGACAAGTCAAAGGTGAAATGCTACAACTGTCACCAACTTGGTCACTTTGCAAGAGAGTGCAAAAAACCAAGGAAAGAGGATGGAAGCTTTGCTCAAAAGGGAAATGACAGTAAGCCTAGGACCAATACCTCTTCAGGTGGTCCCACTCTTCCAAGGCCAAGCTCAGGTTCAACTACTATTGTGGCAAACCGGTTTCATTAATTGGGAATATGTGATGAAATAATATGTTCCTATCAAGCATGCCTTGATGGCTGATGTTTCTCCTGCTGTTGCAGAGGTAGATTCTTCAATTCCTGAGCAAGTACTTTCTCTTTTACGCAAACCTGAATGCATTGAGCAAGTTGAAAATTACAGAAAACACAACTTTGAACTTCTTGAAGAAATTGCTAATTTAAATGAATTAAAAGAATACTCAAGAAAAGTTGATGTTGCTTATAGCATGAAAACTGATGAGCTCTTAGACAAGATAAGAATTCTCAAACATCAGCAAATTGATTTTATCACCCAAATGGATGATGTTGTTGAACAGCTCAAAGCATCAAAACTTGAAAATGAAAAGGATTTAATTGAAATTGGCTCTTTGAATCTCAAACTTGATGAAGCTAGAAGAGATGCTGATAAATACCAAATGTCTTATGAAAAGGCATAGAAATTGTGGGATGTTCACAAACCAGAGGGAAAAGGGTTAGGTTGTAACACTGAAAAATACCTTGAGTTTTACACTGTCATCTCTGAACCTGTAAAGTTAAAAGAGTTTACGGTGAAAACTTCACCTGACCCAAAGATTGAAACTGTAAAATCAGCAGGTTAAACTGTGTCTCAGAAAGAGCCTACTCAACCAGAGAAAGTAGATGTCTCTTCTGAAAGTGTTGTGTGTAAGCAAACCACTGCATCAACAAGTCATGTTGCTTCTAGTTCTAAACCAAAACTTTTGAAACCATTTTTCATAGTACCCCCACCTAAATCCTACAGGTGAAAAGGTTTTAAAACTGGCACCAAGAGCATTGACTCGGACGCATCCTTGTCCTCAGATGAACCAAGAAAACCAGTTGTTAAGCCAACAGTTGTGTACAACCAAAGGACCACAAATTTGTCACCAAGATATGCAAGTGCATATAAATCTGACACTGAAAAGGAATGCATTATATGTGGTGATTTTGGTAATGTTGCTGTCAATTGTGAATATAATCCATTCAAAAGAATGATTAGAAAGAATGGATTACCTAAAAGAAGTCAAAGGAAAACTAACAGGAAATGTGTCACCTATTAAGTCAAATGGTCCTAAATTTTCTAAAAATGAACAAATTTCAACTCAGAAGGTCTGGATAGGCAATGAATTCAACAACAACTTTTCACCTATGAGGCAAAGAGTTATCTCGGAGAACTATGAATCCGAGAGAACCTTCTTTCTCCCGGAAGAAACTTTCTCCAGAAGAACAAAGGTTCTCCTGAAAACTAGGAGAAACACTCGTTCTGAGAGAACTCTGAAACAAAGACCTCAACCAAAATTTGAACGTATTGAATTTGTTAGATCATATGATCAATCCAGAAGAAGAAATTCACGAGCAAATTGTGTTCCTTGTGAAAGAAATCAATTTTCAAATCAATACAATCAATTCTCTGATCATTCTTCCAGAAGAAATGTTTTCCCGGAAGAAGTAAGTTCTTACGGATCAAGAGTTTTTCTGAGAGAACAATCTTTTAATCAAAATCAAAGCAACTAACCAAGGGTTGAGACTGCCAAACAAAGAAACTCAAGAGAATACCATCAAAGAAAGGCCTTTTACAAAATAAATGGGTTTCCCAAGAGGCAAGAATCAAATTTCCAAAATGCTAATTTTCATGATAAGAGAGTAAATTTTTCTGATCATGATTAGGTTATACAAGATCAACCTTTTACCAGAAGAAGTGTTCTCCAGGACTACACTTACAATGATGCCATGGGAAGACCCAGGACCACAAAGGCTTGGGTCCCATACTCTAAATAATTTCTTGTCTGATATGTGCAGGGGCAACTCAATAAGTCTCAAGCAAATGTTTGGGTTGTAGATAGTGGTTGCTCAAGTCACATAGCCGGGAATAAACACATTCTAAAAAATACAAAAAGATTTGATGGAGGTCCAGTAGCTTTTGGGAGCACTGAGGGGAGCATTATAGAACAAGATAATGTTACTAATGGTAGGCCTACTCTTGAAAAGGTAAGTTATGTTGGTGAATTAAACTTCAATCTGTTGAGTGTATCACAAATCTGTAATAAAGGAATGAATGTTGTTTTTAATATGAAGCTATTGTGTTTCGATCTTATTTCAAAATTCCTAATGATCAAAGCCAAAAGAAAAGATGGTCTATATCTTCTGGATATGGCAAGTGCAACATCTAAGGATGGCACTACCTGCCTTGTATCCAAGGCTTGTTTTAATGAGTCTAACCTCTAGCACACAAGACTTGGGCATGTTAATTACAAAACCATGAACAAACTTGTTAAACTTAATTTGGTTAAAGGCTTACCTGTAAAACATTTTTCCTGTAATGAGCATTGCATCTCATGCTTGAAGGACAAGGAACACAAGTCTTCTCATAAGACCAAACTTGAGAGCTCTATTAGTCAACCCTTAGAGTTATTGCATATGGATCTATTTGGTCCTATAAGGGTTATGAGCTTGGGAAAGAAATCTTACTGTTTTGTGATCACATATGACTTTTCAAGGTACACTTGGGTGTTTTTCCTTAGAACTAAGGATGAAACACCTAAGATACTTAAATCTTTAATCATTCAACTTGAAAAACAGTCAAACCTTTGTGTCAAAACTATAAGATATGACAATGGTATAGAATTCAAAATCATGTGTTGAATTCTTTTTGTAAAGAAAAAGGCATTGTGAGGTAATTTTATGCTGCTAGAACTCCTCAGCAAAATGGTATTGCTGAAAGAAGAAATAGAACCTTAATTGAGGTGGCAAGGCCAATGTTAGCTGAGTCTAAACTACCTGTGACATTCTGGGCTGAAGCAGTACTAAACACTGCCTGCTATGTTCAGAACAGGGTGTTAGTAGTTAAAGGTCAAAACAAGACACCATATGAACTTTGAAGGAAAAAAAATCCAAATATTTAATTCTCAAGTCATTTGGTTGTCCTGTTATAATATTAATAACCAGTGAGAACTTAGCTAAATTTGCAGAAAAGGCAGATGATGGCTATATGGTTGGATATTTTGATGTGTCAAAAGCATATAGGATATACAACTGTAGAACTAAGATTGTGGAAGAGTCCATAAATGTGTTTTTTAATAAAAAATCTAGAAACAATTTTAGTTCTGAACCCTCATAGTTATTTGATATTGATTTACTTACCAAGGCTTTCAACTTAACAGTTGATAAGTCCTTTTCAAGTGAAACTATGCAGGAACAGGTTGAGGAAGCAATCGCTAGAAAAGCAAAATCAAGATCCGTTGATCCTCCTTTCTTCTCATCTCTTAGCACAAGACCTTACTCACCAGCTAAGACTTCTTCAACTGAGAACGAACTTCAGTTAATTACAGATGGTGTTCCTGTAGTTGAGTGTGAATCCAGTGACACTGATCTTAGTGCTTCTACTGATTCACCTGTCACTGATAGCTTCAACAAAGAACCCTCAAATGAGGTGGCTGTATCCCATGATCAAGTCAGGGAAACCATGCCGGTGTTGTCCTTTAGTGACCATACACCATCAGAAATTGATCATACAGCTGTTGATACTAGCTCTTCTCTTCCTCACACTACACCGCATTTGTCTTCACAAATGCCAGGGATTGAACTAAGGATAGAGTTGCCACCTATCATTCCTCCTGTGAGGAAAGTTCAAAATCACGAATTCCCATCTATCCAAAAAACAAGAGTCAGCAAAACAAACCCAGTAGAGAATGTAATTGGTGAAGTGTCAGCTCCATTGCTTAGAAGAAGCAAATCTGATGCAGATGCAAACATTTGCCTGTTTACATGCTTCTTATCTCAAGAGCAACCAAAGAAAGTTGAAGAGGCACTAGAAGATAATTACTGGATTGAAGCCATGCAAGAATAATTATTTCAAATTGGCAAGCAGAAGGTTTGGGAATTGGTTGATTTACTTGAGGGGGAGAAACCAATTGTCACAAAATGGGTTTTCAGAAACAAGAAGGATGAAAGAGGTATTGTTGTCAAAAACAAAGCAAGGCTAGTTGTTCAAGGCTATGCACAAGAAGAAGGGATAGACTACGATGAAGTGTTTGCTCCTATGGCAAGATTCGAAGCAATCATAATCTTTATAGCCTATGCTGCTTACAAGAACTTCATAGTTTATCAAATGGATGTGAAGAGTGCTTTTCGGTATGGAAGATTGAAAGAACAAGTATATTTCTGTCAACCACCAGGGTTTTAAGATCCACATCATCCTAACAAGGTGTGCAAACTTATCAAAGCTCTTTATGGTTTAAAGCAAGCCCCAAGAACCTGGTATGAAACACTTTCGAACTACTTGCTTGGAAATGGCTACAATAGAGGAGCAATTGATAAGACACTCATCATCAGACATGTCAAAAAGGATATGATTCTAGTTCAGATATATATGGATGATATCATACTTGGGTCAACAAATGATACATTATGCAAGGAGTTTGAAGCTCTTATGCAGAAGAAGTTTAAGATGAGCTCAATGGGTGAGCTAAATTTCTTCTTAGGACTTCAAGTGAAACAAACTACAAAGGGCATTTTCTTGAGTCAGTCAAAATATATTCAAGATATGCTTACAAGATTTGACATGCTGTCATCTTCTTCTACAAAGACTCCTATCTTAACTTCTCACAAACTAAATTCAGAATCAGAGAGTGATCCAGTTGATGAGCATACCTATAGCGCGATGATCAGTTCATTGATGTATCTAACAGCAAGCATGCCTGATATAATGTTTAGTGTTTGCTTATGCTCTAGATATTAGGCTGCACCTAAAGTGTCAACCAAAACTTGGGTTGTGGTATGCTAAGAACAATGATTTTACATTTGTTTCCGATACTAACAGTGATTATGGAGGATTCTATCTTAATAAGAAGTCAACTTCAGGAGGATGTCAATTTCTAGGAAACAGACTTGTGTCATGGCAATGCAAGAAACAAACTTGTGTTTCTACATCTACTGCTGAAGCTGAATACATTGCTGCTTCAAGTTGTTGTGGATTCAAAACCAGATGCTTGATTATGGAATGACTCACCTAGAGACTCCTATGTATGTTGACAATGAAAGTGCCATCTCCATCACCAACAATCCTGTGAATCACTCAAAGACAAAGCACATTGAAATTAGGTATCATTTTATTAGACATTGTGCATAAAAGAAATTGATTAAGTTACACAAGATTCATACTGATCTTCAGGTGGCTTACTTATTTACAAAAGTATTTGATGAGGCTAGATTTTTCTTCCTCATCACAGCCATTAGGATTATAAATTATGGGTAACTTTATTCAAAACTAACTTCCTTTCTGTACATATTTTTCTATTCAATGTTCGTAAACTTCTGTCCGTCTTTCCATCCGAAAGTTCTTCATAATTTTTTTTGAAAAGTCACAGAAAATTCTGCTCAAAAAGCTGTTAAAATTTCTGAATTTTAAAGAATTTTGACTTCCGGAAGATGTTCCAAGAGAACTCTTCTGAGACAACTTTTCCAAGATAAGTTCCGAGAGAACTCGTCTCATGACCTCATTTGGAAGTACTTTACTCTATTTTAAGTCTTCCGATAAGAACTTTATTGACCCTTCTAATGATCTTCAAGTGCTTATTTCTCAAAAAGAATTTATTTTAGGAGAAGAACTTTGACAAGGGATGTTCCGAGATAATGTTCCTAGGATAAGTTCCGAAAGACATTTTCATCAGTCCGAGAGAACCTCTGAGATAAGTGTCCGAGACAACTCTTCCGAGAGAAGTTCCAAGAGAACTTCTTATTAAAGAACCTTTTCATTTATTCCGGTGGAAGTGGGCTCCGAGAGAAATGCATTTACTTCAGACATATTAAATATTACAATTAACACCCCTCAAGGTGGATTCTGTAATATTAAATGCCTTACACACATAATATGTTGTACCGTACAAACATTTACTGCAGCTACAGTTTCGGATAACTATCGGCCTCACAATTACACTTTATCAGACAGTTTCTTCTCTCTCTCTCTCTCTCTTATAACTATTCTGAAATATCTCTGTAACCTAAACTCCCGTCAAACATTCAATCTTATTTCAAACCCAAATTCCTTCATCAATCCAACCACTCTACTCTTATCAAATCATAAGTGTGATTTCTTCTTTACACTCAAAGCAAGTTCAATGGCTCCAAAAGCAAAATCAGCAAAGGCAGAGAAACCAAAGTCCCTGTTTTACCCGGAACAAAATGTCGTTGCTTACTTGGTGAAATAGACAAAGCCAGAACCTTTCAATGGGATGATCGACTTTTTGATGTCTTCTCACATACATTTCGCATTAACTGTAAGTCCAACCATCTATGATGAAACGATTTCTCAATTTTCGGCAAATGCTATTGTAAGTGAGCGACCAGGTGTAACATCCTAAATTTTTAATAGTTAAATTTCCCGTTAACGTCTAGTCAATTTAAAATCCTTTTCGTAGTTAAAAATCTCCCTAAGTATTTGTAGAAATTACTTTATGTAAATTATGGGGTTTAATGGGTAAATTCAAGTTTTAGTTGAAATATAAACAATTAACTAAGTTGAGGGGCCAGAATTGCATAAGTCCTAAACTAGAATTAACAAAAAGAGTAAAAGTAGGGGAGGAGGTCGTAGGAACGACCTGGAGATCGAACTCCACCCCTCTTCTTCTTCTTAAATCATGAAATCTGCAATCCAATGTGTAAGGGCGGCGATTGTTGGCTAGAAACTGGAATTGGAAGTGTGGTTCTTCCCCTAAGTTCATCCTTACAACAAGTAAGTGAAACCCCAAGTCTTTGCATGTGTAGGTCACGAAAATTAGGGCCTCAAATCTGCAAATTTGTGATGTAATATGAATCCTATGAGGTTAGAGAACTTATGTGTTGCATAAATTTCTAAATTGATTAACAATTTGGTGAAGTAGTCACTAATTTCTTATGCTTGAACCCCCATGTATATGACTACTTAAGAAAGTCATGGAATTAGTTTTAGTAGCAGATTCTTAACTTGAAATTGAAGCTATATGATGAATTAATGATGGGTTTGAGGTGATTTCACCTAAACCATGAGAAATGGCCAATTGGGAGGTTCATGGGATTGGGTTATGTGTGTGCATACATGTATGCACACAAGGTGTTTGATTAAATGCTTGAAAGTGTCAAAATGTGATCAATGCAATAAAATTTGCTAGAATTGATTTTGAATGGTCATAGGAACCATATGCTCACAAAAATTTAACCAACTTGATGAAACCATGTGCACAAGCTAGCATGGTTAATGTATGCCTTTGTTGTCATGTTAATGTTAATGATGCATGTAGCTAGATGTAACCTTGATGAACATGCTTGATTGTCATCCTTGTGAATTAGTAATATGTATATGTAGCCTAGTAATCATGTTATTGAATTATGATAAAAGTGCTAATATGATTAAGGTCCTAACATTGTTAGTGACCCATTAGGCAATCAAGGTAATCAAGGGAATAACTCCGGAGTTGGTGGAAACGGTGGATCAAGCTCTAAAGGTAACATTATTTATGTTGCATGAAGTAGACAAGTAAATGTATATTTACGTATAATAAAACAATCTTTGAAATAGTATATGGGTGACGAACGGTTCTAGGAACAGTGAAGCCCAAAGACGAAGGGTTCTCCATAGTCCAACTTGACCATAGAAAAGATTCGGAGGAATCGTATAACAAACGAAAGTTACAATGGCGGAAATGAGCTTATAGAGCCCATGCCAAGTAATGATAGAAAAGGGAATCATAAATGGTTATTGAACCATAGACTCCAAGGCTTATATGTGGTCAAGTTAGGTATTGGGGTAAATTAAGGGCAAGGACCCGTCTTAACGGTTCAAATAAGAAACGATTGTCATTCGGAAATCAACTAAAATGATTAGGTGAACCAATGACAAGTAAAACGAAATCTTGTGATTTGTGTCAAAAATCTTAGCGTATTAGTGAAGAGTAAGCTAGGCTCATAATGGAAGAATAGGACTAATGTTTAGCTTGCATACAAGTATTATGTGGTTTTATTGCTTGCAAGATGATTCTAGATGTAATTACGCGTGTTGGTAAATTATGGATGGTAACCTTTGGGGGTTGCCACAAGAAATCCCTTAGTGGGTCAAATGGGTCGAAGGAGTTCCGTTATTACTTATAGTGTTAGAAATCGACCGAGGTAAGTTTACATGTCTAAATCTTATGTTTAGAAGTAAAATATAAGTGTTGAAACACTTACTTGAGGGTAAGAAACCAGCTGGGTGAATTCTTGTGCAAACAGGGGAAAAGGACCAAATTATTGGCTAAGTATGGAATTAGCCGAAAAGTGGCCAAATCCCTGGAAATATAGTTCTAGGCGTATCGCCTAGAACATCTAAGGTGGTAGGCGACACGCCTACACTTGTAGGCGTATCGCCTGGTAGTGTGTAAGTTCTAGGCGATACGCCTAGAACCCATTCTTCGATTTTGATTATTATTTTTCTTGTAACCGTAGTTTTATATGTGTTTAAGCAATGTAAACTCACTATTGAAAGTGAGTGAATTGCAGGTAAGGCGAAAGCTTGACGGGTGCTCATCAATGCTAAGAAGGACCGATCATGTGAAGGCAAAAGACCCGTTCCGTACTTTTTGTTTATAAAATATGTAAATGTTATTTAGCAACCTATGAGCGTCAATTACTACCCAAGGGTATATTTTGTAAAAATGTAAGCCCAAGTGTTGGGTTGTAGGGTTGTTAAACATGTAATTCAAACAAAAAAAATTTGGGACCAACTTGAATACTAACAACCGTTGTGTTTTGGCATCGAATTGAACATGGGTGTTACAATTTGGTATCAGAGCCATGGTCTGAGAGAATTAAGTACTCGGGGAGTACTTGAACTCAAACCTTGAGCTCAAGGGAACGGGAAAAGTGATCGGTTCAAGCTTAATGAAGCATTCGGGCAAGGTACATAACCTTCAATTGATTATTGAAATTGCATTTAATATGAATAAATGTTCTTATATGCCTGTAAAGGCAGAGTTATTAGCTATCACTCGTGAAACGCACGGGGAGGTGTTTCTACACCTGAACCGGGAAGTGCGTGAGTGAAGTGTCCCAGGTAAAAGCGGGGTAATGCCAAGGCTAGAAACCTCGTATAAACCTGGGGGAGATACTGGCTATGACCAATATAATATATGCGTGAGTAAAGTGTCCCAGGTAGAAGCGGGGTAATGCTAAGGCTAGAAACCTCGTATAAACCTGTGGGGGGGGGGGGGGAATATCGGCTATAACCGATATAATGTATAAAAACCTTGCTGCGGGTAAGGGTAAATAAAAGTTGTTAAGCTGATGAAAAACTTTGTTCTGTAGATCAATGGACCATGATGGCGGTGATCTTGCAGAAGAGCAGAGACAGCGGGCTTTGAAAGCCCAGATCTCTAAAGAAGTGGGAAATGCCATTCAGACAGCTATTCCCGAGTATGTGCAAAAGATCCAGGAGGATCTACTGAGTACCTTGAGTGAAAAGTTCGAGGAATTGAAGAATGCCCTCCTGAATAAAGGGGAGGCAGGTGCGCCAAAGAAGAAGGGGAGTTCCTTCAAAGATTTTATGGCATGTAAACCCCCGCAATACACAGGTGATCCCGACCCAATAGCTAGTCACCGATGGGTGACCAATGTGGAGGGGGTAATAAGAAGAAGCCATTGTGAGGTAGCAGATCAAGTCATCTTTGCTACGGGTCTATTAGTAGATCGGGCGAAAGATTGGTGGGACGCAAAGGTCCTAGAAAAGGGCCAAGAGGTGGCAGACGCCCTAACTTCGGCGGAATTCAAAGAATTATTTCTCGAGCACCACTGCCCACCATCTGCGGTCAACGAGTTGAAACAAGAGTTCCTCAAGCTGGAGCAAAGGGATACTCAAACGGTTGATGAGATCACCGATATTTACCTTGATAGGGTAAAATTCTGCTCAGACGTGTTACCCACTAAAGGGGTACGAATGTTCTTTTAACAGAACATATTGAAGGCAAAAATAAAGAATTTCCTGCCTTTAGACCGTTTCACTACGGTGGAACAAATGATTAACGCTGCTCGGGCGCGAGAAATGGATGTAATCCGGGAAGAAGCCCAAGAAGCAAGAAAGACCACTGGGGGGAATCCAAATCCTCCCAAGAAACAAAAAGTGGGCGACTCGTCCAAGAAAAAGGACACTAGAGGGGGCGGTTCAAAATGTAAAGTTTATGGAAAAGGGCACCCGAGAGAGTGCATATTCAAAGACCTCCCATGCTTAAAGTGTGGCAGGAAAGGCCACGTTATTTCCAATTGCCCGTCTGATGAACCACGATGTTTCAACTATTATCAGACGGTGCATAGGAAAGCCGAGTGCCTAAAACTCAAGAAGGAGGGGGCAAAAAGTGGGGCGAAAGTGGAAGTGCCAAAAGCTACGGGCCGGGTATTACAACTAACGGCCGAAGAAGCCAAATCAGACCCCAACGTGGTGGCAGGTACACTTCTTGTTAATTCGGTACCTGCTCACGTATTATTTGATACGGGAGCTAATAGATCATTTATCTCATATGATTTTATTAAGCATCCTTCAATTATAATTGAAAAGTTACATGTACCCCTAGAGGTAGAAATAGCTAATGACAAAAGTATTCTTGTTTTTTATGTATGTCGGGGATGCAAAATCTCCATCGAAAACGAAGAGTACTTGATAGATCTCATCGCAATGGCGATGAGAGAATTCAAGGTGGTGGTGGGGATGGATTGGCTATCCCGCAACCACGCAAAGGTCATATGTGACCGGAAGGCGATAGAGATATCTTCGCCAAAAGGGAGCAAGGTCACCATTCATGGTGAGAGACAAAATGTTCTGATTATATGCTCGATGATAAAAGCTAGGAAGCTCATGATGCACGGGTGCCAAGCCTATTTGGCTATGGTGGCGGATACTAGAATTCAAAGCCTCGCAATAGATGACTTACCCGTGGTGCAAGAGTTCAAGGATGTATTTCCGGATGATTTACCGGGGTTACCACCCGATCGAGAGGTGGAGTTCAAAATTGACTTAGTGCCAAATGCTAAGCCGGTGGCTAAAGCTCCGTATAGGTTGGCACCGGCGGAACTACAAGAGTTGAAGACCCAAATCCAGGAGTTGTTGGATAAAGGGTTCATTCGTCTGAGTGTTTCTCCATGGGGAGCACCGGTGCTGTTCGTGAAAAAGAAGGATGGTAGCATGCGGATGTGCATAGACTACCGGGAGTTAAACAAACACACGGTGAAGAATAGGTACCCATTGCCCAGAATTGATGACTTATTCGATCAACTTCAAGGGGCAAAATGGTTCTCAAAGATAGACCTACGTTCAGGGTACCATCAACTGAAGGTGAAAGACGAAGATGTTCCCAAAACGGCCTTCAGAACAAGATACGGCCATTATGAATTTTTAGTGATGTCCTTTGGACTCACTAATGCACCCGCGGCTTTCATGGATCTCATGAATCGGGTGTGTAAGCCTATGCTGGACAAGTCGATGATTGTGTTCATTGACGACAACCTGGTATACTCCCGGGACGAAGCGGAGCACGCTAAACATTTACTGGAGGTACTAGAAAGATTAAGGGAGGAAAAGCTATATGAAAAAATTCTCCAAGTGTGCCTTCTGGTTAAAGGAGGTGCAATTCTTAGGCCATGTCATTGGTGTCGAAGGTGTTATGGTGGATCCGGCAAAGATTGAAGCCGTCATCAAATGGGAACCCCCAAAGAATCCGACGGAGGTGCGGAGTTTTCTAGGGTTAGCGGGCTACTATCGGAGATTTATTCAAGACTTCTCGAAGATAGCCCTACCTATGACTAAACTAACCCGAAAAGACACCAAGTTTGTGTGGGGTGATGATCAAGAGGAGGCTTTTCAAAGCCTTAAACAAAAGTTGACGCAAGCAGCGGTTTTAACCCTCCCGGAGGGAACGGAAGATATGGTAGTTTACTCCGATGCGTCAAAATTGCCTTGGTTTTGTTCTAATGCAACGGGGCAAGGTGATTGCCTATGGTTCAAGGCAATTAAAGGTGATCGGGGAAAACTACCCAACTCATGATTTGGAGTTGGCGGTGGTGGTGTTCGCCTTAAAAATATGGCGACACTATCTTTATGGGGTGAAATGCACCATTTTCACCAACCATAAAAGCCTCAAATATTTCTTTGAGCAAAAAGAGTTGAATATGAGGCAAAAAAGGTGGCTCGAGACCATCAAGGATTATGATTGTGAAATCCACTATCACCTGGGCAAGGCCAATATGGTAGCGGATGCCCTTAGCCGAAAAGGGGATTACGCTCCTATAAAGGTGCGATCGATGAAATTGGTGGTGACGTCCGATTTGATCACCAAAATCAAAGAAGCCCAAGTGGAGGCTATAAAAAGTGAAAACCAAAATAAAGAGCGAATTGTGGGCCAAGTAAAAAACTTGGTAGAAGAAGAAAGTGGGCTCAAAACTCGATCCTGAAGAATTTGGGTTCCAAACACTTGTGAAGTGAAGAATTTGTTACTTGATGAATCCCATAAGTCACGGTACTCGATTCATCCGGGGGCGAAAAAAATATACCACGACTTAAAACATGACTATTGGTGGCCCGGTAAGAAACGGGACATAGTCAAATACGTGGAAAAATGTTTGACTTGTTTACAAGTCAAGGCGGAGCACCAAAAGCCTTATGGCAAACTCCAACCATTAGAAATTCCAATGTGGAAATGGGAGCACGTAACTATGGATCTATTGACCAAATTACCCAAAACACCCAAGGGATATGATGCTATATGGGTGGTGGTTGACAAATAGACTAAGAGTGCACATTTCATACCGATCCGGGAGACTTGCTCTTCCGAAAGAATGGCGGATGTGTACATCAATGAGATTATATTGTGTCATGGAGTACCCGTCTCGATCGTGTCCGACCGGGATACTCGGTTCACCTCCCAGTTTTACAGGGAATTTTAGGAGTGGTTGGGTACAAAATTGCTACTTAGTACCGCCTACCACCCACAAACGAATGGAGAAAGTGAAAGAATCATTCAAACACTTGAGGACATGTTGCGGGCATGTGCAATTGACTTTGGAGGGAGTTGGGACCACTACCTTCCACTTGTTGAATTTTCCTACAATAATAGCTACCACTCGAGCATTGGATTGCCGCCTTACGAAATGCTTTATGGTAGGAAATGCCGAACACCCGTGTGTTGGGGTGAAGTGGGTTAACGAGATCTAGCTAGTAAGCAAGTGGTTAAACTAGCATCCGAAAAGCTCGACATGATAAGGGCACGTTTGAAAGCGGCCCAAGATAGACAAAAGTCCTATGCGGACAAGAGACGAAGGCCTATTGAATTTAAAAAGGTGGACATGGTCTTGTTGAAAGTGTCCCCATGGAAGGGTGTAATCCGTTTCCAAAAGCGGGGTAAACTAAGCCCTAGGTTTATTGGACCTTTCAAAATATTGGCCCGAGTGGGTGATAATGCTTATCAACTGGAATTACCGGAAGAATTGAGCGGAATCCACAACACATTCCATGTGTCCAACCTACGAAAGTGCTTAACGGATGAAAGTGCTTACGTGCCTCTTGATGATTTGGTTGTGGATAAGAAGCTTAACTATGCAGAAAGGCCGATTGCGATCCTTGATCGCAAGGTGAAGAAGCTACGAAACAAAGAAGTGAACCAAGTATTGGTTTAATGGGAGCATAGAAAGGGCTCCGACTTGACATGGGAACTAGAGGATGAAATGCAAAGCTACTATCCTCATTTATTCGGTATGTAAAATCGTTTCGGGGACGAAACCCCTTTAAGGGGGGTGGAGTTGTAACATCCCAAATTTTTAATAGTTAAATTTCCCGTTAACGTCTAGTCAATTTAAAATCCTTTTCGTAGTTAAAAATCTCCCTAAGTATTTGTAGAAATTACTTTATGTAAATTCTGGGGTTTAATGGGTAAATTCAAGTTTTAGTTGAGATATAAACAATTAACTAAGTTGTGGGGCCAGAATTACATAAGTCCTAAACTATAATTAACAAAAAGAGAAAAAGAAGGGGAGGAGGTCGTAGGAACGACCTGGAGATCGAACTCCACCCCTCTTTTCCTTCTCAAATCACGAAATATGCAATCCAAGGTGTTAGGGCTGCGATTGTTGGCTAGAAACTGGAATTGGAAGTGTGGTTCTTCCCCTAAATTCATCCTTACAACAAGTAAGTGAAACCCCAAGTCTTTGCATGTGTAGGTCATGAAAATTAGGGCCTCAAATCTGAAATTTGTGATGTAATATGAATCCTATGAGGTTAGAGAACTTATGTGTTGCATAAATTTCTAAATTGATTAATAATTTGGTGAAGTAGTCACTAATTTCTTATGCTTGAACCCCCATGTATATGACTACTTAAGAAAGTCATGGAATTAGTTTTAGTAGCAGATTCTTAACTTGAAATTGAAGCTATATGACGAATTAATGATGGGTTTGAGGTGATTTCACCTAAACCATGAGAAATGGCCAATTGGGAGGTTCATGGGATTGGGTTATGTGTGTACATGCATGTATGCACACAAGGTGTTTGATTAAATGCTTGAAAGAGTCAAAATGTGATCAATGCAATAAAATTTGCTAGAATTGATCTTGAATGGTCATAGGAACCATATGCTCACAAAAATTTAACCAACTTGATGAAACCATGTGCACAAGCTAGCATGGTTAATGTATGCCTTAGTTGTCATGTTAATGTTAATGATGCATGTAGCTAGATGTAAACTTGATGAACATGCTTGATTGCCATCGTTGTGAATTAGTAATATGTATGTGTAGCCTAGGAATCATGTTATTGAAATGTGATAAAAGTGCTACTATGATTAATGTCCTAACATTGTTAGTGACCCATTAGGCAATCAAGGTGATCAAGGGAATAACTCCGGAGTTGGTGGAAATGGTGGATCAAGCTCTAAAGGTAACATTATTTATGCTACATGAAGTAGACAAGTAAATGTATATTTACATATAATAAAACAATCTTTGAAATAGTATATGGGTGACGAACGGTTTTAGGAACGGTGAAGCCCAAAGCCGAAGGGTTCTCCATAGTCCAACTTGACCATAGAAAAGATTCGGAGGAATCGTATAACAAACGAAAGTTACAATGGCGGAAATGAGCTTATAGAGCCCATGCCAAGTAACGAAAGAAAAGGGAATCATAAATGGTTATTGAACCATAGACTCCAAGGCTTATATGTGGTCAAGTTAGGCATTGGGGTAAATTAAGGGCAAGTACCCGTCTTAACGGTTCAAATAAGAAACGATTGTCATTCGGAAATCAACTAAAATGATTAGGTGAACCAATGACAAGTAAAACGAAATCTTGTGATTTGTGTCAAAAATCTTAGCGTATTGGTGAAGAGTAAGCTAGGCTCATAATGGAAGAATAAGACTAATGTTTAGCTTGCATACAAGTATTATGTGGTTTTATTGCTTGCAAGATGATTCTAGATGTAATTACGCGTGTTGGTAAATTATGGATGGTAACCTTTGGGGGTTGCCACAAGAAATCCCTTAGTGGGTCAAATGGGTCGAAGGAGTTCCGTTAATACTTATTGTGTTAGAAATCGACCGAGGTAAGTTTACATGTCTAAATCTTATGTTTAGAAGTAAAATATAAGTGTTGAAACACTTACTTGAGGGTAAGAAACCAGCTGGGTGAATTCTTGTGCAAACAGAGGAAAAGGACCAAATTATTGGCTAAGTATGGAATTGGCCGAAAATTGGGCAAATCCCTGGAAATATAGTTCCAGGCGTATCGCCTAGAACATCTATGGTGATAGGCGACACGCCTACACTTGTAGGCGTATCGCCTAGTAGTGTGTAAGTTCTAGGCGATACGCCTAGAACCCATTCTTCGATTTTGATTATTATTTTTCTTGTAACCGCAGTTTTATATGTGTTTAAGCAATGTAAACTCACTATTGAAAGTGAGTGAATTGCAGGTAAGGCGAAAGCTTGACGGGTGGTTATCAATGCTAAGAAGGACCGATCATGTGAAGGCAAAAGACCCGTTCCATACTATTTGTTTATAAAGTATGTAAATGTTATTTAACAACCTATAAACGTCAATTACTACCCAAGGGTATATTTTGTAAAAATATAAGCCCAAGTGTTGGGTTGTAGGGTTATTAAACATGTAATTCAAACAAAGAAAATTCTAGGACCAACTTGAATATTAACAACCGTTGTGTTTTGGCATCGAATTGAACATGGGTGTTACACCAGGTGCAAGTGAAGAAAACATAGTTTCAGGCGTTGACTAAATGGTTCATGGAAAGGTAGTCTACATCACTGAGGATCTCGTCAGAAAACATCTGAAGTTTGATGATGTTGAAGGATACGATTTAGTGCAATGCACCACTTTTAATCAAACCTGTCAAGAGATAGGTTATGGAGGCCCGAGTGACAAAAGCACATTCAAGAAGGCACAATTGCCTTATGTGTGGAGATTTCTTGCCCACACACTGATGTTATGCCTTACACCCAAGAAGGCAGGGAATGATGAACCATCTTCAATGCAGGCATATGCTTTCCATTCACGGATTAAGGGTGAGAACTTCAACTTCTCCAAAATGATTTTTAATGGAATGTTGGGTAACACCACAAATTAAGACTTTCACATGTATCCTAGGTTATTTTAAATGAAGAACTTTCTGATGTTCCTCCAGGAGGAACTACACATGTTCAAAAAGCTTTCACTGATTAAAAAATTTATAATATGCAAAGTGATAAGAAGGTATTTCTTGGTAGGATTACTGACCATCCTTTACAAAAACCAAGGAAATTTCCTGCTGATCCACAGCAACCTGTTGTGGAGCAACATGCAAATTCAACACCTTTGATTGAGCAACAAGCTCAGGATGACAACACTGTGACACCTGTAGTGGTTGAACCCCCGTCCTCAACCAAAACTGCATCTTCTTCCAATCCCTCTACTACGTACAAAAGGAAGAGGAAACACCACACTAAAACTCCTGCCAAAACTACCACTCCCTCAAAACCAGAAACTCCCATTTAAGAGCTTACTAGGATTACTCCTCCTGAGCAACTGCAAACCACCCAAGCTTCTAGCCCTGTTACTGATGAGATATCAGAACAGAAGAAATCAAAAAAAGGGTTACAAAGATAATAGATGAACCCTTATGTGAGGATGAATCTCTAGATATGGTTGCACACCCTACATTCATAGGATTTCCCTCCATAAACCTAAACCTAGACAACCCTTTGAATGAAGATGGGACTGAGACTCATTCACAGGATGATATCTTCAAATCACTTGAAAACTTTGAAGATTATCAGATGAATGAACCCCTCACCACATCTAAGCCCCTTTCACCTAAGGAGTTGAACTTCAGGAGTCTTGAAGAAGTTCATGTGGAAAGGGCTGCCACTACTCATAACTCCCCACTGGAGCAAGTGGGCAGTGGTAACATATCTAAGACCCAATTCACGGTAATCTTCTCACCAACTGACCCTGAGGAACCTGCAAAGGAACCAAAGGAAAAGGAAGTGATTGAATAGAATCCCAGGTGCCAAGAAGCCAAGGGTGAGGAACCTGATCAAGAAAGACTTGATGGTTCTTATTTGCTCAATGATACTGATAAATCAGTGGAGAGCAGCAATGCACTAAGGATATTGACGGAATCTCATTTGCTGCTGCAACAGCAGGTTATGTCACTATTGCAAATTGTCACAGCATAGAGTGACTTGATCCTGCAACTTTAAAGTGCTTAACTCTCAGCAGGGCCTAGTGAACCAAACTCTATAAAAGATGATGCTACCAAAAAGGGGGAGGAACCTAGTGACCTAAGCTCCTCTTCCTCTGATGATGAAGATCATGATGCCAAAGATGAAACTGATACAAGGCCAAGAATGGATGAAGAGATCAGAGAAGAATTATTCAAGGAAACAGGGATAGCTCCTTTTGACACCAAGCGAGCCTACCTGAATGTACCCATTAGAGATTTGCTTGAAGTCATTCCTGAGGATAAACAACAAGATCTCAGGTCATTTTTATAGTCTACAATGTATGCAGCTGGTTCTTTTCCTGCAAACATTAATGAAGAGGATGAGCATATTCAAGTGAATCTCATATCAAGAGAAACAACTTACAGGAAAATATTGAAGAAGAAAGCAGCAAAGTTAGAAAATTTGGAAGCTGCAAAGCTAAAGGTTGTTGAAAAGGAAATGCCTATGATTGAAGAGGTAAAAGAAAAAGATCCTACAACTCAAAACGCAGAGGTGGTTGATGCTAGTGGTGAGGTTAAGTCTTCTCCCACTGATACAAATGTAATCAAACCACCACCTGAGGTTCAAGAGGCTGATACACCTTAGGTTGGTGCAAATGCATCAATCACTACACCACCCAAGGTTCAAGAGGCTGATACACTCTTGGGTGATGCTCCTAAAATTTCTTATGCTGATCTCTATGTTGCTCAAGTCTCTCCAGCCAAGTCAATCAAAACACCAGAAGAATTCATTCTTGATAGTGACAAAGCTAAGATTTAGGTTAGTGAAACCCTTGTCTCCTTACAAAATCTTGGCATTGAATTTAACACTGCAACTTCTCCAGAAGAAGTTGCTCCAGAAGAAGTCACTCCGGAAGAAGTTACTCCGAAAGAAGTCACTCTGAAAGAAGTTATTCTGGAAGAGGTTATCACGGATGTAACAACTTCTATTCTTCCGGAACAAACTACTCCGAGAGAAGAAGTTCTCCCGGAAGATGCCAGAGGAGATGAAGCTAAAAATAAATCTGATGGTGATGATCTCTCAGAGCTATCAGGCATATCGGGATTCACTGAGATTGATGAAGAAACTGATGATGATGATGATCTCTCTGTAATCAACACTTTATTGGCCAAAGATGCTGAAGAAGATCTTGCTGCCAAAAAGCAGAGAGAAGAGCAAGAAGAGGCTGACAGAAAGCTAGCAATTCAGATGGATGCCACATTTGAAAGGTATAAAGATGATACACAATTCACTGAAATGCTAGAAATGGTAAGGCAGAGATCAAATCAGGCTTTGATAGAAAAGTTTGAAAAGGCAAGAGCTGACAAAGCCACCAGAGAAGAAAAGAAATTTGCCAAGAGGTTAGAGGATAGACAAAAGGAAAATAAGGTTGCCTGAATCTATTGAAAATTATGTCTTCTTGCTTAAGATGAAGAAGATGATTGCTGAGAGGAACCTTATTCCTGCAAGAGAACCGGAAAGCACGAAACCTTTGGATTTGTGCAAATGGATGGATGTTATTCATGAAGAAAGGATGGAAGTTAAACTCGCAGAGAAGATAGAGAAGGATAGTGAGCTCAGTTTCAAGAGGCAAAATTCTTTGATTAAGGAAAGACAAAAGATGAAGTTATCTGTTGATGAAGAAAGAGGTATTCTACAGTGGTACCTCAAAGAAATAAAAAAGGAACCTCCCAGAAGCATTAATTCCATGAAATTGCCCAAGCTGAGGATCAAATATGATGAAGTAAAAGAAAAAGAATCTGAGGCTGAAAGAATCACAAGTATACCATGGGCACCAGGTGTCTATGCTAGTTATGATCTAGCATTTCCTATCCTATCTCCTTCTGACCACATCATCCCCACTGCAAAAGCCAAAAGAAAAAGAACATCCACTTCAAATCCAAATGCCAAAAAGCCAAAACCCAACATTAGCATTTTAAGATCAATTCTTGATAATGTTGATGCTCCAATCCCTTTTGAAACCTCCTCCTCCTCCTCTCAAACTCCTATTCCTACCTCTCAAACTACAACCACCAGCCTACCCTTTCAAACACCCTTTCAATCACCCTTTCAACCTATTCCAACTCCTCCAACTTTACCACCTTCTACTCCAAAAAAACCTTCACCAAAAGCCAAATTACCACCATCTCCTATATCAAGGCCTAACCTGCAGCCATCTCGTTTGCTAAAGACAACCAGAAAAAGAAAACAGGTTGTCACCTTTGACTCAGAAACTGAATCTGATTTTCCAAAGACTTTTGAGAAGAAAAATTTTGTTTCTATGGATAGAAGAAAGATCATCCATTGGAAATTTGATGAGGTCAGAAACCTGTTCTTTCTTACCACTAGCAAAGATGAAGTGTTGAATCTGTCAAGTGAGGAGATTGTGAGGGATCTGTGTGAGGATGAGCTAAAATACATAATGGAACTCTATAAAGGCATGGAGAATGCAGTTGCTCCAGAGCATTTCCTCCTGCTGAAGATCAGAGACATCCTTGACAAGACTCCTAAAGAAATTTCATTTGCTCAGCCTATCTCTAATTACTGTCCAATTGTGAGATTTGAGCAAAATGCTGATGAGAACAGAATCTATATCTACAGAGCAGATGGAACCTTCACCAAGCATGTGAATTTAAAAGATGGTGACTGGTCCAAAAGAGAAATCCAAGAGATTACTGCTCTTATGATAAAGAAATTCGACATTTGAAGTTCTGCTGTTTTGGTGAAGAGGAAGGTGAGGATTCTACATATATATCCTAATAGTAGTGTATAGCACTAAGTTCTGAGTTCTGTAAATTTTTTGGTAGCACCATCTTAGGGGGAGATTGTTGGGATTGTTTGCGTTTGAGCTGAAATTTGCTAAGTATGAAGTCTCCGAGAGAAGTGTAGATCCGGAAGAATTATTCGAGAGAAGTTATCTCGGAAGGTTACATCCGAAGTTATCCCAGAATACCACTTATCCGGGGAGCTCCAGTTACTTCGGAAGATCCAAGTTAACTCGGATGCTGCAGTTAAGTCGGACGAATTCTCTTCCGAGTGAACTGTTATCTCGGATGATTTGACTACTTTATACACAAGTCCCGGAGCTGTCAGAACACTGTTTAGCAGTTTCCATACCCCTGACTACTTCAGAAAGCATGGAGAAAGAGATCGTGCAGTTTACCAAACTCAGAAGATATCAGATCTTTAGTGATTGCTTTGTACTCAACGGTCAAGATGACCTCAAAGAAATCAAGGACAACAATCAAGGGTTGTCCTTGATTCCCTCCTTGCACTATATATTTTGTAGTTAGTCTTTTGTATTCTATGTCCACTGTTTCGCATGGTAAGAGATAACTTTGAAAGCTAATACAACAGTAGTGCTTGGATACTCTCCTTGTTGACATTACATGCTTTGTTATTTACATGCAACGGTGAGGATTAGTTCAACATAGAAGATTAATCTGATTTCGCCTTTTTAATCTTAAACAAGTAATCTTGTAAGGTTATCAAGAGAGTAATAACCATGATCCAACACAATCCTTGTTATTCGATGATGAGTCTCTCCGGCCCTTTGATCTAAATCTATAATACTAGCAACAAATAAGTAATGTAGCTGCGTTTGGATATCAAACCTTCCAGCAATTTCTTGGTAAGTACTGGTGATGATGAAATCAGCTGAATTCATTGCTATCATATCAGCTGTGAATTGACAGGAAAAATGATATTTTGCTTCCAACTGCTTCCATTTTAGGTCCGAATCTTCGTATTTAGCCTTTGCTAAGGCATGTGCAATTGTTCCCTGTGAATTCATAAAAATGTATCTATTAGTGTCATCATCCATACACTGTACTTTCTTAATTATATTGAAGGAAAACCAGTAAAAAAAAATACATCAACACTAACCCCTTTTTATACTAAAGTAAAAGTGCAACCCAATACTCCTAAATAGGGAACCAAATCAAATTTATCAAACTCTTACCATTCTAGATAAGAATACCAAATAAACAAAGACACCAATACTTATCTTGACCTAAATAATAAAATAAATACCAAAAATAATCCTCTTCTGTTTCAAACATATCTGCTAACCATTCAAGATTAACCCCATTAATTACACATACCAAAGTGGTTCCAAGCTTTTTAGCCATGAGAGATGCAACCAGGCTTCCATCAGTGTAGTTTCCAATAATAAGATCCGGTTTCCCTTCCATGATTTCTATTATTTTTGCACTTGCATCCTGTTAGTCTTAGTTTAAGTATTAGTATCCCATAAAAATATATTTCTGAAAGCAAACACAACCAAAAATCAACTGATTAACATGCCTGAGTAAACTTTTCAAGGTATGGATAGATATCACGCCGTGACACCCATTTACGAAGAAAGCCATTTTCAGTCCTAAATGGGACTCTAAGAATGCATGAATGTTTCGTTTTAAGAATTGGTTCCAACACCTGATTACATTTGGTCCCTTTGGCATCAGGTAGAAGTCGAGTCACCTGGTTTCAATCAAAAAAATGAAAAATAATGATAAGTAAAACATCTTATACATTACAATCTGTAACATGAAACATGCAGATCTTATTCTTATGGTCTTACCACAATAATCTGAGGCTTAAAGGTAAGTCCTTGCTGCTTAATCCTAAGTAACAGTTCCTCTTCCAAAGCCACAACTTGATCCAAAACATAAACTACTTGGCCTCCAGTATCAGGCAAGCCAAGAACATTGGATTGACCAAAATACCCATGAATCGAGAATATAACAATATTGAATATATTTGGAACCCTACTAAAGAAGGCCTCTAGGTTTGTAGGGTCCGGTGCTTGAAGAACCTCCAACAAAAACCCAAATGTTTCCCTAACCCTTTCTGCATTATCTCCCCATCCCTTCTCGAATCCCCATTCTTTAAATCTGTATATATATATACATCATGCATGCTCTTGTGTTTAATTAGCTAGGTAGAATAAATAGTTTAAATAAAAGTATACGTAAAATCACAGATTTAAACTTTAAACCTTAATTCAAAGCTTTGGTATGGCGTATCATTTGGCATTGACAGAAAGGGAGGTGTGAGCCACTATTAGAGCCGCTTGAAGTTTTGACACTGTGTTCAGGTTGTCATTTATCATAAGTTTCTGCACGTATGATTTTGAAAATGTTACAAAATTACCAAGTGAAATTTTTTCTTTTTGTAACTAAACTATATTAAGCTAAAATCTTTAAATTCATACTTCTCCTTGATGATTTAATGAGAGTAGGTACTCAACGAGCAACTGTAACTGGCTGCCAGATTTAGCATGAAGCTTAGAAGTGATAAACTTTGATGTGAGGTTAACTCCATTTCCAATCGAAGAAGATAAGTTCATGGAAGGCAAATTAAAATCCATTGCTCCAAAGTCGATCTCCAATGCATTTTCATCATTATCCCTGAAAGATTTGAACATTGTTTGCGTGGATACAAGGTTTTAACCAAAGGGTCAACTATACGCATGCCACGTCAAAATCTAATGTCACGACGCTTTCAAACAACCTCCCACCTCTATTTTTAGAGCATTCACAGCCCGTTTGGTATAATTTATGTGAATGTAGTCCTTAAAATTTAAGGTTTAGTTGTACGTTGTTGTGAGTGGATAAGAGATAAACTATATTGAAAATTTGTATATTTAACAAAAAAAATTATAAATTCTGTAAAATTTGAGGTTTGGTTGTGAGTGAAAGAGAGAAGAAATGATATAAAAATGTATTATTTAATTATAATTGTGAGTGAAAATTAAGAAAAATAATAATAATAAATGTATAAATTAATAAGAATATGGATAAGAGTATTGAGGTTTTCATCATAAGAAAATCATTCTTATGTAGAGATTGCATGGTAGCTTCCTATTTTTAAATAGTTGTTCCAACTAAATTTGATTGGCGTTTGAATCTAATTTGACCACAGGAATATATACGTAGTGTGAGATTAGATTTGGTGGCCCGTATTTGCAAACCCTAACCACAAAATTCTTTCATATGTACCATGCATCATTAACGATCATTTCCTTGAACTTCAAGTAATCGGTGCAAGTGATCCCATCAACCCGTAGATCATTGGAGTTGACTTTAACAAACTCCCAAAATCCAATATTTCGTCTTATAGCAAAAGCAACATATGGAGGGACAATTGCAGCTTCCTTTGAGATTAAATTAAAGTCACAACATTTCTTCTTTTAAAACAAGATACATGTTTACGGGAATAGATAGATTTGGGAAGGTTTATTGGTGAACACCTAAAAGATGGGTAACTGAAAACCAATCTATTTTCTTCTATATTAATTATGTTTCACATGTAAAGTGTTCTAGTGTACATGTAAAATAACATTAATTAATTATCTCTAATACCAAACAACATAAAATTTTGGTTTTCTTAAAAGATAATGGGTTTTTAGATTGGAAATAGATTAATTCCCTCGTTCCTCATTTTTCTTCTATATAACACCCAAAAGACAGGGAATTGGAAAACCAATCTATAATTTTCTATATAAATTATGTTTTATATGGGAAAAATGCTAGTTTACGTATAAAAAAAACATTAAATCATCATCTCTAAAAACAAATCTCTAAAAACAAACAACGTACCATAAAATTTAGATTTTCATAAAAGATGATTGTTTTTTAGATTGGTTTGTAGACCCCTGTTTTTCGGGTGTCCCCAATAAACCCTCCCCTAGATAGATATAGACCTGAGTTGGGCACAAGATGTAGCCCAGGGTGCCTTCCAAGAGCTGAGCCTTTTCGTCCTTGTCCTTAATGACCGTCTCCATTTCTTGCATCAAATGGTGGAGTTTCATCATCCGTTTTCCTTTTTCTACATATTTTATAAAACATTTTTTCATACGATATTTGTCGACTTCCGTATTAGACTGTTTCATAATGGAATTTGAAGAAGCTTCCATATATGATATGATATATCAACTCTTTGATTAGATGTTAAAGAATTTAGACTCATGCGACAACTAATTAAATATTAGATTTTATTTCATTTTGAAATTTAATCATTAGAATTTTGATTGCTCTCATTGTGGTTTTCGGATATGGATGATGAGGGCTAAAAGAAAATTGGAGTTACACTTTAAAAAGGAAAGAACTTTGGTTGTCCTGGGGACAGTTTGATTCTTAATTTCCTAGCGAGGACATAACTATTACAAATTACAATGGCAACCTAGAGGATTTGGTATAGGGATGATAGTTGGAGGCTTGAATTTTTCCATGTGATGAGTTTCCTTGTTGGTGATGTTTCTGGGTGAGTCTGCAATGTCAAATCTACTATAAACGGTTACATTCCCATATAAGAAAAGCCCACTCGAGTATTTGGAATAGTCCAAATGCCATTCAAAAAAAATAACTTAACTAATACCATCGAATGATAAAAAAAATTGAGATTCATAAGTTTACTTGTGTTGTCTAGAACGAGTTTTAGACATTTTTTTTGTGACGAAAATCGCACTTTTTTAACACTACACTTCTATAAAATTTATGCCACGAAAAATATAGTGTGTCTGTGACATTCATGTTTTTATAACATTTGTTACAATTTCGGACTTCCCAACGAAAGTTATGCAACAAAGTAGAATTGAAACAGTTTTGACTCACATGAGGGGATAGCTAGATCCTAAAAAGCCCACCATAGTACAAAGCAAATTACATCAGATTCTGAAAAGAAAACATGCATCACTCGTCCCAAGCCACTGATTTTTTCGAATGATCACTGAAAATGCGTGAGCGGTAGATCGTCTACGTAATCGTATCGAAATCAATGTAAAACGAGTAATCACATGAGAATAAATAGAAAGAGACTTGGATTAGACCACAGAGAACCACAGAGTACACAAATAGGAAGTAAAGCTCAAACCTTCTCAGTGTCCCAATTACAACACAAGACAAACTATATATACTAGAGCTAAACCTGATGGTCCGAACCTCAGGTTCGGACAAGTTCGGACTTGTCCGAACTCGGAGTTTGCTACAGGTTCGGCCAGCATCATTCTTCCATGATTTGTCTTGTATTTGATATTTCACATGACGATCAGGAACCAGATATTAACAAACTCCCCCTCGGCATGTGCAATATCATCTTCTACTTAAAAACTTGTATCTCGTATTTTTAATCAAACTCTTCCTCTTCTTTGACGATGAGTTCAATCTTGAATACTTGATATAGCATCGTGTGTAATCTCTTTATCAACAATCTTCAGAAGACTTGAAGTTTTGATGTTCTCTTGCCACTTAGAAACATGCCAACATAAATAATCTTAGCGCAAAACATTTTTTCGAGACTCCAAGATATTTTGATTTTGAAATTTGATTTCGTATTCCATGTTGATCAATCGAAAATAAATCAGAAACAAAATCTTTTTGGCTTTTAGAAATTTTATATCAAAACACACCTAAAATCTTTTTGATATTATCTGATATGAAATGTAAATGCAATACAGAATCGAACACTATTTTTGTCTTTTGCGAAAAAAATCGCGACTTGGGATCATATTGGACATAACATGCTGAACTACACTTCAATTTCGATTATTGTAACACATAAGCCATGTCCATTGCAGATATAATTTGATCCAACTTTAAACTCAGGCAGAATCATACTCATAACATCTGGATATGTTAAAGCATTAATTGTATTTGCATTGACCAGTGTACCCCACACTATCAGACATACTCAGATATACTTTGTTTATCACATTTTTGTGATTTCATTTGTGATTTATCACATAATGATTGTATTCATGATATAGTCAACTGTGTTCCATGCATAAAGAAATAAGAATGTTAAATCGTCTACCTTAAGGTCGATCTTTCAATACGCAGATAAGGCCTCGGATTTAACAAAATAAGAAAATAAAACAAGTTGAAATTGTATAACCCAACAACAATCAGGTCCGTCTTGTGGATACGCAGAGAAAATCCGATGAGTTATACGAAACACCAATGAAAATAAAGCAGAACGTCAAACGAACAACAATCAGGTCGATCATTCGATACGCAAATAAAGTCCGATCGTTTGACAAAATAAAGAAAATCAAACAAGTTTAAATATTTGCAAAATGAACACATGTATACACAGTGACTTCTCATTTTATTTTTCACATATCTTTTTCTTGATATATCGTGAGATATGCATCAAGATGTTGTCCACTAGATCAAGCATCAGATTTAGTATATATCACATTTGAATACTTTCTGATTTGCCGAGCCTACCTTACACATCGATCAAATGGTCTTTGTTTTGGTCAAAAATTCACTTGGGAATCCTGTATTCCAAACTTAGATTGTGAGGTAGAGTGCTTAATGATCGAATGGGTAAGTAATCCAAGTTAGGATGGTGACACGATGATTTAGCGAGGAAAACTCCAGAATCCTTCGAGTTGCCTCTGGGAATCCTGGATAAAAACCTCGGGAGCCGGCCGAATAGCCGCCTCCTAGTCAATTTTATTGATAACGAAACGAAGAATTACAAGGGGTTGGAGGTTTGATCGATCAGAGCTAAGTGTTACAGTGTTTGCAGTGGTAATCGAACTTTGGTAAGTGTTGTGTGTGTTCCTACTGATCGAATCCTCGTTTATATAACAAACTAACTACTAACTAACTATCCGGGATTCTCGGGATCTCTTCTCCCCATTTCTCTTGACCGTTGAAGGAGGTTCGACCCACTCTACCACGTGCAAGCTAGTTAAGACCGAGTCTTCAGGAGGTAGTTAAACTCTTTAACGTTCCTGAAAACAAATAAAACACATGGCAAAAATAAGGGTTAGTCGATAATAAATATTCAGGATACCTGACTGGACGGGATTCCCAAACTGTAGCGAGATTCCTGATCTTATGTAGCTTTTCTGTGAGCATCCTGAAATCGACCCCTAACAATTGCCCCCGAATCTCGGCTGCCTGTGGATAAGATTTACAGCTGGCGAGATTCGTTTAAACCCAGAAGTTCACGGCGTGTAAACGGTAAAGTTGGTTGCTGATGGGACGTTTTTCACGGCTTCCCATTGATTAGATAGGTCTTTACTTTTCCTTTAAATATTAGCTAGTTTCCATAAGAATCCTTCACTCCTCATAATATCGAAACCCTTCGAGCTTCTTCACCGTCGCAGGTTAGTTTTCTCTCTTCCGATCTTCTTCTTCTTTTTGCTTTTCATAACCCCGTCAATGGCGAAGAAAAATACTCGTTCCGCCGCTTCTTCTTCCTCGACGGACATCGAGGATTTCGTCGATCAAGGGATTCTTCCTTACAATGAGGAAGAAACCTGCAATTTCTCTGACGGCGATATCCGGCTGTTGAAGGAGTCCGGCCTTTTTCCGCGATCGGCGGTCATCCGGAGGTTCGATTCCCGGTTGAAAGCCGATTGCATGTCCACAACCTGGGTTTGCTTTCTCTACTACCCTTTTCTTCTCGGAATGTCCTACCCTTTTCCGGCCATTGTAAACGAGTTCTTCAAAATCACCGGCCTCTCCTACTCCCAAACAATGCCGATGGTATGGAGGATTCTTTTCTCCCTTGACAACTTGAACAATTCCCGGAAGCTTGAGATGGGGATTCCTGAAGTTTGTGCTGCCTACAACTTGAGAACCCACGGGTTCAGTCGCTTCGTCCTTCAAGCCCGTTCTTCCAATTCCCAATTGATTCCTCGTGCGTCACACAATGACCACGACTGGAAAAGAAAATTCTTCTTCGTCAAACGTGAATCCATCGTTGGGGGTGATTTATTGCCGATGAAGTGGGTTTTGAAGGGTAGGAAACCGATTCACACACTGTATTTGAATTTCTTTGAATCTTTCTAATGAGTTTTTCATGTTTCTTGCAGCTCCCAAATTTTCTGATCTTGTTGAAGTGACCGATAAAGCTGTAGAGAAGACTGCCTCTTTCCTGGAAATCCCACCTGCTGAGAGAACCTTCGCCATCGAGAGTGCCAACAGCGAGCAAAGCTTCTCAATCGACCACTCAGAAGCCGTCATGTCTGGTACGTATTTGAACTTCTCAAGTATATGTTTTGAATTGAGCTTCCTAGTTCTGACTGCTTTCTTTCTTTCATGCCAACAGCTCCCAAGCCTGCAACTGGATTCTCCCTGGACGACCTGACTTCCTACCTGGATGTGAAGGAGGAGAAGCCTGAGCCCCAGAGCAGCATCCGGCCTCCCGTTACCAGGGCCAAAACAGCTTCCTCCAGCAAGAAGAGGAAGGGCTCGGAGGGTACTGTGTTCTTGGAGAGCTTTGATGGACTGAGCCCCGCGGAGACTAGCAACAAGCTTCTGAGCCTGCACACAACGACAAAACTGGTAAGTGTAAACATAGGATTCTCATACCTTAGCGGCATCCGGCAAACGGCTGAGATTCCTAATTGATTTCACTGTCTCTCTTTCACAGGGCATCGAGCAGCTTAACGCTGCGTGCATTGAGGCTGAGACCAGGCTGGCGGTGGTCCAAAAGAAGCTTGATGAGGCAAGGGACACCATCCGCATCCAAGGGGAGATAGCTGAGGGCAAAACCCGCCATTATGAGCACAAGATAAGGGAGCAGGAGCTGAGGTTCCAGGTGGCTGCGCAGAAGGAGGATGCTATCTCGAAGCAGTCGGCTGCTCGCAGCGTGCTCCAGGCAATGCTGAAGATGGCAGCAGAAGCTCATGCCGAGGGGTTCACTTGCTCAAAATGGACGGTGGATACCTGGAAGCTATCCTTGGAGAAGCTGGAGAAGGCTGGGAAGCCGGCCAGTGAGGATGAGCCGCCTGTGACTGAAGCTGCTGGTGCCGATGCGGGTGAAAAGGGGAAGTCTGGAGAGAAGGCAGACGAAGAAGATGCTGGCGGGAAGCTGGAGGTTCCCGAGAAGGCGATGGGCGATGAAGATAATGCAACGGTCTGAGCCCTCTTTTTTAGTCTGTAGTTTGTTTTTCTGGTGGTGTGGATGTCTTCAAACAATTTCTTTTCCTTGTCTTTGCTGAAACAATACTAGAACAAGTAACAACAATGGTTGGGGATCCTGGTGGAGGGATCTTGCAGTTTGCAAGACGAAGCCAGGGTTCCCAACAAGCTTTTGACCTCTGAGCTTCCCAAGGGGAGGGATCCTGAGGTTTTCAGGACGAACCTTGGGGAGCTCAAATCCCGTTTGAATATGTTGATAATATGACTGTATTTTGATTACTTCGAATGTGTTTTGTATTTACTTTACATATTTCCAGAAATTTGAAACATAGTTAGTAACAAAAATTCATATAAGTCAATCATCAATTTCGTAGTGAAGTTTAAAATTTTCATAGGATTAAGGTCAATTAAATCAAACAAACATAATATTCTGACCTTTAGAATCTTCCTTAGACAATAATCTCTATATAGTCGAGAATCCTATCAGGAATCCTCACAGGGATCCTAACAGGTTACCTTATAGGATTTTAGACCGTTGCTTTCAGGATTCTGACAAGAATCCCATTCATGTTGGAACTTGTGATCTTGGGAAGACCTTTCCTCAGGATTCTAACAGGAATCCTGATCAGAAAATAGAAGGATCTTTTCATCATACAGCTTCAGAATCCTAACAGGAATCCTGACCAAGTACAACCTTTTGAGCATCCTGCCTTTAAACCTGTAAGGCAAAATAAAAAGGATCCTGGTATAAAACCAAGGATGAAGTTATTAACATACTGGGGTTACACCCGGGATTCTTGGGACTAAGCCAAAACTGGGGACAAGCCCGATAAACTGGGGACAAGCCCATACGTAAGTGACATGTAAATGCCAAAACCTTAGATAATTCGTGAGGATAGCACGTCTGCTATTACTTGAGAATCCGCCCACTGGCGAATAACGAGCGCTCCTGGCGATTCTTAGAAAAGGTGGAAACCTTTTAAACCTTAGTTAACACGTAAGCGTTAAAAACCTTGAGAATCCTCCCAGCAGCCTCCAGTGACAAGATTGTCAGCCACCCGTTAGAATGGACTGGTCCGGCCACCTTGAGCATACTGGTGGACAACGTGCGCTCCTGGCGAGGGTCGTGCGCTACTGGCGATTACCCAAACGTAGGAGAGGAGTCAGCCTCTCAAACCTTCGAAGGTATGCGGGATTACCTTAAGCGTAGAAGAGGTGATCAGCCTCTAACTGGGGATATACCCAAAAATACTTCAGTTAGGATTCTCAAAATCTGCAAAACACTCAACACTCGGTGAGGGGTGGGTGTTAGCTTAGCTAACACCACTCCGATGCCTAAGTCAGTAATGTGTCATAGGAATAATAAAAATGAATTAAAATAGGATTAGTATGTGTACCTTATATCATTTGAACAGTGAGGATCCTTGAGATTCTGCCTGGGATTCCCATTGGGATTCTCACATAAAATAGGCTTTGAGGTGGATGGCATTCCAAGCTCTTGGCAGGGGCTCTCCTTCCATATTCACCAGACGGTATGCTCCCTTACCTTCTTCAGAATCTATAAGGTAGGGACCTTCCCACTTGGGTGCTAACTTCCCATCAGCAGGATTAGTGGTATTCTGAAAAGCTTTCCTCAAGACCAAGTCACCCACTTGGAATCTTCTCAGCCTAGTATTCTTGTTATAGGATTTTGCTATCCGCTGCTGGTAAGACGCCATCCGGATTCTGGCCATGTCTCTGAGCTCCTCAACTGTTTCGAGATCCTGAAGAAGATTCTGATCGTTGGTTTCAGGATCCTGGCAGCTGACTCTGGCTGTTGGAAGTACCATTTCTGTAGGGATTACAGCTTCTGCCCCAAACACTAATGAGAATGGCGTTTGGCCAGTAGCATTCTTAGGTGTGGTTCTATCCGCCCAAAGGACAAATGGCAGCTCCTCAGCCCACTTTCCTTTCTTGGAACCCAGCTTCTTCTTGAGATTGTTGATTATGATTTTGTTACTGGATTCTGCCTGTCCATTAGCTTGAGGGTGGACAGGCGTTGAAGTGATCATCTTAATGCCCCAGCTTTCACAAAAGCTTGTAGTTCTCTTGCCGATAAACTGGGAGCCATTGTCGCATATGATTTCCGCCGGAATCCCAAATCTGGTGAGGATATTCCTTTTGATAAATGATATAACCTCTTTTTCTCTCACTTGTACGTAGGCTTCTGCTTCGATCCATTTGGAGAAGTAATCTGTCATGGCAAGCATAAACACCTTTCCTCCAGGAGCTTTGGGCAGCTTACCCACAATATCCATGCCCCACTTCATGAATGGCCATGGGGATACTATAGGATGCAGATGCTCAGCCGGTTGGTGGAGGATATTGCCATGCCTTTGACAAGCGTCACATTTCTGCGAGAAGCTTGCGGCATCCTTCTTCATGGTTGGCCAATAATATCCGAATCTGAGGACCTTCGAGAACAGCGCCCTGCCCCCAGTATGGTTCCCACAATCTCCACTATGGATGTCTTCAAGCACCTCAAGAGCTTCCGACTTTTCCAGGCACCTCAAATAGATACCTGCAAGAGATCTTCTATATAGGATATCATTAATAATAGTATAGGGTACTACCTTTGTGCGAAAAGCTCTGGGGTTTTCACCCTTGGGAATCTCCCCATCTCTGAGATATTTCCTGATTGGGTAAGTCCAGGATTCCTGAGTATTCTCGGGATCCTCAACGTCTGCTCCTGTGTTGTGGTCGACAGCCTGAGCTTCCTGTCGATCTATCGCCGGCGTCAAGATGTGAGTTATTGGAATCTTGACATCCTCAGGGATCCTGAGAGATGAAGCCAAATTCGCCAAAGCGTCGGCTTCCGCATTATCTTCTCTTGGGACCTGCGAAATGTTAAAATTTTCGAAAAATAGAGATAGTTTTTTAACAATTTCAAGATACTTGATCAGATTCTCCCCTCTCACTGCATAAGAGCCATTAAATTGGTTAGTCAGTAGAAGGGAATCAACGAATACTTGAATGGACAGGATTCCCATATCTCTAGCCAGTTGCAGTCCAGCAATCAAGGCTTCGTACTCGGCCTCGTTGTTGGTAGCCTGAAACTCGCAAGATATAGATAGAGGTATTATGTCCCCTTGTGGCGATTTTAGCAGGATTCCCAGTCCAGTTCCTCTGACATTTGAGGAGCCATCAGTGAAGAGAATCCAATCTTCTTTGAGCTTCTCAAGCTTTTGGACTTCTTTTTTAGCTTCCGGTTCTATGTCGCTGCTGAAATCCGCCACAAAGTCAGCTAATGCTTGGGATTTGATTGCAGTTCTTGGTTCATATTTGATGTCGTAGGCACTCAGCTTGACTGCCCATTTGGCCATCCTGCCTGACATCTCCGGCTTCCTGAGAACTGACTTAATAGGATAGTTAGACATCACAATTATAGTATGCGTTTCAAAATAATGTCTAAGTTTAGTGGAAGCCATTATAAGAGATAAAATTAACTTCTCAAGATAGGAATACCTGGATTCTGCGTCTAGCAGAGTTTTACTTACATAATAGACCGGATGCTGCTGACCTTGGTGGTTTTTTACTAAGACAGCACTTACTGAGCTTCCGGATACAGCGAGATATAAGTATAGTGGCTCCCCATCTTCTGGTTTCATCAGGAGTGGAGCTTCTGATAGGTACTCTTTTAGGCTTCTCAGGGCTTCTTCATGTCTATCAGTCCACTCGAAATTCCTGTTCTTTCTCAGAATTTCATAAAAGTCTTTGCTTTTCTCTGAGGATCTCGATATAAACCTGTTGAGTGCTGCAATCCTTCCTGTCAATCTTTGAACTTCCTTTATGTTTGAAGGGGATTTTAGGTTGAGGATTGCTTTAATCTGCTCAGGGCTTGCTTCGATTCCCCTTTCGGTCACCATGTAACCCAAGAACTTCCCAGCTCGCACCCCAAAGTGGCACTTGGAGGGGTTGAGCTTCATATTGTAGTGGTCAAGGATGTCGAAAGCGGTTTTGAGATCCCTGACATGGTCTTTGGCCTTTTTAGATTTCACAACCATGTCATCAATGTAAACCTCCATCGTGTCCCCTAGTTGTTCCTTGAACATCATGTTGACGAGCCTCTGGTAGGTGGCACCTGCATTACGTAAACCAAAAGGCATAGCAGTGTAACAATATATACCTGTTGGGGTTATGAAGGCCGTATGCTCCTGATCTGAGGGTTCCATTTGGATTTGTTGGAATCCTGACGAGGCGTCCATAAAGGTGAGCATCTCATGTCCTGCTGTGGCATCCACCATTGCGTCTATGTGGGGAAGTGGAAATGGATCTTTCGGACATGCCTTGTTCAAATCTGTGTAGTCAACACAGACTCTCCATTTCCCGTTCTTCTTTTGAACCACCACTACATTGGCTAACCATTTGGGATACTTGACTTCCTTGATCATTTTTGTTTTGAGAAGCTTATCGACTTCTTCTTGAATTATTGCGTTCGTTTCGGGGGCGAACTTCCTTCTCTTCTGCTGTATGGGCCTGAAAGAAGGATCCAAACCAAGTTTGTGAGTTATAACATGTTTAGGTATACCTGTCATGTCTTCATGCTTCCAAGCGAAGGTAGGCCTTCTGGCTTTGAGAAGCTCAATCAACTTCTCTTCAACATCTTCTGGGATGCTGGATCCAATGAGCACCTTGATCTCAGGATTCTCGGGATCTAATTGGACTTCTTTGACATCGAGCTCCCTGTCTTCCTGCTCTTGGGGTGCTCTTTTCTGTAATTGCTATCCTTTCGTCACTTTTGTTGAGTTCTTCATGGAGGTTGAGTAGCAGTTCTTGGCTTCCTGCTGGTCGCTTTCAATCCTGACAACTCCCCATGGTGTAGGAAGCTTGATACACTGGTGGTATGTAGAGGGAACTGCCTTCATCTCATGAATCCAAGGCCTGCCAAGAATAATATTGCAACAGGAGAGGGTATCTATAACACAGAATTTTTGCATACAATTTACTCCCTCTATATATACTGGTAGTTTAATATCTCCAACTGTACTCTTGGTTTCTCCGCTGAAACCCACCAGGACTGAGGATCTTGCCACAATTTCGGATTCCGGGATGCCCATCTTCTTGAGCACATCTAGACGAATTATGTTGACAGAGCTCCCGTTGTCAATCAGGATCCTGCGCACAAAGTGGTTAGCGATATATAGAGTAACTACAAGGCTGTCATGGTGGGGATCCTGAACGTGAGAGCGGTCGCTCTCATCAAAGGATATAGTCTTTTCCTGTGTCAGGGTGGAAGTCCGGACAGGTCTGGATCCCTGTTCAGACTTAGATTCTTTAGCGTGCTTCTTTGCTGAGGAATACGAGGTGCCACAAATATCTGAGCCTCCTGATATGAAGTTGATGATTTGAGCATCCTGTGGTGGAGAGGCTGCTCTTTGAGGGGCTTGTTCAGCTTCCTGAGTTTTGCTTCTCTTTCTACCCAACAACTCTTTGAGATGCCCTTTGTTGAGTAGGTAGCTGATTTCTTTCCTGAGTGCAATGCATTCATCTGTCAGATGACCGAAATCCTCGTGATAGGCACACCACTTCGATTTATCTTTCCAGGATGCCTGCTTGGTATCCTTCCTGGGCCATCTTGCTTTTTCACCTAGATCCTGCATGGCACACATTAAACCACCAATGTCAACTGAAAAACAGTATTCAGATACCTTGGGGTATTCCTCATCATCGTCATCTTGATCCACGGCATTAACTCTTTGATTATCCTGCTTGGAATATGGCCTGGATCTGTACGGTTTCCCAGGGGATTCCGATTTCTTGCTGTTGTGATCATATTTGGGGATATCCAGTCTTTGGTGAATTTTCTTGTCGTCTTCCAATCGGATGAACCTTAAGGCTCTGCTTCGAACTTCGTCAAGGTTCCTGCAAGGAGTCATGACAAGATCGTCGTAAAAACGGGAATCCCTTCGGAGTCCCATCTTGAAGGCTTCAACCGCGGCTGCCATATCCAGGTTGGGAATCTCCAAAGATTCTCGTCCGAATCTGGCAATGTATTCTCTGAGCGGCTCGTCTGATTTCTGGACTATCCTGTATAAATCACCGGTTAGTTTCTCAAAGGTCCTGCTACAAGAAAATTGACTGTTAAACATATTAACCAAATGAGAAAACGAAGTAATAGTGTTGGGAGGAATGCTCAGTAGCCATTTCATGGCTGGTCCTGTTAAGGTTGAACCAAAGCCTTTGCATAGACAGGCTTCTTTGATTTCTATTGGAATGGGATTGATTTCCATGCGCTCCCTGTAATGTGCCACGTGCTCTTCAGGATCTGTGGTTCCATCGTAAAGCTTCATGCTTGGAGTTTGGAAACGCTTCGGGATCTCCACTTGGGAAATCGGCCAAGCAAATCTGGAGATCTTGTGGCTTTCCAAAGGAACCTCAGGAATAGGCTTCAGGATCCCTGGAACACTTGATATCATCTCTTTCAACTTCTGGAGCTCCCTAGCGATACTTGGATGAATACCTGCATCATGAGGAGCACCCTGGTTAGAAACGATAGGAATTGAATTGGACATATTACCTGGGCCAGGATTCTGGATTGGAATCCTGGGACTGTAGCCATAGTTCGCTGGGATGCTCGGCTCTGTAGTGGCTGCTGTTTGCATGGGGATGAAGTCACCATCATGCACATCTGAGGAGCTAGTCTTGAAAACTCCTGCAGATACAGAAGGGTTAAAATATTGATATCCTTGGGGGTTCTGGCTTGGATTCCCAGCAGAAAAAGGATATCCTTGAGACGGCGAGGCTGAGGATCCCGACAGTGGTGGAATCCAAGGACCCTTGTAGCGTGACTGTGAGGATTCTGGTGGGACAGCTCCTGAGAATCCAGCAGTACTCTCTGCATATCCAGCGGCCTGAGAAGTCATTGTAGGGGCTGTAGTGAAGCCTGTAGTTGATTTGTAACCGTAGCGTGCCGGATCCGAGGATCCTGACGCATTGAAGTCAAGATGCCTGGGAAACAGAGGACTTTGTTCCTCCACAGGTTTCTTAGACTTCTTAAGCTGCTCGATCTCCTTCATCGCCGTTTGGTTGGTCTTCTCTTGCTGATCCATTTGACTTTTTACCTGCTTAATCAAGGAAAACAAATCATTGTTAGTGATAACGGGATCAACAGATTGAACCTGGGATCCTGTGAAGACAGGATAGTCAGTTTTTCTCGGCTGCTCGTCCACTTTCTTCTGTCGGTCATTGGTTTTCTTCTGGCTTCCTGGAGCGGAAGGAAGAGGAGGAATGGAGGACGATGTAGAGGCCGAAGCAGATTTTTGTAGGTTTGACATCTTTGGGATTGGAGATCAAACGAAGTGAACAAAGTATGAAATTTTTGGTAAGATTAAGCACCACTTGCCCCACGGTGGGCGCCAAACTGTTTTGGTCAAAAATTCACTTGGGAATCCTGTATTCCAAACTTAGATTGTGAGGTAGAGTGCTTAATGATCGAATGGGTAAGTAATCCAAGTTAGGATGGTGACACGATGATTTAGCGAGGAAAACTCCAGAATCCTTCGAGTTGCCTCTGGGAATCCTGGATAAAAACCTCGGGAGCCGGCCGAATAGCCGCCTCCTAGTCAATTTTATTGATAACGAAACGAAGAATTACAAGGGGTTGGAGGTTTGATCGATCAGAGCTAAGTGTTACAGTGTTTGCAGTGGTAATCGAACTTTGGTAAGTGTTGTGTGTGTTCCTACTGATCGAATCCTCGTTTATATAACAAACTAACTACTAACTAACTATCCGGGATTCTCGGGATCTCTTCTCCCCATTTCTCTTGACCGTTGAAGGAGGTTCGACCCACTCTACCACGTGCAAGCTAGTTAAGACCGAGTCTTCAGGAGGTAGTTAAACTCTTTAACGTTCCTGAAAACAAATAAAACACATGGCAAAAATAAGGGTTAGTCGATAATAAATATTCAGGATACCTGACTGGACGGGATTCCCAAACTGTAGCGAGATTCCTGATCTTATGTAGCTTTTCTGTGAGCATCCTGAAATCGACCCCTAACAGTCTTATGACTTTTTCATATATTTTATCCATGAGTCAGACATCGTCAGCCAATGTACCATCATTTCCCATTCATGTCTGATACAATTTCTCATTTTTCAATGTTTTTGGATTTTTCAAATTTCTCCCCCTAAAAATGACAACTCTATTTATAGATTTTCATTTTTACGATTTGAAAAAAAAAACACTATTTTTAAATTTTTCAAAATCAAACTCCCCCTCAAAATGAGACGGAGTGGAAAACAAATGAAAAATTGATCAACCAACACGAATACTTGAAGTTTAGCATTCTGAAAACAAAAATTGATTTTGGAAATTCAATTTAAGTTATCACAGAAATTTCACAATCATCAATTTTCCAATCACTGTTGGCCTTGGAAACAAATTTTGGTTTCCATATCATTGTAGACAATTTTTTTGAATCAGAACCTGAAATTTTTTCAACTGGCGTCTGTGGTGTGGACCAAAAGGACTTACTAGTTGATTTACCCTTTGGGGACCATGGTTCATCAAAAATTTGACCATTATTATTGTTTTGGCTAAAAATTACTTAAGTTAAATTAGCAAAGTTTGAACCAAATTTGAATGTGAGGTTAGGTGTCTCGAATTCAGATGTGAAAACAATTTGAAATAATTCTGGGACAACAGCAGAATTCCAGGGTCGAATAACTAAAATCCTGGGTAAAAACTTAGGTTTATTTATAAAATCAGTTGAGAAACTTTATCAACACAAATGTAACCAGAAATGTAAGTAGGAACACCGAGATTTTGACTAGGGAAAAGCCCTTAGCCCTTAGATGTCTCTAAGGCGCCGCCGGCATAAAAACCCCGGGTAGCGATAACACACGCTACCAATTTATTGATCACTGAAAAATCTTGAGTACAATGTGTTTGCAGAGAGAATAATACGAGAATACAATCAGTAAAGCTCGAATGAGCTGAAAATGAACGACTAAGGGTCCTATTTATAATCCGAGAGCTGCAATGACTCGTCCGATATTCCAGGGGTCTTCAACTGTTCTTCCGATATTCCAGGGATCCTCCTTCCAACGTCTCTTTCCGTTAGTTGACCGAGTTTCCAGCTAACTGACTTTGACCACGTGCTAAATGAGTCTTCAGCTTTCCTTATTCGACCGTTTGAGCGACTTTGTCAACCTGTTATCTTTTAGATAAAAGCACGAGATACGTTAGTAACGAAATCCTAGCATGCAGGGTCATATCCACATGCCGGGTCATTGTAAAAATAAAGGCAATCCTTGGATTAGATCATATAAGTGTAAAATAAAATTAAGGTAAACCTTCCCGTTTGATGTTAATCATCCTGGGTCATCGAACATTACCTGTCAACATCCAGGGTCATACAATTCCTAGGTAATACCTGCCCCTGGATTATTAGCCGAGAATTCAGGGTATAACAATTGCCCCCAAATTTTCGCAAGTGGATAGAACTTACAGCTGTGAAAATTTGAATTTTCGGGTCACATCACCCCTTATCTTTAATCGTGTCCGTTAATTTCGCATCCACGATGACACGTCTCGAGCGACCTCCCATCACCTCTGTAACTTCTCCTTTTCTTTAAATACTACCTTTAACCCCTCCTCTCTTTTCACACAAATTTCTCGAGAGCAAGGGTTTTCTTCCGACGCTTCCAGCTTCCGATTTTCTCCATTCAGGTAAACTTCTGCTCCAAACTTTTCCTTCATTCCCCGATCATGACCCGTAAGAAAATACGAGCAGAGACGACGGCTGAGGAGACTGGGATCGAGGATTTCCTCGATCAGTTTTACTTGCAAAGCCGAGCGCTCGAAGCTTGTACCTTCACCGATGACGACATAGCTGCATTGTTGTCGTCGGGCCTTTTCCCGGAATCCGCTGAGATCAGACCCTTCGACAAAAGGGTTCGATCAGATTTCTGTTCAAAGACCTGGGTCTGCTTTCCTTTTACTCCTTTCTCCATGGGTCTTTCTTACCCTTTCTCCGGCCTCCTGGCCGAGTTTTTCAAGGCCACCGGTCTTGCCTATGCCCAAACCCTACCTATCATTTGGAGGATCCTGGGTACCATCGATCGGCTGAACAATGAGTTCGATTCCCTGGTTGGTCTGCCTGAGCTGGCCCTGGGTTACGAACTCAAATCCCACGGCAACAATCGATTTCTGTTCAAGGCCCTGAGTAAAGAGGTTCAGATGATTCCTCGGGCTTCCTTTTTTGAGGAATGGAAAGGGAAGTTTTTCTTTGTCAAGAGGTCCACAATTCCAGGAGGGATGAGCCTTCCAGTTAGATGGAGAGTAGATGGTAGGTTTTTACCTGCATTAGGGATTAGGATTTTATTCTATTCAAATACTGACCTTGGATTTTTGTTCTGCAGTTCCTAGCTTAAGCTCCATTGGACCTGCAAATCCTGGGACGTTCGAGAGATTTGAAGCTTTCCTCAGCATCAACGAAGTGGACCGAGAATTCAGGACGGACCTCCACCAAGCTGCTTCATCTACCTCCCACAGCATGTCAAGTTGTAAGTATCTTGGTACTCTGCCTTTCGGACCTAGGATTTTCTCTGGATTCTGTTAATTTCTTATGTTTTTTCAGCTGCTGCCACTCCTGTCAACCTGGAAAACATTGATCTGGACGACTTTCTGCTAGGTGACTCCGAGCAAGACCTGCAAGTCATTACCTCTGTGAAGACCGAACCTATGACGGCTCCCAAAGCTCCTCCCTCCAGGACTTCTGGTACTAAGCGCAAGACCAGGGCCACTGCCACTGCTTCTGCTCCCGTTGTGCAATCTCTGGAGAACCTGGATGCCGCCGAGCTCCGTGCCCATGCCGAGGCCTCTTCCCGTCAAGTAAGTTAATCCTGGGTACCCCTGAATTTTCTACACGGTGAACAATTCAGGGTCATAAATGTTAATAGCATTACCTTCTCTTGCAGATTGCTAGCCGATTCGTGGAGATGATCTGGGCCGCTGAGAAGCGAGCCCAGGATGCTGAGGCTGCTGCTAAGAAGGAGGTTACTGCCCTGACCAAGGAGCTGAACTCGCTCAGGATAGTGGCCAACAAGAACCTGGGTCTAGTGCATGATCTTGAGAAGAAGGCAGTGGAGGCACGGGCTGCGCATGAGTCTGCCTTAGCCGCTAAGGGCGATGAAGGCAAGCTCATCGCTCGCATCTCCCTTTTCCAGTGCAGGTTGAAAATGGCGAAGGAGGCAAGGGATTTGGGGTTTCAGAACCCCAACTGGGATGTGTCCGACTGGGCAAAGAAACTGCGCAATTTAGGCGCCACCATCCCTGCAGGGTGTGACCCTGAAATCGGCCCTGGATCCAGCAAAAGCACCCCATCCAAGGGCTCTGCTGGCCACGCCATGGATATCGACCAGCCCAAGGGAGGAGAGCAGCCGACCCAGGACCCGAAGGCAGCAGAGAAGGCAGCGGAGGAGAAGGAAGCGAAGGAGGTGCCCCAGGATGAAGCTTGAAGAACAGGGGTCACCTTCTTATGTTTTGTGGTTCATGTTTGTTTGAAAACAATTTTATTTTTATGCATGTGATGGTATACCGGATGATGTTTCCCGGTATCTTTTGTTTGAGACAATGACCTACCCCTGGATGCGATATCCAGGGTCTTTTGACATGTCCCAGCCTGGGAAGTCCGGAGCTTTTCCGGGCCCAGGTTGGGTCTTATTAATATAACCGCTTTATTTACATACCTGTGTTTGACATACTTGAATGATATTTACAATGTATGGAATGGTTCTAGGGTTTACCTTGGTAATCCTGGGTTGCCCCCAGGATATTAGGATTCCTCGTAGCTATAGCAGACTTGTGAATGTTTCCTGTAATAGGAACATATCAATCAGAATTAACTAGACAAGGAGTTAATCTTCTTGGGCTTTGACCGTTATGACCCTGGATTAGATTAATAATCCTGGGCCACTAGGTAATCTTTGAATTGTTTCTGGGGTCAAGCCCTTAAATACTGGGGTCAAACCCGGTGCCGTACTGGCGAACTGGGGTCAAGCCCGGTGCCGTACTGGCGAATTCTAGGGACCACCTCAAGCCGTACTGGCGAACTAGGGTATTGCCTCGGGTGTCTTAAGTTGGTACGTTAGCACCAATCCGTCTTGAAAACGCGTTAATCGTTTTAAACCTTGAGAGATCCGCATATGTCCCTGGATTGCAAGGTTGCCACCAATGCTATCAACACGGATGATCTCACAATCCCAGGGTTTCATACTTGGATCACGTGCGTCTCGGGCGAGGCAAAAATTGCCAACGTGCGCTCCAGGCGAGGCGTGATAGCCCATATTCGGATGAAGGACGTATAATCCTTAAACCTTAGGAATGGGTTTAAAATTTACCCATACGGAAGTGAGATGGCCAATCCCAATACTTAGGAGAAATACATTTGTTGCATTTGACTTGGAGTACCTTGAGTATTCTTCGCTTCGTATGCCTTGAATTTCCGATCATCCTGCACCTTGAATACCTTGAATCCTGGGATACCCTGGATTTTAGGCAATCCGTCTTGCAAAACATAGATCTTAGCGAATTCAAAACATTAAATAACAAATTAAAAATGAAACGTAACACGTAATTAATATCAGAGACTAAATAATGAACGTAAAACACATAAGGAAAATGAGTAAATTGAGTGAGAAGAACTGACCTGAATTTCCATTGTGAAATTTCAGAATAGAACACATACCTGAGCAAGTGAATCCTGGGACAGAAGGCCTTACATGAAATATGCTTTGAGATGTATCGCATTCCAAGGTCTTGGCAATAGGTCTCCTTCCATACTAGACAGCCAATATGCCCCTTTACCAGCTTCGGAATCAATCAAATAAGGACCTTCCCACTTAGGGGCTAATTTCCCGTCTCCTGGATTTGTTGTGTTCTGAAACGCCTTTCTTAGGACCAGGTCTCCTACCTTGAATCTTCTGATCCTTACATGCTTGTTATAGGTCTTCGAAATTCTTTGCTGATATGCTGCCATTCTCCAAGCCGCCTGATCTCTCATCTCATCCAGGGTATCTAAGTCTTCAATCAGGGACTGGTCATTCAAATCCTGGGTCTGACCATTGATCCTGAATGTTGGGATCACCATTTCCGTCGGGATGACTGCTTCTGTGCCGAATACCAGGGAATATGGGGTTTGACCCGTGGCATTCTTGGAGGTAGTCCTATCTGCCCATAATGCCAAGGGTAATTCCTCTGCCCATCTTCCCTTCTTCTCCTTCAGTCTCTTCTTCAGGTTGTTTATGATGATCTTGTTGCTTGATTCAGCTTGGCCATTGGCTTGAGGATGTACTGGAGTTGATGTTATCATCTTGATGCCCCAGGATTCACAGAATCCTGTGGTCCTACCTCCAATAAATTGAGAGCCATTATCACAGACAATCTCAGATGGCACTCCAAACCTTGTCAATATGTTTCTTTTAATGAAGGATATAACCTCTTTTTCCCTGACTTGAACGTATGCTTCGGCTTCAATCCATTTCGAGAAATAATCTGTCATTGCTAACATGAATACCTTTCCTCCAGGGGCTTTGGGTAGCTTACCAACGATGTCCATCCCCCATTTCATGAAGGGCCAAGATGCTGGAATTGGATATAGAGGCTCTGCAGGCTGGTGAGGCACATTGGCGTGTCTTTGACATGCGTCACATTTCTGAGAGAAATCCAGGGCATCCTTTCTCATTGTTGGCCAATAATACCCCGTTCTTAGGATCTTGGACATCAGGGACCTGCCCCCTGTATGGTTTCCGCAATCACCCTCATGGATGTCTCTGAGCACTTCCTGGGCTTCATCCTTCTCCAAACATCTCAAATACGTACCTGCAAAAGATTTTTTATATAATATATTTTTTATAATTACATACCTGGCTACTCTTATCCTGAATGCACGGGCGTCTTTCTCAGTTTCTGGTATAGTACCATCCTGCAAATATTGAATAATCGGCCTAGTCCAGGATTCCTTAGTAGAATCCTGGGTACTGGATACCAGGGTCTCACCTAGTGTGTCAAAATCCTGGGAATCCATACCTTGGTCTATGGCCGGTGTTAGTATGTGAATAATAGGAATATGAGTATCTTCAAGTGTTTTGAATGCTGAACCTAAGTTTGCTAGTGCGTCTGCTTCAGCATTCTCTTCCCTTGGTACTTGTTGAATGTTTAAATTTTGAAAATCCTGGGACATTCGTTTTACCACTTCCAAGTACTTGACTAATTTCTCTCCTTTAGCTGCATAAGAGCCATTAAAATGGTTAGCTAAAAGAAGAGAGTCTACATATACCTGAATGTGTTGAATTCCCAGGTGTAATGCTAGGTGTAACCCAGCAATTAGGGCCTCATACTCGGCTTCATTGTTAGTTGCTTGAAATCCACATCTAACAGCCTGGGGTATCATGTCCCCCTGTGGCGATTTCAGTACTATTCCAAGGCCTGTCCCCCTGATATTTGATGCTCCATCAGTGAACAAGGTCCAGCACCCTGAATTTTCCTCTTGTTGAAGCTGCTGCAATTCATGGTCTGCTTCTTGTTGTATGTCGGTACTGAAATCAGCCACAAAATCAGCTAGAGCCTGAGATTTTATAGCTGTTCTGGCCTCGTAGATCAGATCATATGCACTGAGCTTCACCGACCACTTAGCCATTCGACCTGACATTTCTGGTTTTCGCAAAACAGACTTTATAGGATAGTTAGTTCTAACGTGAATTGTATGAGTTTCGAAATAATGTCTAAGTTTAGTAGATGCCATACATAGGGCTAATATAAGTTTTTCAAGGTGTGAGTACCTGGATTCAGCATCAAGTAAACTCTTACTTACATAATATATAGGGTGTTGCTGACCTTCTGCGTCTTTGGTTAGGACTGCACTTACCGTATTTCTGGACACTGCCAAGTACAGGGACAGGGGTTCCCCTGGATTAGGCTTCATTAACAAGGGTGCCGTGGATAAATATGCCTTCAAATCCCGGAAAGCTTTCTCGTGTTGCTCCTTCCATTCGAATTTCTTGTTTTTCCTCAGAATATCATAAAATTCCCTGCATCTTTCCGAAGATTTTGATATAAATCTGTTAAGGGCAGCGATTCTACCTGTAAGTCTTTGAACTTCCTTGGTGCTGGTTGGCGATTTCAGGTTGGCAATTGCCCTGATCTGTTCTGGACTTGCCTCTATTCCTCTTTTGGTCACCATGTATCCCAGGAATTTACCTGCTCCGACTCCAAAGTGGCATTTTTCTGGATTCAGCTTCATGTTGTATTTATCCAAGATATCAAAGGAATCCTTGACATCCTGGACATGGTCACTGGTGACCCTAGATTTGACCACCATATCGTCGATATATACCTCCATCGTGTCCCCCAGTTTTTCCTTGAACATCATGTTGACCAATCTCTGGTATGTTGCCCCTGCATTTTTCAGTCCAAAAGGCATAACTATGTAACAATATATACCTGTTGGTGTTATGAATGCTGTATCTTCTTGATCCTGGGGTTCCATTTGAATTTGCTGAAATCCTGAAGTTGCATCCATGAAGGTTAACATTTCATGGCCTGCCGTTGCATCGACCATGGAATCTATATGAGGTAAGGGGAATGGATCCTTTGGGCATGCACGGTTCAGATCTGTGTAATCCACGCATACCCTCCATTTACCATTCTTTTTTCCTACTACCACCACGTTGGCTAACCATCTGGGAAACTTGACCTCTCTGATCATCCCTGCTTTCAGTAATCTGTCCACTTCCTCTTGGATTATGGTGTTCTTCTCTGGCGCGAACTTTCTTCTCTTTTGATGTATTGGCCTGAAAGAATTATCAATTCCAAGTTTATGTGTAATAATAGATTTGGAAATACCTGTCATATCGCTATGAGACCAGGCGAAGGTTGACATTCTGGTCCTGAGTAGATTCACTAGTTGCTCTTCTATCGGCCCTGGGATATTCGTCCCAATATAGACCCTTTTCCCTGGATTTGAGGGATCTAGTTCAATAGCTTTGACGTCCTGTTCCCTTGCTTCCAAGGTTTCCCGGGCCTTCTTCTTTAATTGCTATGCTTGCCTTGGTTTAGATGATATCTTCATCGCCGTGGTGTAACATTCCTTAGCTTCTTGCTGATCGCTGTTGATTGTGATCACACCCCAAGGTGTCGGTATCTTCACACATTGATGATATGTTGAGGGTACAGCCCTGTTGTCGTGAATCCAGGGTCTACCCAGGATTACATTGTATCCTGATGGTGCGTCCATCACACAGAAGCGCTGGACCGAATTGAGTCCCTCTACATAGACTGGAAGCTTTACTTCTCCCAGAGTGTTCTTCGTTTCACCACTGAAACCCACAAGTACCGTGGATTTCGAGATGATCTCTGTGTGCGGGATTCCCATCTTGTTCAAGGCTTCTAATTGGATTATGTTTACTGAGCTTCCTCCATCAATCAGAATCCTTTTCACGACGATGTTGGCAATATGAAGAGTTATCACTAGCCCATCGTGATGAGGGTCTATGATGTTGTGTCTATCATCTTCTCCAAATGTAATTTCTTTGAGATCTGGCTGAATAGAGCTCTTCCTGGGTCTTTGGTCCCTGTCTGATTTTGATTCCTTGGCGTGTCTCTTTGCTGCAGAATAAGAAGTACCACAGATATCAGAACCACCAGAAATGAAATGAACTACCTTAGCATCCGGGGGTGGTGATGATGCTCTTTCGGGATGGTCATCGGAACGTCTATAATCCTGGGACCTTGCATCATTGTCCCTGGATTTTGGATTCTGTTCCCTGGATTTGTCCTTCTTCTTTCCCAATAGTTCCTTTAGGTAGCCTTTGCTGAGTAGATAACTGATCTCTCTTCGCAGGGCCATGCAATCTTCAGTTTGATGACCAAAGTCTTCGTGGTAGGCACACCATTTGGACTTGTCCTTCCACGTAGAGGGTTTATCGCTCTTTCTGGGCCATCTTGCTTTGTCGCCGAGATCCTGCATAGCATACATCACACCAGAAACATCAGTAGTAAAGCAATAGTCATTAAAAGAAGGATATTCTTCATCGTCCTCATCCTGTTCCACATTGTTCACTCGGCGCTCATCAGGCCTTGAGTAAGGCTTTGATCTTTGTGACCTGGGATGTGTGGATTCTGACTTTCTGCTGGAACTGTTGAATCCTGGGGAGGACTCATTCTTTCCCAGGATTTTCCTATCCTCCTCTAGTCTAATGAAGCGGAGAGCCCTGTGACGAACTTCATCCATCTTATGACATGGGTTCATGACTAGATCCTCGTAAAACAATGAGTCCTTGTTTAGCCCCATTTTAAAGGCTTGAACTGCAGTTGCCATATCCATGTTCGGGATTTCCAGAGCTTCTCTGCTAAATCTGCTGACGTAGTTCCTTAAGGTTTCACCTGCATTCTGGGTTACCCTATACAGATCACTTGTTAGTTTTTCAAAACTACGACTGCAAGAAAATTGACTGTTAAATAAATTAACTAGTTGTGAAAATGAAGCAATAGAATAGGGAGGAATGTTTAGGAGCCATTTGAGAGCTGCCCCCGTTAAGGTGGACCCAAACCCCTTACATAGGCAGGCCTCCTTAATTTCAGGGGGCATGTGAATAACCTCCATTCTTTCGCGGTATTGCGCCACATGCTCTTCTGGGTCTGTGGTGCCATCGTAAAGCTTCATACTGGGTGTTTGGAACCTCTTGGGAATCTCCACATCACAGATCGATGGAGCAAATCTGGACATCCTGTGGCTCGAGGGCCCAACTTCAGGGATTGGTTGCACAACTCCTGGGACACTCGAGATCATTTGCTTGAGCTTTTGGATTTCTCGTTCCACAGATGGGCTTATTCCTGAATCCTGCACAGAATTGTTAGCGTTGGAATAATGGGCGAAAGGTTGAGTAATGTTACCAACATCCTGGGGCATGTTTGTCCCAGGATTAGCGATCGGTTCTCTGATGGTAGTCATTCTGGATAAATCAGCATGGGCCATTTGAGCAGGGAAGGATGTTGATCTCCAGTTCAGTGGTGCGACAGCTTCATGTACCCTGGAATTAGTTCCAGGGGTATCGAAATTCAGAATTCTGGGATCGAGTGGTGATGGCTGAACCGTCGTGGCTCTGGGTAACTCCGATCTCAAACTGGTCAATTGAGCCATGAATTCCTTGTTCACCTTCTGTTGGAGTTCCATGTGGCGCTCCAACCTACCGAATGTGGCCAGGATATCAGTGTCAGATATTAAGACAGGATCTTCTTGGATGTTTTCAGTTTCGATCACTTCATGGTTGACCACAGGTCCGTCGCTGCGCGTAGCTGAGGTTGAGGCATTAAACCCTGGAGCCGATGAAGTGACTCCACTTGTCGCAATACTGGTCCTTGGACCCGGTTGGTTAACTCCAGTTGTTGAAGCAGTCACAGCAGAAACCGAGACATTCGAGGTGTTCATTTGTGTTGACATTTTTTGACAGATTTTGGCAAAAATCAAGTTCAGGACAAATCTGAAAAGAGTTTGACAAAAAATTGACACCAATTGCCCCACGGTGGGCGCCAAATTGTTTTGGCTAAAAATTACTTAAGTTAAATTAGCAAAGTTTGAACCAAATTTGAATGTGAGGTTAGGTGTCTCGAATTCAGATGTGAAAACAATTTGAAATAATTCTGGGACAACAGCAGAATTCCAGGGTCGAATAACTAAAATCCTGGGTAAAAACTTGGGTTTATTTATAAAATCAGTTGAGAAACTTTATCAACACAAATGTAACCAGAAATGTAAGTAGGAACACCGAGATTTTGACTAGGGAAAAGCCCTTAGCCCTTAGATGTCTCTAAGGCGCCGCCGGCATAAAAACCCCGGGTAGCGATAACACACGCTACCAATTTATTGATCACTGAAAAATCTTGAGTACAATGTGTTTGCAGAGAGAATAATACGAGAATACAATCAGTAAAGCTCGAATGAGCTGAAAATGAACGACTAAGGGTCCTATTTATAATCCGAGAGCTGCAATGACTCGTCCGATATTCCAGGGGTCTTCAACTGTTCTTCCGATATTCCAGGGATCCTCCTTCCAACGTCTCTTTCCGTTAGTTGACCGAGTTTCCAGCTAACTGACTTTGACCACGTGCTAAATGAGTCTTCAGCTTTCCTTATTCGACCGTTTGAGCGACTTTGTCAACCTGTTATCTTTTAGATAAAAGCACGAGATACGTTAGTAACGAAATCCTAGCATGCAGGGTCATATCCACATGCCGGGTCATTGTAAAAATAAAGGCAATCCTTGGATTAGATCATATAAGTGTAAAATAAAATTAAGGTAAACCTTCCCGTTTGATGTTAATCATCCTGGGTCATCGAACATTACCTGTCAACATCCAGGGTCATACAATTCCTAGGTAATACCTGCCCCTGGATTATTAGCCGAGAATTCAGGGTATAACAATTATCCACATATTTTGCATTTTTGTGAACATATGCAGTCGTCGGACAATTTGCAGCAATATGTCCAGGTCGAAGACATGCATAGCAAATTCTTTCACAAAACTTTGGTGAGAATTTGACAAAATTCTTTGGTTTCCAACTATGATTCGCAGCAGAAGAATCATAGTAATCAAGAGAATGATCAGAAGCAAATAAATCAAAGAAATTATTAAAAAAAGTCATACCTGGGAAATGATCTTTGGGGTAAGTAGTACAAACCACTTGAAGAACCTCCAGAATGATAATGACCATTTCTTGATGTAGAAACATTTGGCTTCTTCTGATGAGCTTGCTTTTGCTGAGTCTGAACAGGTTTAACAAACGGTTTCTTTGATTGTTGTTGAGATTGATGAACATGCTTAACAACAACTTTCTTCTGTTTCTATGTTGTTTGTGACACTGAAACATCCTTGACTTGATAACCCAAATCTTTGTGCTTTAACCCTGGAATCTTTGATGACTCAACTTTAGCATCAGAACCATTCCTTTCTTTAGCTCTTCTTGTAAATGTATCCTTAATATCTTCAACTTATTCTCATAAATCAGAGATTTATCAAGTTCAGCTTCAGTTGAAGTACTAACAGACTTCTTACTTTTAGAAAATATCATCTCATCTTCCAAAAATGATGAACCAGCATCAAGCTTTGGAACTTGTCCATTGATAATTTTCTTCTTCCCAGACTTGGACTTTTTCTTTTTCTTCGCTAAGGCTGTTGTGACAAACTTTGAATAATCATGCATTTCTCCATTTGGATCAATAGAAGCAGATGGTATACTTGATACATCAACCAGTGAAGGAACATTATGTAAATCAACCTTAGCACTTTCTTCATTCTTCTCTAGTTTGTAAATGTGATTCAGAAATGTTGGTGACAAATTACAATTCTTCACTTGTCTTTTCAAATCAAGTATCTCAATTTTCATTTCTGAAATCTTCAGTTGAGCATCCAATAGATCTTTCTGAGGAAGCTCAAGTGGTCCAGTATCCTCAGACGGGTTGAGAATCCTAATAGGTTCGGGCATCCTGAATTACAGTTATCGACTAACCGCTATGTTTTTCCTCGTTTATATTTGCTTGCAGGTAAAGAAAACGTGTAAAACAACCCTAAAGACTCGGACAAATACTATAGAACGTGGACTAAGTGGTCCACAACGTTCATATTGACTTAGTGGGGAGAATCCCTAAAATATAGGATGGTTGGTTGATTTATTTCAGGATCCTTGCCGGAAGCTCAAGTGGTTCAGTATCCTGACAGGTTCGGTATCCTGAAATGCAGTTATCGACTAACCGTTTCAATTGTCCACGTGTCCTAATTAATTGCAGGCTTAACGGGACGTGTAAATGAAGGCTAAAGACCAGGTCAAGCATTAAAGAACGTGCCATAACTGACTCCCAACGTTCACAAAGACTTTGTGGAAGAATCCCTTATTTTTAGCACTTTCGGTTATTGACTTATAACTATATATATTGGCCTTGTGATCGATGATAGGGGCAGATACCACACAAACTCACTGAATACTCTCTGTAACACTTAGATTTCGATCACAATAGCTCAACACTTGTAATTCTTCGTTTCGTTATCAATAAAAGTGCTAGGCAGCAGGCTCTTCAGGCCAGCTCCCGAGGTTTTTTGCCAGGATTCCTAGAGGCAACTCGAAGGATTTTGGATTTTCCCTCGTTACATCATCGTGTCAACATTAATACTTTGTTATTTCATCATTTTGATAATCAAGCACACTACCTCACATTCTAAGTTTGGAATACCAAATTCCTTTGTGAATTTTTTACCAGACGCCTAGCATGAAACTCTATGACGGGACGACGGATCCTGAGGAGCATGTAGCACATTACACGGAGCGCATGGAAATCAACCCTATTCCCATGGATATCAAGGAAGCTTGCCTATGCAAAGGCTTTGGTTCGACTCTTACAGGACCAGCCATGAAATGGCTACTGAGCATCCCTCCTAACACTATTACTTCGTTTTCTCACTTGGTTAACCTGTTTAATGATCAGTTCTCTTGTAGCAGGACCTTTGAGAAGCTCACAGGTGATTTGTACAGGGTAGTTCAGAGGCCAGAAGAACCACTTAGAGACTATATTTCCAGATTCGGACGAGAATCTCTCGAGATTCCCAACCTGGATATGGCAGCGGCAGTCGAAGCTTTCAAGATGGGACTCCGTAAAGATTCCTGATTTTATGATGATCTTGTTATGAGTCCTTGCAGGAACCTTGACGAAGTTAGAAGCAGAGCCTTGAGGTTCATCCGTTTGGAGGATGACAAGAAGATCCATCATAGACTAGACGTCCCCAAGTATGATTCTAACCCCCGGGAAGCAGTACAGATCCTGGCCATATTCCAAATCAGAAAATCCAAAGATCAATGCTATAGACCAAGTTGACGATGATGAGGAGTATCCCAAGGTATCTGAATACTGTTTTTCAGTTGACATTGGTGGTTTGATGTGTGTTATGCAGGACCTAGGTGAAAAGGCAAGGTGGCCTAGGAAGGATACCAAGCAGGCATCATGGAAGGATAAATCAAAGTGGTGCGCCTATCATGAAGATTTTGGCCATCTGACAGACGAAAGCATTGCACTCAGGAAAGAAATCAGCTACCTGCTCAGCAAGGGGCACCTAAAGGAGCTGTTGGGCAGAAAGAAGAGCAAAATTCGGAAAGCTGACAAGCTTCCCCAGAGCGCAGCTTCACCACCACAGGATGCTCAAATCATCAACTTTATATCAGGAGGCTCAGATATATGTGGCACTTCCTACTCCTCAGCCAAGAAGCATGCTAAGGAGTCTAAGTCTGAACAGGGATCCAGACCTGTCCGGACCTCCACCCTGACTCAGGAGAAGACGATATCCTTTGATGAGAGCGACCGCTCCCACGTTCAGGATCCCCACCATGATAGCCTGGTGGTAACTTTATATATTGCTAACCATTTTGTACGCAGGATCCTGATAGACAACGGAAGCTCTGTCAACATAATCCATCTGGACGTGCTCAAAAAGATGGGCATCCCAGAATCAGAAATTGTAGCAAGATCCTCAGTCTTGGTTGGCTTCAGTGGCGAAACCAAGAGAACCGTTGGAGACATTAGACTACCAGTATATATAGAGGGAGTAAATTGTATGCAGAAATTCTGTGTTATAGATTCTCTCTCTTGTTGCAATATTATTCTTGGCAGGCCATGGATTCACGAGATGAAGGCAGTCTCTTCAACTTATCACCAGTGTATCAAGCTTCCTACACCCTGGGGAGTTGTCAGGATTGAAAGTGACCAGCAGGAAGCCAAGAACTGCTACTCAACTTCTATGAAGAATACAACAAAATTGACGAAGGGATAACAATTACAGAAAAGAGCACCCGAGGAACAGGAGGACAGGGAGCTCGATGTTAAAGAGTCCAGCTGAATCCTGAGAATCCTGAAGTCAAGGTTCTCATCGGGACCAGCATCCCACAGGAAGTTGAAAAGAATCTAGTTGAGCTTCTCAAAGCCAGAACTTCAACTTTTGCATGGAAACACGAGGATATGACAGGTATCCCTAAACATGTTATTACTCGTAAACTTGGTTTAGATCCTTCCACCAGGATCCCTACCATTGTTTGTTTGTTACTTTTCTATTATAGGAACCACGAAATGTTCCGCCAAAAACCACAAAAACATAAAAAAGTGGGCTCAGACCATTGCATTATCCTCATTGTCCACTACCTTCCCTTCCTCCACCGGCTTCACCACGTCCTCCAGCTTCTTGCCCTCTCCCAGCTCCATCACATAAGCCCTTGTCATAGCCACCGGAGAATCCGGAACTGTCTTTGAGGAGCCACCATCGTTCCCATCCTTCCCTGCCACATCACCGTCTCCTCCTCCTAACGATTCCAGGACTAGCCTCCAGCCTGTGACGTCCCAGCCTGGCACTTGGAAACCAGCCGCCTCAGCCTCACCCACCATTTGGATTTTGCATTCCAGGACGCTCCGGGCAGCTGAAAGTTGGCCAATCTCAGTATCGGTGGCCATCTTGGCTTCTAGGGCCAGACGCTGTTCGGTGAGCTTGTGCTCGTAAAACAGGGTCTTACCCTTAGCAGTGTCGGCTTGGGCCTGGATCTTCTCATTGGCCTCGGCTAGTTTCCTCTCCATATCCATGGCTTGGGTGCTCAGCTTCTCAATACCCTGCACAAACAGGAATCCTGGTCAGCAGCTGCAACAGGTATGAAACTAACATAAACATTATTTGAGCTTCTTACCAGGTTGATCATGGTCTGCATCGAGAGGATCTTGTTGCTGACCTCGGAAGGGGTAAGATCTTCAAAAGTTTCCAGGTACACGGGAGCTGCAGGAGTCTCAGGTGCCTTCCGCTTCTTAGAAGCCGAGGCCTTTGGCCGGCTAACAGGCGGCTTAGAGGAGGCAGGCTGTTCAAGCTGCTCCTTTTTTATCTTGAGCAGGTGGTCTAGGTCCTTCAAAGAGTACGAAGAGCTGGATTTGGGAGATGCGAACAGAAACAGGTTGTCAACATCCAGGATGCTTGAATAAGTAAACAGTTCAGAATCCTACAAAAACTTACCAGACATGGCGGGAGTATGATCAGCCGAGTAGCTGTGTTCACTGGCAGCTGCTTCAAGGACCAGGGCTCTTTCGCTGGCAGGAATCTGGTAGACTGCTTCGAGCTTCTTATGATCCGGCTGTTTCTTAATGAGACTCTCAAACTTGGGCGCTGCAAAAAAGAAAACAACAAGAAAAGTCAGATACATATTCGAAATCTAGTAACAACAAAAGAAATCAATATCCTACCCTTCTCAACCCACTTCAACGGCAACTCCGTCCCCCCAGGAATCGAGTCTTGTTTGACGAAAAAGAAACGTTTCTTCCAGTTATGGTCATTGTGGGAAGCTCGGGGAATCAACTGGGAGGTGGAGGTGCGAGCCTTTAAGACGAACCGGCTGCAACCATGGGTTCTTAGTTGGTATGCTTCACAGATCTCAGGAATCCCAATGTTGAGATCCCTGGTTTCATTCAACTGGTCAAGAGAATACATGATTCTCCAAACCATCGGCATGGTTTGGGAGTAGGAGAGTCGGGTGGTCTTGAAGAATTGGGTGATGAGCTCCGGAAAGGGGAATGTCATTCCAAGAAAGAAAGGGTAGTACATAAAGCAAACCCAGGTGGTAGAGATTAAGTCGGACTTGGCTTGAGGGTCGAAGGGTCGAAAAATCGTTCCCGGCGGAAAGATACCGGAATTCTTCAACTCATGGATGTCGCCGTCATCAAAATTGCAGGTTTCCTACTCGCCAGGGATAATATACCCCTGATCGTGGAAGTCCTCGACAGCCGGAGAATCAAGCGAAGAAGATGATCGGGTGTTTTTCTTGGCCATGGCCGAAAAACAAGAAGGAAATAAGAAAGATGAAGAAGGACTGACCTGGAATATCGGAGAAGCTCGAGAGGTTATGTGAAGAAGATGGTGAAAATCTTATTTTGTGATCTCCTATTTAAAGAAAATATCATGATTACCATCACATCCGTTGGGCGCCGAGAAATCAGTCACATCCCAACTGCATTTACCGTGTAAACGCCATGAAAAAAGTGATCTTTTTGAATTTTAACAGTTGTCGAAGCTTATCCACATCTGTTGAAATTCAAGGGGCCATTGTTGAGGGTATATTTTCAGGATGCTCGCAGGAAGCTCATGTGGTTCAGGAATCCTATTATCGTCTGGGAATCCCACTCGTTCAGGTATCCTGATTTGTTTTATTTAACTAACCCTTATATTTGCCACGTGCCTATTTGACTAGGTACCAACCATTGAAGTCATCAACTACTTCCGAAATACAAGCTCCAGCTAAAGAAGATCGTGGACCAAGTGAACGGAGAGGGTTGTAACGGTCAAGTTAGTTGGACGATAGGATCCGGGAATCCCAGAAAGTTTGTTATTGTTGTAATTCTTATATAAACGAGGATTCGATTGACTTAGACACACACACTCGACGCACTATAGCTCTATTAGCTTACAATCATTGTAAACACTTAGTGTACATCGATCAAACCTCCAAAACTCTGTAATTCTTTGCTTCGTATTAATAAAACTGCTAGGCAGCAGGCTCTTCAGGCCGGCTCCCGAGGTTTTTTGCCAGGATTCTAAGAGGAAACTCGAAGGATTCTGGATTTTCCCTCGTTACATCCTTGTGTTCAACTTAACATTATCGAGCATATTGACAAGCACACTACCTCACATTCTAAGTTTGGAATACGAAATTCCTTTGTGAATTTTTAACCAAAACAAACACCACTCCAAATGCCGTTGTACGACTCGAATGGCGACCACCATGGCAACCACCGCCGCGGCCTATTGTAACTACAACAAACGCCTTTGGACGAGTCGTATGGCGACCTCCATGGGATTTCATACCGTCCTTGAGGACAAGGACGTTTTTTAGGGTGGGAGTATTGATACGTTCTGGTTATCCGACCCGGCCCGTATTAGTCCCACCAAACCCACATTTACAAAACTACCTTGGAGCTAAAGCTAGAAACCCACGTCTACAATTATGCATGTGTTTTACTTCATGTTTAGCATTTACCCATGTTCTCCTTTTTATTAGCTAGACTAGTTCAAGCTTTGTTTTAGTATTTAAGAATGGTTCGATGGAATAAAAGATAGATCAGAAAATTGCTTCAAATGGAGTTCTTCGTTTATTGCATTTAAATTTCGTGTTTACTTTCTATCATTTTTTCCATTTCCTTATTCGGTTCACGTATTTAATTTGGAAGTTTGTAGGTTTTCTCCGTAAACCTATCAACCAGCTATTGCTCTTTGATCTTATCTAACGCTTGATCTTAATAGGGTAGTAATAAGGATACTTGATTAGAAACCGATCTGAAACTAAGTGGGAGTTGTATGTTGTCAAAGGGATTTGTACTTATCGAAATAAGAAGATGAACATCTAGGCGTCTTCGTGGGATCACACTGGTGAAAAGTGTGGCCACACTCAAACTAAGTGGTAGTTTGGCATCCACTTTGAGTCTGATACGAAAACAATAATGGTTGAACAAAATATGAGAATGATAATGAATCCATGTCTCATGTTCAACTAGTGTTCTAAACAGAAAGGAAGGACATTAAGGTTACTACGGCTTAACTTCACAAGAGCAATAAAACGCTTGAAGAATTTGGAGAAGAGTTGACGAAAGAAATCACGTCATACCTTAATGGTCGCAAAGAGATATAGCTAGGTGTCCACCTCTACGAGCGTTGCGATCTTAATCATTAATCGTCCAAGTGGGAGTTTATTGGATTTTGATATGTATGACCATCGATTACACAACGTAACCATAAAGGTACGATCCAAGAGGTACGATCAAATGTCTAAGTCACTGACTTAAACTAGTTAAGTCTTGTTTAAATGTGTTAACCCGTTGACCGTTGGTGATATATATATTGGTTTTTGGTTTAGCACATTATTTGGAGGATTTGGATAGCTTATGAGCTGTGACTTTAAGTGCATTTTTCAAATATCAAACTTCATCTAAAAATTACCAAACTTCACAGGTTATTAGTTTAAGGTATTTAGAACAACTTTTGTTTAAAAAGCGTTTAAGTAAAATGTTAAGAAGTAGCACAAAACAGTCTCACAAAACACAAGGTACAAAAACACACACCTATTTGGTAGGGACTGTTGTGAGCTGCTCGGTTTAAATTAGAAGACAAACTATATACCATTGAAAAGCTAACTCGACGAAATTAATCTTAGACTCTGAGTTTTCTAAATTTGAGTTCGTTATGACCAAGTTATGGCCGGATTAAAGTCTAGCAATGAATCAGTGATTTTACACAACTATTTCGGAATTTCGTAAGTACATCTGTACTCATACAGAACTACTTTGGAATTTCCAAAGTACATTTGTACTCGTACAGAACTACTTTAGAATTTCTAAAGTACTTCTGTAATATAATAACTTTGTTTAATTTGGCTAAATCCCAAGATTTTTAAGATGGTAACTTAAAGTTGAGTACTTTTCCTTTAAAGGTGATTAACCAACAAGTCTTTTTTAATGGGTGTTCTTAGGTATAAACAAGAACGAGTATTTAAGGAATATGAATAAGAGGTTTTTCTCACAGTAATCAAGCAAGGAGAAGGTAGTGAAGATGACGGTTGAGCTTAGATCAACACTTGAAGCCTTGAGGAGTTTTTTAGTTTCAACATAGTTTCTGGCAGAAAACTGGGTCGACTTTGGAGGACGATCCTGGATGATTTGTGAAACCAAATGGTAAAGATTTTAAGTCTAATATGAATTACTTTGAAATAGAAAGAGATAGAAAAAATAATTAGGTCAAACCGATGTCGTTTGGTAGCTCAAATGTGTTACAGAAAGTAAGGTTGCACAACAGCGAGGTTCTGGAGCACTCGTCATTCAAAGTTGGCTAGAGGGATGAATTCTTAACGAAATTGAGTGACGTTGGTTGGTGTTTTTAGATGACTCATAGGGGAAGATTTCTGGATAAGAATGGATGGATTTCGTGGAAGTGTGAGGGAGATATGGCTTACAGAAGTTGCTGTAACGAATCTGGCAGAATTCTTTAAAAGTGAAGGTGTGAGAAAGCTAGTGTTTTGCGTGGGTATTTATAGGGGAAATTGAATGAGTTCTTTGGATTGGTAAATGGACGAAATATCTCAGTTAATTGTGAGTGTTGAATTATCCAATGGTGGTTGGGGGACAAGTAGGAAGGATGGGATTGTCTAGTTTGACAAGAGGGCACACTAGACTTATGCAAGTTGGGTGCTTTTACTCTTTGTAACTTGAATGCCTTCTAGAAGGTAGGTGAGGGTATGAATCAGGTTTACAAACTTGATGATTATTAATTGATATCATATTATGTGTATCCTTAGTTTTTTGAGAATGAAGAATACATATTTTTGTAATCGGCGTGAATAAAATGGCTTTAAGTCTATTGGTAAATTACCAATTTATTGTGAAAGAATATATATATAAGACTATAAACTCGTATCATTTATAATTATAATTATGTTTCTCCCATTTTTTATAGTTTGATTTGTTTAAATAATATCACCATTGGTCTCGGGTATGACATTGGTATGGATAATAGTATAGGTATATATATTATGAAACAATGACCAAAAATACAAATTCTTCATGATTAATATTTGAAAGAAGATCGAAATTGCATTGATAATAGAAATGGGTCGGGTTACAAATATAGAAAATATGAAAATGTGACAATATGCAGGAAACGATGCATCATACAAAAGTTGCCAAAGACGGTCCAAAATAAGCGTCTGGTGTTTTGAACGATACGACCACAAATCTTGACCCATCTAGAATCAATGATTGATTGCTACATGGACAATGGATCTACGTTCAACATTAAGTACGTTTTAGAAATCCATGAATATTATATTCTAAAAGGTCTGCAGTTGATCGAAGTTTGTGGGATAAATTATAAAGAAAGACTGTTGTGATTTATAATCGTTCATGAGATGAAAGCTCAAAGGGGTTGAGGTTTATAATTCACAAATATTTATTAGAGAAATAGTATTGGACGTAACTCGCTTTAAAACTAACTGCATGGATCAAGTCGTAAGTAGTTTTGAAAATGGTATGATCGTCACACCCTTAGACCGAGAAGCATATAGAGACTAACATTAGTGAAGGGTCGTTCTTTGATCTTATCTAACGCTTGATCTTAATAGGGTAGTAATAAGGATACTTGATTAGAAACCGATCTGAAACTAAGTGGGAGTTGTATGTTGTCAAAGGGATTTTGTACTTATCGAAATAAGAAGATGAACATCTAGGCGTCTTCGTGGGATCACACTGGTGAAAAGTGTGGCCACACTCAAACTAAGTGGTAGTTTGGCATCCACTTTGAGTCTGATACGAAAACAATAATGGTTGAACAAAATATGAGAATGATAATGAATCCATGTCTCATGTTCAACTAGTGTTCTAAACAGAAAGGAAGGACATTAAGGTTACTACGGCTTAACTTCACAAGAGCAATAAAACGCTTGAAGAATTTGGAGAAGAGTTGACGAAAGAAATCACGTCATACCTTAATGGTCGCAAAGAGATATAGCTAGGTGTCCACCTCTACGAGCGTTGCGATCTTAATCATTAATCGTCCAAGTGGGAGTTTATTGGATTTTGATATGTATGACCATCGATTACACAACGTAACCATAAAGGTACGATCCAAGAGTTACACTCTGGACGACGAACAAGTCATAGTATTTAAATATTGCATATATATTTAATATTGCTAATCACAAGAACGAATATTAGGCAAATCATTATTTGTCGAAATAATGATTATGATAAATTTTTTCTTTAAACAATTTATCATAATCATTATTTCGACAAATAATGATTTGCCTAATATTCGTTCTTGTGATTAGCAATATTAAATATATATGCAATATTTAAATACTATGACTTGTTCGTCGTCCAGAGTGTAACTCTTGGATCGTACCTTTAAATATAAATATTTAATATAATTATGAACCACATGAAAAAAAAATTCTAGATCCGTCACTGTTGCGCCTGACAAAGCTATTATTTCCCCTTCGATGCACATCAACAGAGTCTTATTGTCAATCATGCTATCCCTACTGCTCCACATCTTCTCTAAAAAGAATTAAAACATGGTAAAATATAAGCTATCAAATCCATTACATGCATAATCAAATCAAGTTATTTAATTTTTACATGCATATACATAACTAAATCCATTAGAAGTATTAGGTTCATTAGGTAATTATGTATATTATGTCTCATTGTGGTCTTGGGAAGGTTATGAAGTCATGCGATCTTGACCGAAGGTGCATTACTATCGATCCTTTAAGCTCTAAACAACCTGAAATAAAGCAAAATTTAACACTTGAGTTTTAGTGTGTCATCTCAAAACTTATTTTCTTTATAGACGGTTTCGAATATACCTTTGTGAAGGCCGTGTTGCCAGTTTTTCCATTAACATTGGCCCAAGCTTAACTTCATTGATCACTAGCTATGGGAATAGTTCTAACCTGTAGTGACATTCATATTATAAAAAGACTCTAGCTATATTCACAGTCACTTTTACTAAAAAAGCTTTTTCACGGGTCGTTTTGGGCCAAATGGGTCGTGGGATCAAAATTTGGGTCGTTTGGACCCAAATGGGTCATGGGGGTCTTTTTTTATTTTTTTATTTAAATATTACAAAACTACAGTCCCTCCTTGAATTTTAAGGGATCGTTTTGGCCCAAACGACAAAACGACGCCCAAACGACCTTATTTAAAAATAAATAAAAAACCCCACGACACATTTGGCCCCAAACGACCTGTGGAAAAGCTGTTTTAGTAAAAAAAAATGACTGTGAATATATAAAAACCCTATAGAAAGAACGTCTTAAAAACCTTTCTTTGTTTATTAAATGTGTGTTGCTTAATGAAAACGAACTAAATGATACATACCAAGTTCTTGTAATGTTGATTGTACAATAGTTCAACGTATCTTTGTTTTGCTTCTTTCTGTTCCTTATTTAACTGTTTCCAAAATGTGTAAATGTTCCCCATATTCAACACTTTATTGGCGTAAATCTTCCATGTGTAGCTGAAAAATCAGAAACTACTCTTAACTAACAATGATTTGATTTCAACTACGATACGCGTCAAGTATCAATACTATCTTACCATTCATATATACGCTTCAAACCACCTTCCGAAATTCTATTCCAGTATCCAGGATCCTCTTTGCATTTCTGGAAAAACTCAGCAATCTTGTTGCTCGCCTGATCGCCATAATTAGGATCAATATGGAATCCGGAGACACCATCAACAATGATCTCAGCGGGACCACCTTGATTGGTTGCAAAAGCTGGTAAGCCACAGTTCATTGCCTCAATAATTGTGAGCCCGAACGCTTCATATAAAGCCGGTTGCACAAATGCCCCCTTTGAGTCAGCAATACAACGGTAAAGCTCACTGTTTCTGTTTTTATCAGTTTGTGCTGCTATCCATCTTATTTGACCTTTGAGTTGGTATTTCTCTATCAATAAATGCATATTCTGTATTTCTGCCATTTCTTCTCTATTTTGTGACTTTGAAGGATCCAAGAAACCTGCCACAACAAGATTAACCAAGCTTCTTAGCCTCTTGTTCTCTCCAAACCATTCAGTTAGACCAGTCACATTCTTCACCACATCAAGCCTTGCCATTGAGAAGATGATTGGTTTATTTTTGTCTTCTAAATATCCACTGTCAAATAAAATAGATGTCAACAAGTTAACTACACAAAGATAGTAAAATATTTAACTCACATGTGTTCGTCATTTTCAACTTTACTAAAGAGTAATTCCTCTATGACGGGTTGAAATGTAGTGAATCGTTTTGGTGTTTCCGTGTATGGAAAATAAATAGTCTGATCAGCTCCTGGAGAAGCAACGTTGAATTTGGGATCAAACACATTGATGCCTGATACAACTCTGTATAAGCCTGGAAGTGTAAATGCTTTGTGGCTTTCATATTGGCCAGGTTTATCTTGACTGAAAAAAAAAGTATCAAGATAGTTTAAAGTCAAAACTTGTTGGAAGTGTAAATGAAGCATAACTAATTTAAAAGTATTAAAATGTATTAGTGTGACAATCAAATACGTAAATATCGAATAAGTGGTCAAACCCCAAAAAGTCTAAATACAGTTAAGTTAAAGTCAATTATAGGGCGGTTATCATGAAAGGTTGCAACTGCAATCCATGTGACGTTCCAAGTTGTATATGTAGGTGCTTTATTGTTGAATGAAAATTATCTGGTTATGTCAATTTCCCTTAGCAATCTCGTTATCTTTGACTTTCTGTTTCCCTCCTAAAATCAATATTCAAACATTCAATCACACTTACAAGGATTTGGCAGGAATGTAACTCTGAATCTTACTCATATATGTCAAGTACTTAGATGTCCTAGAGTGGTACTATTGTGTGTATAAAAACAGGAAGATACATGTTCAAGAATGTAAACAGAGTTCAAAGCTGATATAAAAGATGAAAGTATACTGATGGAGAAATGTCTTTCAATTTCACTTCAATTAGAGTTACAATACTTCAACATTTATAGGAGAATTAATCTAAAGCACTTGTAGATAACTTGCAACTGCCATATTAATGACTTATCTATCTCCCAACCACTTTCATACACTTGCACATACACTTGCTTATATACCACTAGTATTATTCTTTAACACTCCCCCTCAAGTTGGAGCATAGATGTTAATCATGCTCAGCTTATTACGAGAAGCACACAAGTACATAAAGGAAAGCAAAGATCATGACCAGATTCCTGCAAATCTAGAAGGTACACTAAACCAGAACAAACGAGACGTAGTATCGATGTTTACTAGAAGCAGAAGCAAGCTTCACAGGTAACACCACAGATGTGGTCGTAGTCACTAGAAAAGTCAACAACGCAGACGTAACCGTAGTCACCAGAAAAGTCAACACCAAAGATGTGAACGAGATAACCAGAAACATGCTCATTTCTTGAGCCGTGTATACTTTGCACTCCCCCTGAGCAATATAACTAGCTGGTTGCTCAACCCAAGATTGCTAAACTAGACTTGTGAAATCCAAATCGTCAAGATGCAGATAGATATTTATTTCACAGACAAGTTAATCTTATATGAATGAAATCGAACAACACGGATTTCAAAGCCACAACCTAAAAAACAAACTTCCCAAAGGACCAGATGTCTTGAAGGACCAAAACGTATCATAAGACCAGATGCTTCATATAACCAGACCTCACGAAGGACCAGACGTCCCGTACGACCAAGCGACTATCTTCAACCAATGTATTCACCAAATGGTTGTGTTAAGTTTGCTCTCAGGTATAGCAACAAAATGGGTTGTGATAGCACGATTATTCTGAACAGGAGCACAACCATTGTAACCGTCACTTGAGCTACCTCGATGGCCACTTTGGAATCCCCCTCAACTGACTAATGCATTGTTATCAACAT
>JBCNJP010000011.1:10909457-10925266 GCA_039602395.1 Deinandra increscens subsp. villosa | reverse complement strand
ACATTTTCATCTTTATTTACATCAAACACGCTACCTCACATACAAAGTTTGATCAACTAATTGCTTAGGCAGTTTTTGACCAAAACAGTTTCCATAAATGTTTTCCTCTCATCATAATGATTTTGATTATCTCTTTAGACAAAAGACTCTTAATTACTCTCTCAAATAAAAGGTTTCACAACCAGAACATTAAAAGCGAGTAAAGTATACTCAAATTGTCTATCATGATAATCAAAATCCCTTTAAACAATGCTATCAGGGGAGATGTCTTAGATTTCCTAGTCTAAACATCGTGTGAAGTAATAAATTTTAAATGAACTTCTTAAATGTGTGCAAACACTTAACATCTAATATGCTTAGTGCAAAGTACAAATTAGGATTGATTTAGTGAACACATCATAAAACATGACCCTTAAAGGGCTTACACATGTTTCAAATTGAAGTGTTTCTAGTGCATTTCTTAGTGAATCCTTTCTTGGCACAATTACATGCTACTTAAAAAAATTAGTCATGACACTTATAAGTACTAGAAGGAAAATGAGTGCTTGATAGCATTGTGCATAAAGGATACATAATGCCTTAAATTAGAAATTTGTTCACCTCACAATCACTAACCCTTATATAATTAAAATAACTTAAGTAAGGAGGATAGTTCTAAATTCTAAAATAAGATACAAGAAAACTTCCAGTTCTAAATCCTTATAGGAACAACTGGCTAACAAAGAATAATCAACAATGATAATTGTGCCCATTAATTTTCAGATTAACACAGTGGATTAAATCTAGTCTTATAAAGATCTCTTACAATCCATACACTATGAATAAACCAAACAACCACTATTATGAGAGTAAGTGACAAAATCAATGTCAAAGTTGTACAAACCATGAAAATCTATCAATGTACTACACTTTATGATACCTTATTATGATCCAACATTACTTGGAACTTAGTATCATTACTAAAGTAAGACATTGACGGTTATAAGGTTTCACATAACTATGACAAATGTCACTATTACCTTAAACTCTCAAAGTTTATGGTTACACTTATCTGGTTGTTTTTACGTTGATTGAAATCTTTATAAATTATAACTAGATGATTCACGTTCACAATCTTTGTTATCACATAAAGTGAGAACTTAACAAAGATAATACATGTGTTAAAGGAATATACAAGGTTCCACTAAAAGTTGTAACTTACCAAAACTCAAACATATTAGTGGATCCTATCCCAAAACAAAATATCTGGGCATAAGTCATTTATCACTCACATAATTGATTATTTATTCTTGTATCTAATTAAGAAGAAACATTTTTCTCACCTAAAACTTTAAGGATAAAGTTGAAAATCAACTTAACCATAAAATAAAAGTTGTGAGATTAGATTTAATAGATTAAATACTAAGATTGACATACAAATAATGGTAACACTCTCAAATCCATTAGGATCATAGTAGTGTGAATCAGTAGATCATGTATGATACTTCTAAAGATACATCATTAAGTTATGCATCTAAGTATCCTTATAAAGATGATAATAAATATGTCATCTAAGTTATACATCTATTTCTATATACCAAGGCTCAAAAAACAACAACTCATATGCTAAACAAGGTTACCTAATATGTCCCTAAAATTCCTTCTAAAATTCGAACATGAAGGAAACCAGGTATAAACCATATGATTAGTTATTAGCCGTAATTAAACCTAAAAAATCCTCAACACTAAGCATGTTGCATGCCAAGTTCCTAGGAAATTCTAAGATTAGTGGGAGCAATCAAAGTCCTTATCAATGACTTCTCTTCTAAGGTCAGTGGGAGTAGTGAAAAGTCCTTATGCATGATTTGCCTGAAAGTACAAGAGGCGGGGGGAGAGACAAAGTTAAATCTAACTCTAAATTTAACTCCGATTACACCTCTTGTACACCATGCTACTATAACACTGATCCACTTCCACACACTTAGAAATAATGTTACTCCTAATATACCTGACTTAAATGCTCAAGAAGAAATCTATGAAACTATTAATGTTCTGCTTCAACTCGTTAGATCCAGCTTAGTAGGTCATCATGGTATGAATTTTCCTATTAACTTTGATAATTATGAACCTACCTTAATAAAGCTTACATGGATATTGGAAAGATTACTAATCGTATCTCTGATTTAAGAGCCATTATTAGCAATCAATCAAATCATCTGATGGAATAAAGCTATTATTAATGAGCTTAACTCCCTTAATCAGAATAACGTTAGAAGTTTAGTTTTCCATAGCTAAACTGAAATCCGAAAGGAGAAATTAAACGTTATAAATTGTTGTTTTCTAAAGGCGATTAACAAGTTAAGAATTCCTTTTCTAAAGGGTTATTTGAGAGATAATCATTGTCCTTATTACTCACTCATAATTACGAGTGACATTTAACGACCTTATAAGATATCTTTCCTTAATACTCACTTAACATGAAGACATGTTCATAAACTAAACTTAAGGTTTCAAGCCTGAAAGTTAAAGAACACTTAGTCTTTAACATGAGTAAATATAAAGGGTTAATATAAGCAAATTTACAAGTGAATTTAAAATTTGATGAAGCTATAAATGTAACAATTCTTCATCAAGAATAAGTGGATAAATTGGGTCTACCTTAAGATGAGTAGGAGCAACTAATACAATACTTGCCCTTATATATACATTATTTTAGGCAAGTAATATGTTAGTTTTGTTGCATGAGTCAAAGCGACTTATTCTCGCATAATTTTGACATTAAAGTCTTGAAGATGCTTCTTATACAATAAGCATCAAAATACATCAAGATCAAACTAATAAGACATTAATTAAGTCTTAATTAGATATAACCATGTGTTGAACATATTACAACATGCAACGTTGCTCTTTATCTGTAACTCTAGTAACTAAAGGAGATTACTAATAAAGGTTCAAATCTTATGTTCAAGTCTATACTCGTTTTAAGATATTGCCTTCAATGCTGAAATACTAAGAAATGATGAAAATCATTTCCGAAGTTTAGTGCATCATAAAGCATTTAAGATGGCATTTCAATATCTATAAGAAACGAAAGACTATAAAATTTAAACTATAGAAGAAGTGAGAAACTTAAAATAGTTGACTATCTCTAAATTTTGACTTTATTGTATTCAAAGGATATTAAATGTCAACTCAGGGGTATATCCATATGTCTGCGGACAGATTTATCTCATGGGTCATGGAGGAGTCATAAGAACCTGATAACAACAACCTTAAGTTATTATGACATGATTTGTCACTAGATGTTGTTGGTAAATTTATCAGTAGACTCATAATTCCTAAACTCTAGATAAATAACATATTGAAGACTTACTGTGATAAATTCAGCTACCCTAATCTCTTAAAACAGTTTTGAGTGGAGCTGCGTTAAATTTTCGATACAAGATTACTGTTCATTTAAAGAACAAATAGAGGAATCTAAGTCCTTGTATTGAAAACTTTCATGATATGCTTAAAGGATCCTATAACTTAAGGTCTATCCTCATAAGTCTTTTAAGAGCTCATAAATAAAGACGAGGTTTACTAATGAACAAGCATATCACAATATGAATGACTAATTATTAATTATTCCTCATCCCTTTGATTTTGTCTCGAAATATGTTATGCATGCCTTATTAACATATAGACAGTTTTATTATAAATCAACGTTAAGGGCTTACTTTTGTGATTGATTCTGAATTTAAGTTGAATTTTAAATTTAGGGTTGTAGTATGATTAATGGGGGTCTTGAGTTGGATAATTGATGTGAGTATATTTTGTAACGGTTTCTCATAATTAATCATATAATTTTAAGGGTTACAATATATTAATTCACATGATATATCCTACATTTTGTACTTGATGTGTTTTGAGTTTAATTGTCATAGATTATGCATTTTGAGGTGTTTTAGAAGCATTGGTGACTAAAGGTGAAAAGACGCGAGATTTGGAGGAATTAATCAACCAAAATAAAGACAAAGTTGTGAATGTTCGGGAGTGCGGAATAGAGTTGTTGGGATTTGAAATAATTCACATGGGTCAAGGATTGAAGGAATGGGCTTTAAATATATCAAATTGGGTTTAGAAAGGAGATTGGGCTGAATTTGGAGCATTGGGTCGCGTCTGATCAGATTTTGGGCCAAAACAGCGAAGCCCAGGACCCCCGGAGTGTCGCGAGGAAAACTTCCAAATCCCTCGCGACACGATCCGGGTCGATGTCGGCAGATTTTCGAGATTTTTGGTATTTGACGTATTTAAGCAGTTTTTAGGTTTTTTTCTAAAAGAACTTCGGCTGTAGCCGACCAGAACTCCCCAAAGACGAATTTCTTCATAGTTTTTCATGGTTTTCTTAGTTTTTAATCATTTGGAGATGTTTGTGATGTCCGGCTAAGTCCGCGTGATTACCGACGGTGAACGGTTAGCGTGTTACTATTCTTTTCAGTTATTCTTTGTCTATTTTCTGATTCTATAAACATAGTGACAATGTTTGATTCATATGGATGTTCAATTTAAGTTTATTTATCTTGCGTTTTGATTGCATATGTGCCCCCCGCTCCTGGACTACCTTTCATAGCATAGCTCTAGGACTATCTTTAGCACGTGTGTGATTTGAATGTTAGGAGAATAGATTTTACAATTTAACTTAGGGTTTGCGAATGTGTTTCGCTCTCCGCTCCCGGACTACCTTTCTAAGCATAGCTCCAGGACTATCTTGTGTTGCATGTGAATAGATCGTAGGTTGGATTGGGTTGAATTGATTAACTGAATAGGATTAGGAATTAGTTAACCGGGATCCTGAGGTTGTCACGTTTTAATTTTCTGTTTTCTAATTCAAATTAGCAGTAGTTTTCTTAGTAATTAATCCATTCAAATTAAACAGCCAAGAGGCAACTTTTTATATTTTCAGTATTTAGGTTAGTTTAGTTAATCTAGGTTAGTGACAGTAACTTAGGTTAGATTATTAGAGTCGCTAATAACCACCAACTCCCTTGGTTCGATACCCTAACTTACCGCTACTGCAAATCTTAATTAAGTTGGGGATTTGTAACGGTCACGACAACTGTTATCAAATTGGCGTCGTTGCCGGGGAGTACGTGCGCTTGTTAGTGATTTTAGTTTTTATTTATTTCTTGTTTGTTTGTTTTTCTATAAAAAAAAACCAAAAATATTTTCTTTTTATTTTCGCATTTTAATTTTCTTAGTTTTGTTAACTTTTGTTAAAAAAAATTCAAAAAAAAAAAGATTTATTTTATTTTTATTTTTTGCAATTTTAATCTTTCTTGGTTTTGTTAGTACTGAAAAAAAAAGTTCATAATTCTTTCTGAATTGCCAGTTTCGATTCCATTGCGTTATTTTATTGTTTAGATCAGTGCTACGCAGTTGGTTTTGTTGTTTTTGATTGTTTGCAGGTGCTTTGAATATAATCATGGTGAAGGAGGATAGATGCTATAACTGCGGGAGTTTGTATCACAGGATGAAATTTTGCCCAACGTTACCTTACGGGATCCGTGTGGTAGAGGACTCAGAAGACGAGGAGGAGTACGAAGACCCATGCTTATATTCTCAATATCAATAATCTCAGTCATCGTACAATCAGGGATATTCCCAATCCATGAATTATAATTATTTAAATCATGATGTTTATTCTAATAATAATTATAATTCTAACTTTACACCATTTGTAGGATATAATGATGGATATGGGAACAACTATTCTCAACCGACATACGAGGCTCAACAGGAATTTGATGATTTTGACCAAGTATATTCCCAATATGAGCAACAAGAGTACTATGATAGTGGGTATAAAGCAAACATGTCTAATCAAGGTTACGATCAGGGTGACTACCAAGAAGCTTCATGTGATTATGTGGACCCACAGCATGATCAAAGGGAAGAAGTTAGTGCTCAACTCAGTGAAATTCTGGAGGCCCTAAAGAGAATGGAAAAAAAATTTGATATCCAAGAAGAGAGGCACGAGGCATTGTCAAAGCAAGTGGCACAACTGGCAGAGGACATGGCGACTCCTAAAGATGAATCATGGGAACAATCGCCACTTGAAGAGGTTGAGAAAGAAGTGTTGCTTTCAGAAGTTGAGGTTATTGAGGAAATAGCAGTGGAGGTTGAGAGTAACGTGGTACAAGAGGAGTGCAAGATTATAGTTGAAGATGTAGTTGATGAGCAAGAGATTGAGATCCCGCAAGGTAATTTTGTTTCTCCACCTTCTTTATTTATTGTGCAGGTGACTGAGAAAAAGCCGGTGAAAAAGAGGAAGGTGGTGGAGGAAGATGTTGGGCAAGCAGTAACGAAAAAACTCCGCAGTGATGATCTGGATGTGCCACGTGTGAAATTGCCAGTTTTAGTGCGACATGTCAATTATCGGGCACACGTGGGTAATTCTAATGGTAAGTGTTCGATCCATGATAAATTTGCATTTCATTTTCAATTTAATATCTTTCACAGGTCGAATCTAAAGAAAAAATTTAAGAGACGTGTGAACTACCGAGCGTGGATCGGTAATGTGATTGGCAAGTGTGGATTGAAGAAAGTGAAGTGGAGTGTCAAATACCGAGCGTTCATCGGGAACTCGGTTGGGAAGTGTGGACTGAAGCCACCGTGAGCAGAGAAGGAAGGATGGTCTGGCTGAAGACCATAAACTTAGCGCTTTCTGGGAGGCAACCCAGTGGTAGGTTTTTATTTTATTTGTTTTATTTTTTATTTTGTGTGGTGTTGTGTTTTTCAGGAATTGGACGGGTTTTGGGTAATGTAATTGAGCAAAATGAAGATTCCAGGTATGTTTAGGTTTATATATATAGTGGAATTGTTCTGGCATGAAAATTACAGGTCTTGGTTAACAGTAAAAAAAATTCTAAGTCCAATAAATCGACCAAACTTTCTGTCAAATAGCTCCCTCGTGACACGCGAGGGAGGTGGAGTGAACTGTCGCGACACGCGACGCTCTCAGTGGCCAGATGTTTTTGCTTATTTTTATTGCTTGAATCCGGTACGTTTCCTATTTATTTTCTTTTTATTTCTTTGTTTTAGTTCTTATTTATTTTTCGTTGTTCTTTTTAACACATTGAGGACAATGTGTCACTCAAGTGTGGGGAGGGGAATAACACGTTTCGTGTCTATTTTTAGTGTGTTTAAATTTATATATTTTTGGAAAAAAAAAATGAAAAAATTAAAAAATGTCTTTGGAATAACTTGCAAAACATGGAAAATGATAGAAAAATTGCAAAACATGGAAAATGATAGAAAAATTGGGAATCAGTTTTCAAAAATAAAAATAAAGAAAGAAAAGGGAAAAGTGGTAGAAAAGGAGAGAATGAAAAACATGGCTAATTTGTGATGTGTCGGTAGGCCCAACTGACTTAGGAATAGCTTAAAATACCCATTGTGTTTATGTTTGTATAAATATGTAATCAAATCAGTCTGCTAGTGGGTTTCCATTTTAGGGATGATAGGGAGATTGAAACTGGTGATTAGGAGGAAAAAGACCACTTTAAATTAGAAACTTTTATGTCCTTAGAATAACCTGGCACGTTATGATCTTTTTGCGAAAGCAAATCCGAGAAATAACGGCGCCCCATCTTTCCATCTTTGAGCATATTAGGTAATAAATTGGTTAATAATTTTAGAGTAAAGGGACAAAATACTCATGTACAAACTAAGGATAGTATCCCGTGGTGCGTGCCTCTGATGATGTTCTGGATCTCGCGGGCAAAATACTCACGTACGATTTTGGGGATAGCATCTCGCAAAGAGTACCTCTGATGATGTTCGTTGGTAATCATAGTTATAATTAACCAATTAGAAAAAAATGAAAAATGATGAAAAAAAAGAAAAAAAAGAAAAGAAAAAAGAAAAAGAGAAAAAAAAAGAGGAAAAAAATAGCAAATTAGAAAAATAAATGCTCAAAAGCTTCACCATCCATCTATTCCACTATTCTTTGGACATCTGAGTATCTGATTTAAAGGCGGGTGGGAAAAATATATAAATATCATCTTAAATACCCTTTACTTTGACTGAATGTGATTCGGGACTAGATTGAACTGGAACCTTCTGAATGTGGGATACATAGGCAGATTGATAACTCTATTCGGTAAATTATAAACACTTTGGGGGCAAAACAAAAGGTCAGTGGTTGGGTTTAGTCGGACCGAAATACTGGCAATTGCAGTTAGTCTATGTGATTACATTAGGGTTGTGGAATTGATTTGGTGGACAAATTAAAAAGTCATATGTTTATGAGATTGATTTCCCAATTATGATTCCATGGCAGTTTTTCCGAGACGGAAAAAGATAAGTGTGGGGATGTGATGTGAGTATATTTTGTAACGGTTTCTCATAATTAATCATATAATTTTAAGGGTTACAATATATTAATTCACATGATATATCCTACATTTTGTACTTGATGTGTTTTGAGTTTAATTGTCATAGGTTATGCATTTTGAGGTGTTTTAGAAGCATTGGTGACTAAAGGTGAAAAGACGCGAGCTTTGGAGGAATTAATCAACCAAAATAAAGACAAAGTTGTGAATGTTCGGGAGTGCGGAATAGAGTTGTTGGGATTTGAAATAATTCACATGGGTCAAGGATTGAAGGAATGGGCTTTAAATATATCAAATTGGGTTTAGAAAGGAGATTGGGCTGAATTTGGAGCATTGGGTCGCGTCTGATCAGATTTTGGGCCAAAACAGCGAAGCCCAGGACCCCCGGAGTGTCGCGAGGAAAACTTCCAAATCCCTCGCGACACGATCCGGGTCGATGTCGGCAGATTTTCGAGATTTTTGGTATTTGACGTATTTAAGCAGTTTTTAGGTTTTTTTCTAAAAGAACTTCGGCTGTAGCCGACCAGAACTCCCCAAAGACGAATTTCTTCATAGTTTTTCATGGTTTTCTTAGTTTTTAATCATTTGGAGATGTTTGTGATGTTCGGCTAAGTCCGCGTGATTACCGACGGTGAACGGTTAGCGTGTTACTATTCTTTTCAGTTATTCTTTGTCTATTTTCTGATTCTATAAACATAGTGACAATGTTTGATTCATATGGATGTTCAATTTAAGTTTATTTATCTTGCGTTTTGATTGCATATGTGCCCCCCGCTCCTGGACTACCTTTCATAGCATAGCTCTAGGACTATCTTTAGCACGTGTGTGATTTGAATGTTAGGTGAATAGATTTTACAATTTAACTTAGGGTTTGTGAATGTGTTTCGCTCTCCGCTCCCGGACTACCTTTCTAAGCATAGCTCCAGGACTATCTTGTGTTGCATGTGAATAGATCGTAGGTTGGATTGGGTTGAATTGATTAACTGAATAGGATTAGGAATTAGTTAACCGGGATCCTGAGGTTGTCACGTTTTAATTTTCTGTTTTCTAATTCAAATTAGCAGTAGTTTTCTTAGTAATTAATCCATTCAAATTAAACAGCCAAGAGGCAACTTTTTATATTTTCAGTATTTAGGTTAGTTTAGTTAATCTAGGTTAGTGACGTAACTTAGGTTAGATTATTAGAGTCGCTAATAACCACCAACTCCCTTGGTTCGATACCCTAACTTACCGCTACTGCAAATCTTAATTAAGTTGGGGATTTGTAACGGTCACGACAACCGTTATCAATAATCAACTCTATGACTATATTTTTCTGCTGCAATTTTGGTTTAAAATTGAAATTAGTATTAAATTCTGATCAGACTTAGCTATAACTCATTATAAATGATCATTCGGCCAAGTGGGAGAATGTTAGACAAAATATATATACTATATATATATATATATATATATATATATATATATATATGGGGTTAAGTTCAATGGAAAACTAAGTTTTAGTTGGAAAACTGGAAAACCAAAGGAAAAATATATTAAATGAAGGCTATTTAGGTCATTTTGGTGCTCCTTTTTTTTTTTTAAATTTCCGTGTCTATCCAACTAATTTCCACCTTACGACCTTAAAAAAAATAAAAATACTAAAAAAAAAACTAAAAAAAACTAAAAAAAAAACGTTCTTTTTTTATGGGTTCGTCCGACTATGTTGCATATATGCAATATTGTATGTTTTTTATATTGCATATATGCAACATATGAAACATACAATGTTGCATATATGCAACATACTATTTTGCATATATGCAACATGTGAAACATACAATGTTGCATATATGCAACATACTATTTTGCATATATGCAACATACTATGTTGCATATATGCAACATAGTCGCATGGACAAGATGAACAAAAAAAAAACGTTTTTTTCTCTTTTTTTTTGTTTTTTTGTCTTTTTTTTTCTTTTTTTGTTTGTTATTTAAAAAGTTATCATGTGGATATATGTGAAACCAAAAAAAAAAAAAAAAAATTTGTCAAATTACCCAAATAGCTTTCATTTAATATAACTTTCCTTTGGTTTTCCAGTTTTCCAAATAATAGTAGTTTTCCAAGGAACCTTACCCTATATATATGTATTTCCGATATATATATATATATATATATATATATATATATATATATATATGTGTGTGTATATAACATAAATATATATTATGTCCTTTAATCATTTATCTTAAATAATCAATTACCTATTTAACCCTATCTAGCATTTATTTAATGGACGTAATTGCCCTTAATAGATAGACTAGGGTTTCCCCTTGGGTGTATATATATAGGGCCTTATTGGAGAGATTAGAGGCTAATCACCACACACATATTTCGACCTCTCTCTCTCTCTCTGCTCTCTCTCTCTCTCTCAAAATCGTAATCCTCTTTACGATTCTGAATCTCATCATTAGCATACACCCTAAAGGGGAACCAAGGCTACTTACAGGATGGACAACCTAACTGCTGCTGATCTCAATCAGATGACAACAGGTAACCTTTAGATACATGTTTATCTGTTTATTATATTAACGATTCAGGATTCGATCAACACACTCCTGCTGACACCAAAATCAAACTCTCTATGCATGGTAAAGCTGTTATACACCTTACTCGGTATCGGTGTTTAGCTGGCACCCTTCAATATTTTACTCTCACTCACCCGGAATTGCTTTTGTTGTTCATCAAGTTTTCCTTTTCATGCATGATCCTCATGAACCGTATCTAAGTGACCTTAAACGCATCTTACATCCCTCTTCTATTGATTGTTTGTTTGCTTACACGGACGGCGATTGGGGGGGGGGGGTCATCATACTCGTCACGCGACATCTGGTGTCTCTGTCTTTCTATGTGACAATCATGTCTCTTGGTCTTCTAAGCGTCAGTATGTCGTATCGAGATCAAGTGCGGAAGATGAATATTGTGTTGCTGCCAATTTTGTTACCGAAGCATCTTGGATTCGTAATCTTCTTCTGGAGTTATATTTCCAATATCTTGGCTACTCTTGTGTTTAATGATAATTTCAGCGCCGTATATTTGGCGTCAAACCTTTAAAAGCACCAATGTCCAATGCACCAAATATATGGAATTATATATACACTTTGTAAATGAACGTTTTGCCATTGGTCAAGTGCGTTTGTTACATGTTCCCTTAACTCACCAGTTTGCATATATCTTCACAAAAGGCTTACCGTCCAAGTTGTTTATGGATTTTCATGATAGTCTTAATGTTCGATATCCATCAGCTCAAACTGCAAAGGCATGTTAAATAAATTAATTAAGCCTACGATTATTTTATGATGTATGTTAGTGTAGGGTGGTTTCTGTAAATATGTAAACCTAATCCTATACTCCTATAATTATAGATACTAGTAAATGCAAGGATTAAACCCTCAATGAGGGATTCCATGATTATTTTCAAGATGATCATAATCATCAAGAGCTTGGTTGTTACATAGAAATGATGAGAAACTAAGAATAGATTGATGTTGGATGTCAGATAGAAACAAGAAGTGAGCATGAGCATTGCCACGTATAGATAGAGAAGTCATTTACTCACGTGCTAAGATGGTGTTATATCTAGTAAGAGATGAGTGATCAGGGATTTTTTATACAATTTATATATACAATATTAAAAAGTTGATACCAGTGCTACAATGTGATTTTAGCAGAAAGAAATATTTTGTAATTGCTTTATATGTAACGGTTCAAACAAAGCGTATCATATATTATTTATTATTAAAAAAAATGAAACACTACTTCTAAGAAGGAATATCTTCTCTACCAAGACACGTTTTGTCTTACAGATAATTCGTGAAATGAATACAAAACCATGATCTCCTAGATGTTAGTTTGTTGTTACATAGTAACTTTATATCTTAAATCATTAAAAACCTTGTTTTGTTTGTCTTATTGGGAAAACAAGAAATGAATGAGATTTTACAACACTACATATTAAAAATATATTTTTTAATATTCTTGTAAAACTATTTTATATTCATTTGGTGAAACTCCTAATATAATTTGGGTTTTTCAATCTCACCACCGTCTCACAAGTAAGTTAACAAGAAAAAATGTGGGTTTTTTTTCTTAATTGATCACTTTGTTGATTGATTTAGGCTCTTCAATATTCTTAGTTTGATGAATTTATTGTTTGTTCTTTAATTTGATTAAATTATTGATTTAGGTTTTGTTCTTTAAGAAGTTTTACTTTATTCATGAGGTCAAAGATGTATTATAAACATGAGTAAAGAACTCATCATCCACAGGTATTGTTATATAATCTCGTTCAATTTTGTTTGATTTTTTTTGTTATTTATTGTGTTTTGCAGCTTCGTCTTCATGAACCAACTCTTTTCAAAAGATAGAAGCACTTGGGACATATAGAATTTAGGTAGATATTTTCCTTTTTTAAGCTCAATCCCTAGGACACCTATATATGTTCTGATTAATTTGCATCCAAAATTTTTTAGATGGATTTGAATCAGGTAGTCTTTCATTGATATAAAGTGATCATATTCTCTTTAATAGTTCATTAGATGAATACTTGATTAAGAATGAGGGCTCAAAAGTTTTAATCTGTTTTGTGCCTCTAAAACGTTTGAATCGCCCCTTAACTTTACTCGACCTGGACGGACTAAACAGAAATTTTTTACTTTTAGTTGTTAGAATTCCGAACACCAAAAAAAATATGAACTCAATGAAAAAAATCCTGAATCCGTCAATGATAATATCTGAAGATGAAGACCGACTTTAGTTTCCTTTTACAGGGCATGTTTCCTTTCAAAATTAATCGATTATCATCATATTTTTAATACATAATTTTATCTATAACTATTCTTAAAACTTATAACCTTTTAACTAAAAATCACTACTTTACCATTAAAATTTAAACTTATAATCTTTAAATTAAAACATCACTACTTTACCATTAAAATGTTCTTTAGAGTACCGTCAAATTTTTTTTTTTTAAGAAGTAATGTCAATTTTTTTAAGTTTTAATTTAGATTATTTTATTTATTTATTTTTGTAATCACTTGAATATGTTCCAAAAAGCACCGTCCATGCGCACTTTTCCGACATATGAGTCATACGACTTTGACCTTATTCTTTGGTGGGCCCTCCTTTCCCTTAACTCGCTTTTTGTACTTTGTCACAGCCATTGGCAACCCTACACGTGTCAATTCGTTCCACGTCAGCATAATTTCAGATCCGTGTTTGATAATGTTATCCTCCTCTCATTGGTAGGCCTATCCACGTGTCCGTATCCTTCGGGATTGTGTTTTACAATTTCAAATGGATTACTACCACAGAAATTAACACGGTCATGTATTACAACAAAATAAATTTGTCATTTTATTATAGAAATATTTTATTCTAGTTCTAAAAATATAGTATATTTTGTAGTAGTGTTTAAAAACTAAAAACAATGTATGATTGATTAATTACATGAAGAGGGAGATTCACGTTAACACAAAGGCGTGTGTTTTTTTGTTTTTTTTTTTGTAACACAAAGGCTTATGTTATGGTTCCTAAATGTTTTATTTAATTTGTACTTGATAGCTTTTAAACGGTTCTACTATTTGTACTATTATACGGGCCATATATAATAGGGTGAGTTTCATTGTAGACCATTTAAAATGTATAGACCCTGTAGACCCCTATATTGTTCTATAAAACTCACTAAAATTTATAAAACTCATTACTGTTAATTTGGTTTTTTTATGCGATAAGTTTTTAAAAATAAAAAAGAAGACATAGAAAGTTGTTGGAGACAATGAAATATAATTGTTGTTACAAAAAATATATTATTCTATAAAACTCACTAGAAATTATAAAACTCACTGTTGTGTTTAAAACTCACATTAACTTTAAAAATCGATGCTATATAAAACTCATTGAAAATTATAAAACTCATTACAAATTATAAAACTCACTCTTTAGATTAAAACTCATTGTTGTGTTTAAAACTCATTATTTTTAAAACTCACTGCAACTTAAAAAATCGATGTTCTATAAAACTCACTAAAAATTATAATTTCAAATTAAGAAAATAAAAAATAAAGAAAAAACTGAAAAACATAAGAAATAAACCTAAATTAAAATATAAAGATAGAAATATGACAAAATAAAAATAAAGACCAAATTCAACAGCAATGAGTTTTATAATTTTACTGAGTTTTATAATAGAACAATAAAGGGGTTTTTGGGGTCTACACTTTTTAAGGGGTCTATAATGAACCTTTGACATATATAATATATACTAGTTTCCGAGATTCGCGCGTTGCGCGAAGCGGTGTAAATTCATTCTATTGTAATATGTGTGTAAAAGGTCGAGATTACATATGTAACAACTTATTAAACTCATCATATGTAAATGAAATTTATACTGAATGTAGCATTATAAAACAAAATTTGTATGCACGCAAGGGAAAGGGGCAAATGCCATTTGATAAGCTATTGCACAAAGTGGTGTAAATCTAATCTATTATAATATGTGTGGAAGAGATCGGGTATGATATATGTAGAAACCTATTAACTCATCATTTCTAAACCCAATTTATACCAAATGTAATCCAACCGCAATTTGATAACCAAATGAATTTGACCAAAATCATTCGGATTACTACCAGATTCATGGCAACGAATATAAAGCCACCAGATTTATCATACGGAATAAACCATTTTACGAACAGTATAAAACCCTTATGAATGCATTTGAATCCTAATCAAAGCTTGCTTATCATGCACAACTAATCACCTTGGTTACCCTGGATCTATTATTTGAGGTGATTGAAGTTGTCTTTTGACTTTTTAAAGTCAAATTGTGCATGTTTAACATTGAAGTTGTCTGTTTGAGTTTTTAAAGTCAATTTGTGCCTGTATGACTTTCTGAAAGTCAAGTTGCCCATAACAAACCCATTTCTTTGGTACTTTTGTTAAGTGACAGCCTCATGAACTTCTACCAATTGAAGCTTACTATTCCATTTGATGCAACTCAAGCCTTGCATCAATAAAGCAATCCTTTCATCAAGGTTGTTCAACAATAAAACATACTATTTTGGATATAATTTTCCTTGATCAACTTACTTCTATATTTTGAATCGACAGCACATGTTCCTTACATGGAGGTATATTTGTACTCCATGAAATCAGTTTCTCGACTATATTTTCTCTCAACTATATCATGAATGCAGCTATGCATTGAGCCCAAGTAATCCCTTATAGAATTGGGCTTTCTTTTCAACCTTTGTACAACAAAGTCATAAGAGCAAATGCACCTATAATAGTACCAGAAACTAACCATCAACAATCATCCAAAGAATTTAAAATTAAAAATTAGGAAGAAACAATGGAGTACCGTTTCAGATCGCTTAGGAAGAGGACCCTGCAAGAGGTTTCTACCCGATCCG